>JAKKIB010000252.1:8180000-8677500 GCA_023089585.1 Melophagus ovinus | reverse complement strand
ATTCAGCGCAAACTTCTAACTTGACATTTTAAACAAATATGCCAAATTTTTACTTCTACTGATTTATTTTGCACTTTCTTAATAATTCGAATAATTTGAGCAAAATGATTTTGAGGTAACTTAAGATTCGTTACTGACTCACAAAATTTACAATAAAATTTTAACTTCCATTTTTACTTGCATTTTTTTTTTCTTTTTTCTTTTTTTTCATGGGAATTATTTTGCCATGTGTGAAAAAATTTTGTATGGTGAGGAAAGAGGGAAGGAGTATAAAAAATGATAAGTAAGAAATAAAAAAAATGTTTGGAAAAAAAAAAAACAGAAAATGCTTGATTTCATATTAAAATTGAAACATTTTAAAAGCAATTCTTGAATTATTAATGCCGTTATGTCCATACAACCGTCCATATATTTTTGTTTAAGTGCATGTTCATCCTCATTATTGTCATTGACGTAACTTTTTTATTACACAATTTAAATAGACATATTCTCATGAATTGTAAAAATGTAAAAAATATAAAAATTTATGTGAAACTATTTATAAATTTTTCCAAGTGAAAAAAGTTTTTTATTTTTGCTTTTGGTGCTCATTTGAAGTTATATTTTATAAAAAGTTTACAAAATACAAAATATTTAGAACTATTTTTTTTTTAAATAGACTTTTTACATAGAACTTTCTAGGGAATTTAAAAAATTATTCAATATAAAAAATCTCAGATCTATAATTTTTCTGTTTTCTTATTTTCTTTTCAGCGTTACATAACAAACGAATTGCAGTATTCATGCGGTAAGTTTTTTCATTTAATTATCGATTTATAAAAATTTTGAGGAAAAATTTTGCCAAAATTTTATGAACAACAATTTTCTAGTAAAATAAGTAAGAAATTTCTTTCTTTTAAATGGCTGCGGCAAAAATTTGGTATATCCATCACCTTGAAACTAAGTTATATCTGTTGGGCGTGGTCAATTTAGATATTTTAATTTTAAATAATAGGAAAAAAACGTACAAAGAAAGGGAAAAGTTGTACTACGTTGGGATTCAAAAGTTCAATAAATTCCAGGCAAAGTGCTTTTGATTTATGTAGCATTGTGGGCGTATCTTTTTTCGCAATTTTTAAAACAATGTTTCTGCCTTATTAAAAATTCAATTACTTTCAATTTTCATAATCCGGAAAATGTCAATAACAGAAAGACAAATACGACTGAATCGATTTAGAATTCGATGCTCATCAGGAAGGGGGTCCCAAGACTTTCTTATCGATGTTAAAAAGTATGTAAACTCCCCAACTTTTGGATGATGGATATAACGAGTAATAATATTTTAGTTGATCAAGATCGATTATATCGCGAATGGCAAAAATCTAAAACAGATAAAATAATTTTTAAAAAAAAATTGATTCAACTTTTATTCATGGACTAACTGCATTCAGATATTGCTCATATCTAAAAAAAAAATATGGCTCTTAAATAGAAAATGTCTCTTAAATATCTCAAATGTCCCGAATGATTATAAAATTCATTTAAATGATTTTGCGAGAGTTTTTTTATAAAAAACATTTACTGAAAAAAGTAAAATTTCTTTCAAATCAAATTTTTCTAAAAGTTGCATTCACTTCAAGTAAATTTGCTTATTGTTTGCAACTTTTTTCTTTATTGCTTTATGTGATGTAATAAACATCCTGACACTCGAAAGTCTTTTTTTTTTTTATTAATTGTTTCATATTATACTTAAATGATATTATTAAAGCATTAATAACAACAACAAAAGCAAAAGTAACTTTACTTTGAAAGGAATATTTATGTGAAAATTCTCTTAAAATGTATATTTTCATGCTTATTTTCTTAATGGAATTTCTCCTCGAATTTCATTTTTCATAATTCTTTTTGTCAACATGAAAAAAATCAAAAGCATAAAAATAAAATCCAAAAAATATTATGCTAATATGGAATATGAAGAAAAATTTCTTTCACTTTCTCTCTCTCTCTCTCTCTCTCTCTCTCTCTCTCTCTCGCTACCTTGTTGCCACTCATTGCTAGAGTTAATCAATTATCTGCCACAAATGTGGTAATAAGCTTTTTATATTATACGCTCACACACACACACACACACACACACACACACACACACACATACACTCAAAAAATTTACATACAAAAAAAATGATGATTTTGTCGCTGCTTACACGTACAACAAATAAAATAATAATAACAAAAGAAAAAAGTAAAGGAAACAACAAAAAAATAAAATAAAAGAAAAAAATGAAAAAGAGGAAGCATTATTTAACATTCATTCCTGTCATTTCGTCAAGTGTGTGCTTCTTCATTATAATGTTAATGCTAAAGAGACTTGCTGAATAATCATCTTAATTATATTTTCAACATTTTTTCATATATATATAATTTTTTTTTGACAATTTTTTTCTCCTTTTCCTTCTTTGCCATTTTTCATTCGACATTTTATTTTACCCCATTCATTATAATCCAGATGATTTTTAATTTTTTTTTTTTTTTCATATTTTTTCCTTTCGCATCGCATTTTTATTTCGGAGCTGATTTAAAAATATTATTTTTTTATGATTGGAAATAGAGGAAGAAACTCCTTAAAAAAAATGAAAGAGAGAGAGAGTGAGAGAGTGAGAGACAGAGAAATTGACAGCAAGAGAGAGAGAGAGAGAGAGAGAGAGAGAGAGAAAGAGACAGAGAACAAAATAGTAAGAAAAGTGGGAGGTAAACAAAGTTTTGAAGAAATTATAAAAATAAATTGCATCCATCCAAAATGATTTACAATTGAAACAGAATTCATGGAGAATAATTACAGAAATATCATCATTTCAAATGAAGTGCTGCACGTCTCTTTGCCTTTATATTTATTTGTATGTAAAAGTTTCCAATATAAAAACTATTATGTTTCAAAGGATCTGACATTTGTGCTCTTTTCATTTTGTTAATTCATTTTATTTTGCTTCAAACAAAAAAAGAAGAAGGAATATTTATATAGAAATATTGAAAGAATTTTAAAGTTCATTTATATTACTTCAATACGATTGAATAATGACAAAATCAATGAATCTGTCTTTATACTTTTGCAAAATAATTCATTCCAAAAGAAAAAAATTTTTACGTAAAATAATTTCGATAATTTTTTTTTTGCTTCCTTTGAAAATTATTTCAATTGTTCAATATTTTTGAGAATCACTTAATTAACTTAAGAAAATTTAAATCTTAATTAAATAGCGCCTCAAAATTTTGTGCCTTCTTTTCTTTTCATTTTAAAAAATTTCAAATATTTGTGGGCGTAACCATCAATTAAAATTTTTTTTAATTTTGCTATAAATAATTTTAAAATGTTTGCTCTTAAATTTTAATTTAAGTTTTTATATAATTTATTTTTGCATTTATTAAATAATTTTCATTAAGTTTTTTTTTTTTGAATTGATAAAATTTATTAATTTGAAAAGTGTTTTTTTTTTTGTAAATCGATATCATCTAAATCTTCTACTCTATCATTATTTTGAAATATTTTCATATTTATTCTTGATTTACATTAATAAAGACAAAATCAATTTTAAGTCTTTTTTAATCTTAATTAGAAAATTAGAAATTAAAATTAAATTTCTTCATTAGTATAAATAATTTCTTTATTAATTATATTTAAAATATTATGTTTTTGTTGTTGTTGTTGTTGTTGTTGTTGTAATTTGTAAATTGGTTGCACAAAAATATATTTTAATTAAATTTCAATAATTGAGATCTATCTTAATCTATATTTTGTAAAAATTTCTTACCACAAAATCTCTGCTACTTTGAAATATCTTCCATGTACTTGGAAAATTATTTATAATTTGTGTTTTTTTTTCTTTTTTTTTTTTTTTTTTTTGTTTTTTTTTTTAAAATAGACATATTTGCATATTAAATGAATCACTAATCAACACTTCAAGCTACAATAAAAGCAGCAGATATATTAACAACAACAATAACTAACAACAACAATAATGACAATAATAACAATAATAATAACAAAGACAATTATTGTAATACAAACTAACTAACTGGTCAGAAACATGAAATAAAACAAAAAATTGAACAATCAAACGAATCGTATAATTTTCTATATTTGTGTGTGTGTGTGTGTGTGTATATATATGTAAATTGTATGTTCTATTCAAATCATAATGTAACAGGATGTGATGTTATGTGATGTGATATGATGTGATATGATGATTTGTGCGTGCACTTTATATATAAATACATAGAATTGTTGCAATACCTTCGGGGCCCCTTGGGCGTATGATTGATATTAATTTCAAATTTTATTATTAATTGCAAATTTACAAGTTGATTTCTGTGTATTTTTGTGTGTATGTATTCTGTATGTATGTATGTGTTTATATATGCATGCATGTGCATAATAATGATGAAATTGTATTTATTTATTTATTTATTTGGCAGCAAAATGAAAGGCAATCTATCGTTGATGAATGCACAAATAATTTTACAATAAAATAAAATGTAAATGTATTCGCTATCTCATTCTTATGCATATATATTCTACATATATATACATTCTGTTATAATGTATTGATTATTAACATTGAAGATAATCATAAGATAAATTAAATTTCAATCGGCTGCGTTATTAAATAATAAACGATTCATTGAAATGAAAGAAGAAAATTTCATAAAATTTTAATGTATGTTTGTATAAGTTTTATATATTGAATTTACTGATTAAATGTTTCAAAATATCTAAATGTAAAATATCTTATGAGTTTGGAGAGTTTTGAAGGGCCCACTTGAAAGAAAGTTATTTTATAAAAAAAAAAAAAGAATTCCAACAAAATTTCAAATAGTAAATTTTATTGATAAAATTTTTATCGAATTAGCTACAATTTTTTACAATTCTTCTTACAAAAAGTATATGTTCCGATAATACTCAGTTTGTTCATTGCTCTAATGATTTTAATGAATCATTTTGGCTAATAGTTTTTAAATTTCTTCAAACAAAAAAATTTTGAAATTTTCTTAGAAATTATAGAGAAAACTTATTCGATCGCCCAAAACGTTCGTAGTTGTGTTAAATCTTACAAAATGAAATTTTCTTCGATAGCTTTTCATATTTTTTGAAAAGTCTTTCAAAAAGCGTTTCATTTGTCTTAATAGCAAAGGCAGCCTTAGTGAAGAAAATGTTTCGAATTTCATTTAGAAGAAATAATTTCATTAGAGCAGATATTTTATCATAATTATTTTGCTTATTGACTTAAGAATAATAAATGGTCGATTCACTTTTTCGGTACGAATAATTTGATTGAAAATATTCAAAAAAAAAAAAAAAAAAAAAGAAACTATAATTTATAAAAAATTATAATTTTAAAAAGCGAAAAAGTATAAGAAGTAAAATCATTCAATTAAATTCAATTATTAAATTATTAATCTGGGATTAAGCTACTAAAAGAAAATTATTACCACAACAACAACAAAAAACAATTGTAACAACAATTTTTTTCACATATTTTATTTGAATCATTTTTATGTTGCTTTTTAATGTTATTGTCGTAATGTTGTTGCTTTTGCTGTTACTAAGCAACAACAAAATGTTAAACTTAACAAAGAGTTCTACTAAATCTCTAATTGCTTATTATATGCTTTTAGAAGGCATACGCATACACACACACACACACACACACACACAAATGCATGGCCGTTTATTAAATATTTTTATATAAGCTTAAGGTTCTAGAACTATCTATCTCGATTTTTATCTCTAATTCCAACTCTAACTTTATACCGGTCTATTTGTCTGTCTGTCTGTCTGTCTGTCTATTTTCTTCGTATGGCGCTCTTTGCTGTAAGTGACAAGCCTTTTGCCGCAATTTTCATAATTATACTACGGAAATGTAATATCATTCTCCTAACAATGGATAAAATCCATTACACATACCAATGCACCTAAACACACACTCAAATACACATAACAACACACATATGTACAATTATGCACATCATGTTTTCCGGGGACTTTCCCTCAAACACGTTTTGGTCACGAAAAAAAACGAAAGAAAACAAAAAAAAAAAAAGTCACATAAAGAAAACAAATAGAAAAAAGTATTTGATGATTAGAAGCGACTTGAGAGTACCCTACAATAGTTTGCTTATTGCAATGAAAACTTCAAGATAATAAATTTGAAGTTAAGTTGGTGAAAATTTGTAAAATTTTTGAAAAAATTTTTCAAAATTTTCAAAAGTCTCTATCGCAAGAAGAAATTAATTTATTTTGATACTTTAATTTTCATAAAAATTCATTTATATTCATTGACAATTCATTTTAATACAAAATATATTCACATTTATTGAAATATCTCTAAAGTGGCCTTCAGTTCCTTAATAATAAATTTTCATGGTTAGACATTAGACACATGGTATCACAGACAGACATATAGATAAATGTATACAAATAAATTTATATCGATATTGATAATAATTCAAGATTCTAAATGATTTTAGAACATTATTTCAATTTCAATAAGATTATTTGTATGTTTCGAATCGAAACATAAAAATATTTGCAGCGGTAAAGAAAAGCAAGAATAAACACTAAACATTTTTAAGGACAAATAAGGACTTAAATTAATTCAAACAAACATGAAATCTCTACAATTAAAAATTATTTTTCTACTTGTTATTTGCTTAAAATGGAATAACAAAATTTATTATTGTTTATGTTAACTATAAAAATTAAGAATTTTTATTGCTCATTGTTATTGCAATTGAAATGAAATATTTTATACGAAAAAAAGCCAATATAGAGATTTAAATGGTAAAAATAAATTTTTTTTTTATTATTATTATTTGTTTATTAATGGAAAATAAATTTTTATAAAATATACATTTATTTTATTTATTTATTAAGCCAACAGAATATTTCATTTCAAATAAAATTAACTAAATTAATTAAACATAATTATATTTTATGTACAATGTAAAATGAATTAAAATATTTATGTGTTAAATGTTAATAAAATGAATTCATGAATGAAAATGAGATTTTCCCTCTTTAATTCTCATTCACTAAGAAATCCAACTTTAAATTGATTTTACATAAAATAATCGAAATTATTTATTCTAATATTAAGTCTGCCTTCTCTCTCTCTCTCTTTCTCTCTCTTTCTCTCCCTTGTTTTCTCTCTGCCTCTGTTTCTATTGATTTCTTGTTATATTAAACGTAATTTAAAAGGAAAAAATTCAAGCGGTCATTTGTGTTCTGGAAAATCGCTTTATAATGATAAGAATTTAATGATTTTAATGATAAACTTGTTACTTAAACGATACTTTATAAATTTGAGGGTCTTTTAGTTAACAAAAAAAAAAAAAAAAAAAATCGCCAAAATCTAAGGAAAAGTTTTATGGAAAATGTGTAAAAAAAACTCAGCCAAGGAAATTCTTGAAAGAAAATTTTAAAAATCCTTATAAAAAATCACATTTAATTTTAACTTAATTGGCATGTTTAATTAATTAATTAATTAGGTGAAAGTTTATTTGCTTAATTTCCTACAAATTACATAGAAATCATTTTCATTGAAAAAAAAAAAAACCAAAATCACCACAAAAATATAAACTCAAGTTATTCGTGTTGGAGTTTTTCTCAATGGAGGAGACTGCTTTACATGAATAACGATGAACAATTTAAAAGTTGGGCATTTTGAGGGCCCTAAATTCATAAACTTAAAGAACGATTATCTGCTGAAATTATAAAGCTCTCGTTTCTTAAAAAAAAAGATGTTCTAAAAAAATTTGGCCAGATTATTTTTATCATGTAAAAAGTAGAGAATCTTTTATGAGAATTTGAAAATCTAAATGAATGAAAGTTGGCCCTTAAATTTTTTTTTTTTTTTTTTTTTACATAAAATATTACAAAAATTTTTGGCATATTTTGTAAAATTATTATCATAAAGTCATATTAAAAAAAATGAATCAAATGTTGGTGATGGTAAATTTCATTGTTTATACTTTTAGCGTGTAAGAAGATAAAAAATTATAAAAATAAAATCGAAAATCATTAATTTACATATTAACAAAAAGTTTCCCTTCCTTTTTTGCTTTTTTTTTTTGTTTTTTTTTTATGGAATTATTCTTAAAAAAAAAAGAAGTTTCTCTCAATTTTAAGCATAATTTTTCTTGTTCATTCTTCTCATGCTCATTTGTATCTCTTGTTGCTTCCTTTGTTTCCTTGTTTGCCTAATTTTTCCATCATTTCTTAATTGGCTTAAGAATGTACCAGAGAAGAAAATTGTTAAAGAAAAAAAAAAAAATAAATAAGAAAAAGAGAAATAGGCAAAGAATGTTAAAAAGTAATTAAATAAATCTATCGATATGCCTGCCATTAGATTGTTCTTATAAAATATAGTTGTAGTTATAGGTATTAAAGAAGGCTGAATATCGTATAAGAATAATATAAATTTATGTATGTATGTGTATATGTATTTAGATGCATGAATATGCGTGCATTAATTAAACCTCATCAAACGTTTTTATGAAAAAGTTAATTAAACTTTCATGGGTTCATGTTACGAACAATTGAAGGCATCGCTATAGGCATGAGAGCATGCCACACACACACACCCACACACACACACCACACACACACACACACACACACACACACACACACACACACATACATTCATCCATATTAAAGACAGACATATTTACATGTATATGGGCATATAATGAGAAATAATATAACAAAAAAAAAAAACAAAAAAAAAAGGAAAAGAAAAAGAAAAAAAATTCAATCATTTGCACGCATTTTGCAAGCAGCAACTTTCCGGCCAATTCTGGTTGCTTACACGCGCGGCATATTGCTTTCTCTTCATTTATTTAGGCCATTTTCTGAATGCAACCTTATTGTTGTTGTTGTTTGTTATGTATTTCATTATTATAATTATTAGTTAAGAGAATTTATGATGAGGCAAAAGGCATATCGTAGCAAAAGTAAACCTGAACCCTTAAACCATAAATGAATGAAATGAATTTTTCTTAAATTTTCTTTCATTCTTTGGTGTTTTCTTTGTATTCAGTTCTTATTTTTATAATTTATGCTTTTTGGTTAGGCCTAACGCACAACAACGAACATAATAATTAATTATGAATATCATAATAATTCATTTAGTTGACGCCTCTTTTAGTGGCAAATATTTTCCCAATTCAACAAAAACAAAAACAAAAACAAAAAATACAATAAAAAAAAAATTACAATAAAATTGAAATTCAAATTGAGAATTGTAATTGAAATTGAAATTTTTTGCTTTCAGACAATTCCAAAATTATCCATTTTAAATTTGAACTATTAATATCGAAGTAGGAGGAGGAAGAGAGAGAGAGAGAGAAAACTAAGAAGGAAAAGTGATTATGAAAATTTTTTTCTATATATTTTTTTTTTCCATCACTTTTTTTTTGGTTCAGCGTATCTCAAATTAAGTCGCTTCAAAAAAGTTTAATTATTTCAAAAATTCTAACTATTTTTATTTTTATTCTCTCTCCAATTTTAATCATTCTTTTTTTCTTTTTTGTCTGCTTTTTACTTTGCTGTTTTGGCATTAAGAATGTTCAACTTTTTTTTTTCCTTAACGTTGAAAATTTATTATAATATTTTAATGAGATGAAATTTGTGTTGGGTTAACCAGCATCATCATTATTTTTATTTTCCTACGGTTTCTCAGCTTTACTCTGTTATTTTTTTTTTTTCAATTTTTCTTTTTTCATTTTCTTATTTTGTTTTTATGCTTTTTTTTTGGCTTATTTGTTATTTTTTTTTTACATCTAACCAAAAATTTGGTTGATGAAGGGGATCATATAGGTAAAATCGCGACACTGATAATGATGACGATGATGAGGATGATGATGATGATGATGATGATGATGATGATGATAAAGTTCCCTGTAACTGGTTTTGTTATGTCTCGTCCTTTTTCGCCTTTTTCTTCCCCTTTCTTCTTTGACTGCTTTATTTATATTTATTTATTATTACATATCATATGTGTGTGTGTGTGTGTGTGTGTGTGTGTGTGTGTGTGTGTGTATATGGTTGCCAGGCAATTGCCTGCAAAAGACATTCATGTCACTTTGACAAAAAGTGTAGATTGTGATAAATGAACTATACGGTGCGCACACAATGCACACATAAAACAACAATAGCAACAACAATAAGTAAATAAAACAACAGCAACAATATGAGCAATAATAATGGCCGCATCATATATAACGTTAAAATGACATTCATATGTCAACAAACAAATACATGCATACCTTTCATCCATGCACACACGCACACACGCACACGCACGCACACGCACGCACACACACACACATACATATGCACATATATGAACATGGACATGGACATGGTCATGGACATGTAATGAAGTCAGAAAGCATAAGAAAATTGAGGAAATGATACGATAGAATAAGATAGAGTGAGATAGAATGAGATAGAATGACCCAAAAACACAAAATATTCCAAAACGCGGTACAATAAAATGTCTGAAGAATAATAATAATAATAATAATAATAATAATAACAACAACAAAAAACCGTCAGCAACAACAACTCTGATAAATAATGAATGGCAAAACAAAAAGAAGAAGAAGAAAAAGAAGAGCAGGCAATAAGTTCAACCATTTTTTTTTTGGTTGAATTTTTTTTGGATGAAAGAAACTAAATGCAAAAATAAAAGCGACAAATATAAATTGACAAAGAATGTCACACGGAACGCACAAGAAAATAAAGACAATAAAAAGTTGTTGTAGGGAAAAGGTGAGTAAAGGAATCAAGGAGTAAAGGAGATAGAAGAGAGAAAAGCAGATAGTGAGATAGTGAGATCAAGGTAGATCGATAGAGAGAGTTAGCGATGAGTGAATGAATAAGAATATAAGCATTAAATTACAATGTGACAATGAATGTGTCAGTGCTGCGGATTTTATTAAAATTTTATTCTTCATTCATGCATGTGTATGCGTTTGTGTTTATATATACATAAATATGTGTAGAATTGAAAAATTTTTATGTCTGTCTGTCTATTTATATGTCCACTTTATCAACCATGTCCAAGTATATGGGATTTTTTTTTTTTTTTTGTATTTTTAGTTGATTTGGTTTGGTTTGGTTTGGTTGTGGCTATTTGATTGCTTTAATGCTTGAGTGGGTGGTTGACTGATTGGATTCATATAACTATGGCTGTATTTATGTATAAAATGTCTGCAACTGCCATTCAATGAAAATCATTTTAAGAAAAATACGCCAAAGGCTTTAATGTAATTTTTTTTTTTTTTTATTTTACATTTTACATTTTATTTTCATTTCGTTTTTTGACCATTTCATTTATTACTCTTCTTCTTACTGCAACATTTTATAAAATTTTTTCTTTACGATTTTATTGCCTTTGTTGTTGCTCTATATTTTAGATTGCTACATATATATTTTTTTTTTCTCAAATTTCCTAATTTCTCAAAATTTTGGTTAAAATGGATTCCTACTATTTCTATAAAACAATTTGAGGTATGTACAATCTTTAGGAATTTTTGAGAAAGAATTAAAAATAAGAAAAATTTCCAAAAAAAACTTGATTTTGAAATTTTTACAAAAATATACATTTAAGTATAAATTTAAGGCCAGTTGCCACAAATCAAATTGTCAAATATCAATCAATAATTTTGAAAGAGTTTATTCAAGAGTTACATACGATTCTCCTCAATTTTTGCTTCGTCTACATTTTCTCCTTCTTCTTCTTTTTCTTCATCTATCCTTTGCTTTTATTTTTTTCCCCCATTTACTTTGTCTGCATTTACATTTCATATTTTCACCTGCCTATCCTGTCTGTCTATCCATCTTTTTTTTCTGAATGTCTTTCCATCTGTCCTCCATTGAATGCCTAACATTTTAGTGAATTGGCTCGTGTTTATATCGCTTTTTCGTGCTGGCTGACTGCCTTTGTGTAGTTACAGTTAACAAGCACTTTCATAAATTTAAATATATTTCTTTTAATTTTATTGAATTCTTCTTCTTATTTGTACACATTTTGTTTTCCAGTTTATGTTCGCTTCATTTTTATTTTTATTTTTTTTTTTTTTTTGTTTTGATGGGTGGAAAGAAAGGAAATACACAAATTTTCACTATTTTTGCTGATGGTATGAAATTTCATATTTGCATTTTAATTAAAAACTCTTTCGATTGCCATAATTGTTATTGTTATTGTTATTGTTATGGTTGTGTTGGGCAATTCCTTTTATGCCACTCATTTAATACATGCATGTACTTTTGCTACACAATCTACCGATGTAGTGGAAAATGCATCCTTCACTATTAAGTTTTTTTGAAGGTGCTTTTTTTTTTATCATAAATGTAAATAAAAATTGTTCAATTTGTTTTTTTTTACACTCTTTTGATTTTTCTATTTATCTTTTTATTTTGACTTAGTCGCTTGCAATTTATAAATTGCAAGAAATTTTTTGTAAAGGCAAAAATGAAAGCAAAGAAAAAAAAATTATTGGAGAGAAAAATTTCCAATCAATTCAATACCATTCAATTCATTTTAATTTTAATAAATGACTAGAAAAATCTGCAAAAAATGAAGGGCGTATCAAAATTGCGCAATTGTTTGAAAAATTTGCCAAACAACAACATTTTGAAGAAGATTTCAAGAAGTTTCTAAAACCGAAATCGATATGATAAATTAGTTAAATTTTGGAGATCTACCTAATTATCAAATATCCATCCATCTGTCCATCTGTCCGTGCATCCATCCATCCATCCCTTCAAACGATAAATATTTTCAAGTAATCGCTAAAAGTGAAGGCAAAATGGTGTAAAATGGTTCTAGAATCCTAATTTGAAGTCTTTGGAATTAAAAAAAGTTCACATGCATAAATGTAAATCAGTTTTCATCCGGACGCCATTACTTTACTCTCTCATTCCTTTCTTTATCTTTAACTTTTTGTAGAATTTTTATAGGAAGAGTATTAAATTGTTAAATGAGTTAAATGAGGAAGGTTTACATTTTAACTTTTGTTGTTTGTTCATTTGCCTTGTTAGATCCTTATTAAAAATTCGTAAAAGCGAAAAATTAGCCGCGTAAACAAATGAAAGTAAATAAAGAATCAAAGAAAAGAAATGTTTACAAAAGTACCAGAAAAAAAAAAAAAGGAAAAATTTTAAAAAAGCGACAAAGATTTACTTTGTTGACAGATGTACTCATTGACTCATTTGCACTAACACACATTCACAATCACAACAACAAATTAAAGCAGTAAATGGAAGAAGAGAAATGACAGCAAGAAAAAAATTAAAATAAACAAAAGTGTAAAATGTAAACTAAAATGTAAAATAAAAGGTAAACAATGTAAAAATAGTAAATAAATGGACAGTATAACAACAATAACAATAACGATAACAATAATACTAATAATGACAACAACAACAATAAAAACAACAATAACAATAATAATAATAATAATAATAACAACAACAACAACAATAATAATATAATAGGAATAATAAAAATAACGCTGTTTACTAAAAAGGAACTTTTTTCCTTTCCTTTCCCTTCCTTTTCCTTATTTTTTTTTCTTTTGTTTTGTTAATTTCTTCCTACAAACTTTTTCTGTTTATTTTGTTATGCTGTCTTGTCTTTTCTTGTTATTTTTGCTTTGCTTGTCTTCTCTATATTTTTTTCTTTTATTGTTGCTACTGTTGCTTAGTTTACCAAACAACGATTGCATGCACATGTTGTGTGTGCATAAAATTTAACTATAACTTACAAAAAATTAACTAAAACAAGAATAGCAACAACAATTCCAATAATACTAACATCAATCGTTACAATAAAAAGTCTAAACAACAACAAACAGCAATCAAATTGTCCAATAGAACTTTATAAACTTTATAAAGAACAATCAACTAACAATCGAAGTAACGGTATGAGTAACTGAGAAGATATGGCGCAATTTATGGAATTTATGCAAAATGAGTAAGGCTGTTATGGATAGTAATAGTAATAACAAAGAGGAAAAGAGAGAGTGAGAGAATATAAGAAACTGAGAAAGGAAACGATAGAATGCAATATTTATATAAATCAAATTTTTTATTACTAGTCAACATGTATTCATAGATTCAAGTATGCAATCTATAAAGCAAAAAAAAAAAAAAAAAAAAAATTGAAGAAGAAAAAGAAGGAGAAAGTTTATAAAATAAGTGCAATCTTAAAAACCTATTGGAACTCTACACCACTTTGCTGAAACTGATTTAAAAAAATGTCAAAAACAACATGAAATTTATTAAGTTGACCAACTAATTTGAAAAGATATTTCGAAAGCAAATTTATAATCTAAAAAAAAAAATAATAATATTTGAAAAATATCATTTGATTTTTTTGATTTGAAATTTTTTTTTACAGAAGTTTAAGATATCAAAAATAGGTTTATCCGGCCCAAATAGATTAATCATATGCAAATTTCAATTCTTAAAAATTTTCAATCAAAAAAAAATTTTGGAATAATTAAAAGTTCTGGAAAAATTGAAAATTCCGCTACCATGAAGGAGACCTAAAACTACAATCATCTAGTTCACATTTAAAGTTCAGAATAATTATATCAAAGTAATACTTTCTGATATTTTAATAAACAAGCAAGAAAAATGAATAATAGATCTAAATAATGGATCTATCTGGTCCATAAATTTATATCAAAATGCCACTTTCCGAAAATTTTTATTAAAAAATTTGACATTTTTTTTTTCGAGTCTTAAAACTCAACAACAATAAAAATTTCTTTGCAAAATAAAATATGAAAAATTATTGTGAGCATGCACCGATCTGAGCCATTAATTATAGAATGCCTTTTTGGAACAATACGCACTTTTTTTTTTTTTTTTACTAAAATTCATAAAACATTTGCAAAAAATTCTTTTTCTATGAACAAGAAAGAAAAACAAATCAAACTATATTCGTCTGTCCAGGCTTAATGTACAAAATGGACAGACGGATAGACTTTGAAAATGTTTATAAATCATTCCGTTTATGATTTTTATAGAGTCTCATATATTTAAGTAAATTTATTACACCCAAATGATGTAGTGTATAAAAATGAAAGAAAGATTAATAATAAGCATAAAGTAAATCACACGCGATAGGGATAAACTATTTGTTACATGTAACCATTTTTGAAACATGTAACATTTTTCTTTTGCACTTTGTTTATTCCTATTTCTATTCCTATTTTGTTTTGTTTTTTTTTTTTTCTCTTTATTTACCACCATCATTTTTTTTTTTTTTTATAAAAAAAAAAATATAATTTATTGAACCAAGTGAGCAGAAAAAAAAATTGAAATCGAAATAGTGACCGAAGCAGGAGTAAATGAAGTAGTAAAGGAAAAGGAAGAAAATCTACTGCAATGGCTAATAAAAGACACGTTAATAATAATAACAATAAGAACAACAATAATAACTAACTAAAATGACAACAACAAACAGCAATGAAAGTAACAATAAGAATAAACGTAAAATTTAAAAGTAGTGTTTGAAAAAAATTTGTAAAACACATCAAACGACACACGTAACAATAAAAATAACGACAGTACTGTTACAGCAATAATCATAATAATAATAATAATAATAATAATAACAACAACAACAATCATAATAACGTAGTAATTGTTACCATTTCATTCTTTTTTTTTTTTTTTTTTTTTCAAAAATCGTGTAAGAGGAAAAAGGAAAAAGGAAAAAGGAAAAAAAGAGAGAACCATTAAAACAGACTTAACTGAACTGAATTATTTTTAGCTCATGCTGATGAAACTTATCACGAGATGTCATGAATTCTTTAATTCTTTTTTGTTCATTTCTTTTTGTTTTTTTTTTTTTGTTTTGTTTTCTATTTATGTTGGTATGTATATAAATTATATTGTTAATATCCTGTAATAATTTTTATAAAGGATTTACATTTCAGTTAAGAATAGATAGAGATCACGCAATCATATTCCTTCATTATAATTTTTTACATTCATTTGTATATTTGCTCATTTGGTGGCCATTTGGGGAAATGGCCACACGAACATTATCATAATTTTATAATTTATTATACATTTTATTGTATTATGTCAATGTTATGCTATGAAAATGGAAGGAAATATAATTTCATTAAAATAAATGGACATTGGTGAATTGCGAAGTGTTCAAGATTCATTCAAAATTATAATCAATTTTTATTTGGTGTAACAAATAAATAAAAGGAATGCATTTCATTTAAAATATTAGTTTAGTCCTTAAGAATGTGTATGACATTCTTTTGAAACTTCATGTAATGTAGAAAAATCCTTTAATATGGGAGGCCTTCATTAAATTGGCTGATTAAATGGGCCATTTTTAGATAAATGGCTATTTAAATTGTAAATTGTAAATAAATGGAGCCCAACATTTGAATATGATATAATTAATAAATGCTGGGACTTGCTTTACCGTACGAGTAATTTTAGACATAGGTATATGCTAAAAATTAGGTCTTGCCATACAAATTTCTATAATTGTTTGTAAAAGGTCCTTTAAACCACAATCAAAGTCAATGGACATGGGAGGACTGTCAATTCAAAAAATTTAATATTCCTGCCATAAATTTTGGATCATTTAAATGAATTATTACCTGAATTTGATATCTATAACCAGAGTTCCGACCTTAACCTATGACAACGTGATATCTATTTAAATGCCAACATTTGAAGTGCCAGAAGTAACATTTCTAAATCAAATTTTCTATTGGCCATCATAATGAATCAAATAAATTCATGTTTGAAGAACCTTTTTAAAATTTCCGATAATGGAAAAATTAGAAATATTTCGAGAAAGCTGCTTCCATTTAGGATTTTTTTAAATTTTTTTAAACAAACTTAACAAAGTTCACTATTCAATATTAAACAGATTTTTTTCCACAAAGAAATCTATAAAAACTTTAATAGAAAAGTATTAACGGATTTTAGCATAAAGTTGCCTATAAAAAAAAAAAGAAAAAAACTCTTTAAGGAAAATGGTGCAAACTTTTTCTTTGCATATGAATCAAGCGTAAATGTTGTAACGACTTTCCCTTCAAGAACTTCATATATCGGAAAATTTTACTATAAAAATATTTCCATTTTTTAGCTTGCAAAGTGTAAAATAATTTAGTTGAGGAAAGTTACGTAAAAAAAAAGTTACATTATTTGAATTGAAAGATAAAAAAGCGGCCCAAGTCGAAATAAGAAAATTACAGGATTTTAATATAAGAGACCAATTACGTCGCCTATTTTTTCATATGGCTGAAAAAAGAACCCTAAGAAAATAAGAACAAAAACAGCATGAGAAATTCAATTTTAAAATGTTCTTTACGTGAAATGCTAGAAACAACAACAACAACAACAACAAAAACAAAACAACAACAACAACAAAAACAAAACAACAACAAACACAAACAACATTTTTTTTGCGAATATTTCACTTAAATGAATGAATCAAAATGGAAATAAAAATGAAAATGAAACTGAAAGAAATCAACAAACATAAAGAGAATAATTTATAAATAAAATGGAAAAAAAAAGAGTAAAAAAAAGAAATATGAACAATTAAAATTAAAGTGCATTTCATAAATCTAAAGGTAGTAGCAAAAATACATACATACAAGCACATCTACATTTACATTTACATTTACATGTACCTTCATATCTTCATATGTAAAAAAAAAGAAGAAGAAAAAAGAAAAAGTCCAAAAGTGAATACACTCATATTTTTATGTGATACGCATAAAAAACAAAAGACGCACATATAAATAAACGGTTCTGTACAAATATTGTAAAAATAGAAAAAAAAGAAAAAGAAAAATCGGCAAAAGCGATAGAAAGAAAATTATGCTTTCTCATATAATTTTCTCTTTTTTTTTTTTTTTTTTTTTTTTTTGCTTTCATTTCAAAGTCAACGAGATGAAAATTTTTCGTTTATTTAATAATTTAGAAGTGAAATGTTATTTGTATTTGTTTTTGTTTATGTTTTCCTTTTTTTCTCTCATTGTTTGTGAGATGTGTTTTAATTTTTATTTTTCATACCTTTTTCTATTTTTTATATCCACCAGCCAAAAATAGGGGATACATTCATTTTGTCATTATGTTTGTAATAATCAAAAAAAGGAAATTTTTCCAGACTTTAGAAAATATGAATCAGCATCAAATTCTTAATTGATTTGGATATATATTTGTCTGTCTGTCATTTCTTCTGTCTGTCCATCTGTACATGTGTTATTACAATTTCTTTGGCCCAAAAAAGTTATAAATGAAGTTCAAACTTGACAGAAATATTGCAAGTTTATGCTGGAAGTTTGATACTGAAAATGAACAGAATCGCTTAAAGGGCACGCCCATAATGCAACATATACTGAGAACAAAATTTGGTAAATTTTTGCTTATTATTCGCAAAAGGTGAAATATAGAAATTTGAAATTATGTACAAGCCAAGTAAAGCCTTTAATTTTCAATGTCTGTCCAACAATAATGGAAATCTGTCACGCCAAACCGCCTACGCAAAATTATACAATACCAAATTTGAATATTTTTTTTTACCACTAAAAATGTGAAACAGACCCTGAATCGTAATATTCTTGTTTATGGATTGTGGGGTGTTCAAGATTTGGCTGCAGCCAAATGTAACTTTTTTGTTTGTTGTTTTTTTTTTTTGGTTTCATTGTGAAAACTAAAGTTTTCATTGGTTTGTTTCTATTTTATTTATGGTTATTGCTGTTACCGAATTGTTTCATTCTTAGTTCTCATTGTAATTGTTATTGCTATTACTATTGCTATTGTTGTTGCTATTGTTGTTGCTGTTATTGTTATTTTTAACATTCATCTGCCAATTGGCACTTACTACGCTATACATTTTTTAGTTTAATATTATTTGTGTGTCTGTGCGTTCCATCCGCTATTATGTCCGTCCATTCAACTATTACCTTTCCTGTCAATTTTTGTTAACATATAAAGATGCATTCAAAACAAGAAATCAACGACCATTATTTTCGTTTGCCTAAGCAGCTTTCCATTTTTTTCTACTTTGCCTTTTATTTTAACATTATTTTTTTTTTCTCCTTCATTCTGACATTCTGTCAATTTTTCTTAGAATTTCCAAAAAAAAAAAAAAAAAAAAAGAAAAAAAGTAAGACACAATTCGCTAAAAATGAAAGCAAATGCCTTATTTCAAACATGAAAACATTTTGGTATGTCATACGGATATCTTTAAGATGTAAAGAAATGATTTGGGGTGTTACAGGGCAAATTTTCAAAGAAATTGATATAAAATGGAAATATGGAAAAAGAGAAAATGAAAAAATGACACATAAATATAAAGTTCTTTTATTGTGTGCTTTTTATTTTTCTCTTACGTATAAACGCTAACTAATTTTTTTCATGTGTTCCGGCTCTGGCTCTGGCTCACCAATCGCAGCCCCCAAAAACAACTTTTTGCTTTCCTTTTTTTAAGTTAATTTGCCAATTTCATTGTAATATGAAAAAAAAAATTGTAGATTAATGTGATAAAAGTATTTTTCGATTATGTTTGAAAATTCTTAAAAAAAAAAAAAAAAATATGGCCAAAATGGAAAAGGCTAAAAACAAGAAAGAAAGGAAACAGAAAGAGGCAAAAATTGATGGAAGAAAGTTAGAATTTTATTTTATTGCTATTGTTATTAAATTTTGACAACTCTTTTTTTCTCACATTTTTTTTTTTTTTTGCTTTTTTGTTACTTCAAATTATTATACCCCACACCTTACGTGTAGTTCCAACGCATAATGGTTTTGTAGCGGTAAAGAAGGGCTTGAGATACACCAATTTTTTTCTTTAAGCTGATTGACTTAGAATCATTTTCTGATTTGATTTTTGTCTATTTGTCCCTCTATCCGTTCGATCTAGTTCGATCCCTAATTTTAGACATAATATCTTGCCCAGAATCGAGTATCCAAAAGTAAATCAGTTCGAGTAATAATTCACAACTCAAAAAAGTTCTTATATGTAAAAAGTTTACAATTTGGAATATTTCTAGGTAAAAATCCATGCAGCTCAGTTATATAACATTTTAAATAAATATGATAAATTAGGTCCGAAGGGGTACATTTTGTGAACCTCCTAACATTTAGTGAAAATTTTCAAATTATTCAAAATAGAGCAATTGCTCTATTTCTTGGCCATTAAATTAATTTCTTAACATTTTAGATACATTTACCAGAATATTGTAGCGTACTTGACGGTCCACCTCAATCGACTGCTTATGTTTTTGTTTAAAATTCCTTTTTCTTTTTTTTTTTTTTTTTTTGTTTTAGTTTCTACTGATTATGACGATTTAAAATGCACACAAATAAAATACATAAATTGAAGAGCCGTTTCCAGCAGCTGTTGTTGTTGCTGTTATTACAGATTGTAAAATTTTCAATTTTAATGCCATTTTATATGTTACCCATACAACACACGCATCTTATAACCACAACTTATTATTGGCCAACAACATATAATTTTTATTGCCATTACAAAACAAGTTCATTATGCTTCATCATTTCATTTTTCTTTTAGTTTAGTTTTTGTTTTGTTTGCTCTTCTTTGTTTTGGGCCTCTTTTGCCAAAGAGTTTTTTTTTTCTTTTTTTGTTTTCATTTTTTTTCTTTGTTTTCTTTATACCTGCTTTGCATGCACATATCAATCCATTTAACATATTTTACTATTGTTATTGTTGTTTCTGTAATTTGTAACTATTGTACCATGTCATGAATTCGAGTGAATTCATTTCTTGTCATTCATGCAATAATTTCTTTCTTTTGTTGTTTGTTCATTTGGCCTTTTTTTTTTGTTTTTTGCTTTGGAATTGCATTCTGCAATTGCATTTAGTTGATTGTTGTTAAGTCAAAGAGGCGAAATAGAACCAGAGCTATTGATAGATAGCCAGTCCTGGAAGTAGAGTTATAACATGAATGCCATAGAGTCCTTCGTATTGTTGGCATGCAATTGCAATTGCAAAATAATGCAATGAATGTAAGATTTTCTTTATCTCTCTGTCTCTGTCTGTCTCTCTCTTTCACTCTATCTCCTTTATTCTCTGGCTCCTCTTGTATAGAAAATAAATGCTAGAATGCATTCTTAATTATTATCTGAATGAAATCTGAAATCAACAATAATAATGACAAAAGCAACAAGAACAAGAATTAAAGCAAGAACAAGAATCGAAGCAAAACAAAAACCAGAACATTATTACAATCAAATGAGGAGACCATAAGTTTTAGTTGTAGCTAATAGAAAATATCCCAAAATATTTGCAAAATTATCTTACTTAACTTACGGTTGGCTTGTTTTTGCTTTAACATCTTCTTCTTTCTACTTCGTTTGTATTTTCCAAAATTGCATTCAAGATTGCATTCAAGATTGCATTCATTTGAATTAGGCCAATCAGATTTGTATTTTTATTGTCATTTGTTGTTGTTATTGTTATTGTTATTTAAATTCTTTAATTTAATTGATTTTTAAGAGAAATTTTTTGGGATTTTTCAATAAAAAAAATTCTTCCATTTTCAAATTGTATTTGAAAAATTATAAAAATTTGTTCTTAGAGTTTTGCGCATCCTAAATAAAATTATGATTTATATAAAATGGATTTTTAAATCTTAAATTTACATTTGAAAAAACTTTCAATTTAATTATTAATTTTTGTTAAACTTTAAAAACATTTTAAGCCTTTTTAAGTGTAACGATTTGATCAGACTGTTCCTCTTTTACCAAAGAGCTATTGTGGAAGTATGAGAAATTGTGAGAAACCTCAAATGAGATAACTTTTTTTTTTTTATCAAATGCCCTACAAATTATGTTATTTTGCTTTTGAAATTTGAAATTTGAAATTTGAAATTTGTACAGCCTTTACGCATCCCAGAGTCCATGCAATGGACCCATGAATTTTAAATTTGTAAAATCTATTAATTTATCAATTATAATTTCATTATAGAGAATTAAAAATGTTGGTTTTTTTTTTTTGTATTACAAATGCCTAATCTTCTTAAAAGCATATTCCTAGATCAAAAAAGGGCTCATACGATTTAAGAATTTACATGTAATATAAGAAAATATTGCTAGCCAATGAATTGCATTATTAAATTAATTAACATACTGAAATTTACAAAAAGTTATTTTTATTAGAACATAAAGCCCTTTAAGAACCTTAAGGGTCTAAAAAATCGAATCAGTTTTTTAAATTTCTTTTACACGATTTTTCATTTTATCATGTAATATTAAATTGACTACAACGAAATGAGCATTTTTGATGATTTGTGTTATCTAATAGTTTCAAAAAAAAAAAAAAAAAAAGGTGGAACTGAATGAATTCGAATAGCATTTTTTAATGTTCAATAAAATTTTCTCATTTTATATTCCACACAACTTAAAGTAAAATGGTGAAAGACATTTCATTTATGCCACCATACTATTTTAACATCTTTTATATGTATATTTATGTATATGTATATATGTATGTATGTATGTATGTATGTATATGTATATGTATATTGATATTGTGTATGTTAGTTTTTATTGTTATTATCACACAATATTTTAATATTAAGTCAAACTTAAACCTCCTCAATGAACATTTATATATTTATATATAAAAATATATGAGTGTGTGTGTGTGTGTGTGTGTATGTGTGTAATAAAATATGATTAGGAATTTCACTAATACATTTACCATCATATAATATTATTACATATCGTATGTAGCATTAAATTAAATATTCAATGATGCAGTTTCAATAGCAATATATTAAACACCATGCAATCTTCATGACCGTCACCATCACCATCACCATCACAATTACAATAGTTACGACATAAGCATTAAGACCATAAGAATCAATATAACTGCTGACCATGACTACAAATCGCCCTCACTACTATAACAAACAAACGCCCAACCAAACATTATAAGAATAACAATTTTACACATATTATTGGTCAACATGATAAAAGCAATTTGTTCACAAATACACACACACACACACACACACACATATATATATATATATATATATATATATATATATATATATATATATGAACTTTGAATACGACTTTATATTTTCAAGCTTAAGAAATGTTACAATGATGATGTTTGTAAGGAGCATTCGTTCCATCATACCTGATTGTATTTGTTTTGTTTTGTTTTGCTTTGCTTGTTTGTTGGTTTATCGGTTTTTGGTTCTTGTTTGTTTTTATTTTTGTTTAATTTTTTCTTTTTTTTTTTTTTATATATACATGTCCTTTAAAGTTAAAAGTTATATATAAATATAAACAATCATTTATTGTCTAACATATAAAATGTCTATGCATAAATTTTGTAAAATTTTCTCAAAGCACATTTTCAATACAATGCAATGCAACATACATATAAATAATAATAATAAAATATTCAATTCTAAATGAATAACAACATCATATAGAGAAAGCTCTGTACATGCATAATACCATTTTGAAAAGTAAAAACCTTCTAACTTAAGTAAAGTATAAACTGTGTTTATATGGACAACAAGTAAATGCAGGTTTATTATTCACATTTCGTATGCACAATGAAACTCTACTCTACACTTTGCTAGGTTACCGTATTTTACCAGATACATATGGAATATAGTTAAAATGTGATGGTTAGTGAGGGAGGTAATGTTTGTAAAATCAAATAGTGCTTAGTGATATCATGATGGCAGTGAATGTCAGATATATTTTCTAATTTTAATCCGCTTTACCATACACCATAACTATGATTCATGGTTATTTTATAATTTACATATTCCTTAAATGTTACAACTAATCACATAACTTTATTACATTTTATAAAACAATTCTAAATGTACTTAAATCTATAAATCAAGATTGTTTTTGCTTTATTAAAAATTTAATTCATTTTTAACTTTTAATTTATTACTTTTTGTCTTTGAACTTTCAAATGATGTTAAAGTTTAATGAAATTATGGGCAAATTTTGCCACACCCCTTGATATGTAGGAATGCTCAAATTTTCAAATTAAATACAATCATTCTTTATGGATATATAAAATTTTTAGTTTCTATTGATTGCATGAATAATAACTCTAGTTATTTTTCAATTTGCATCTACCTTAAAAACTGTTCAAATGTATTTGAAAAAGTAATCAAGTACATAATTAAGTATTTAAAATATATAATTAAGAATAGGCCAATTTTTACAAATAATGTTAAATTCATAAAATTATTATATGCGGAGACTTAGTTTTACTTGAATCATTAATCTGCCATGCCCTCTTTTAAATAATTAATTCCTTTCTTTAATACTTCAAAATGGAAAAGCCGAATTCAATCTATCAATATTGTTAAATATTAAATTACAATAAATACATGAAGTGTAGGACAAATTATTTTGGGATTTTACGTCTACCTAAAACCAATTAATTAATTACATAGGCAAGTACTTGCATAATTATTTCAAATATGTACTTAAATACATAATTAACAAAAAGTGAGTAATTGTAATTATAAATAATTTTTACTTTTATATTTGTAAGGCTTTTTTAAATTTCAAAAAAAAAAATCAAACACAAAAAAGGTGTGCCACACCTTTTTGCTACGTAATTGAAAAATATTAATGTTTAAATTTTTAAAGGGAATTTATTTTCCATGAGTAATCAGGCCATCAAATGAATGCTCATAAAGTTACGTGAACTGCATCTCATGAGGAATTCTAATTCATAGTTTAATATCTCTTTAAAATGGTCTACACATATTTATATATGTATGTATGTGTGTATGTATATGTGTATGTATGTGTGTATGTATGTGTATGTATGTATATTTCCCCTATTGAAATGTTAAGCAATACTTAAATTTTTAATATTGATTAAGTGTAATGCATACATTTAAGCATACACGCTCCCTTTGAGGGTCTCTAATGGTCTAATAGCCATATCACCACCAGTACAATGCAATATGAATAAATATTTCCCCTATTTACTTCCATTTATTTATTTTTTTTTTTGCTTTTCTATTTATTTTTTGTTTTGTTTTTTTTTTTGTTGTTGGCTTCTTTTGCTGTATTCTGATTATTTAAGGTGGTGAGTATGCTGTAACATAACGTTGGGTAATGTAACGTAATGTAATGTAATGTAATGTAATGTAATGTAACGTAATGTAATAAACACCTCTACATAAAAGTATTGACGTTAATACAATGTGTGCACTTGTGCGATAAAGATATTTTCCATGTAATCATGGATAAATAATTGAAATTTTGAAAATGTTTCTCATACTCTTTATACCCTTGACCACCTTTGGACTTTAGACTTTATAATGTCCGAATATTACAACTACCACTA
Organism: Melophagus ovinus; assembly: GCA_023089585.1. Taxonomy (NCBI): domain Eukaryota; kingdom Metazoa; phylum Arthropoda; class Insecta; order Diptera; family Hippoboscidae; genus Melophagus; species Melophagus ovinus. The sequence goes on along the minus strand of JAKKIB010000252.1, from coordinate 8,652,082 downwards.
CCACTACCACTACCACTATAACTATCACTATTACTACTACTGATGTCATTGTCACTATCACTACTGCAACTGCTAATACTTAAGTTTATGGTGGTCGTTATATTTTATCATTATGACGCATGTGAGAACAGATGAAAATAACAATTGTTAAATTGGCGAAGCGTACATATCGAAAAGAAAATGTCTATGAAAAAATGTCATAAAAATATACAAAAAAAAAATTTTATGATAGAATTTATTGAGTAATATTAAATTTATATATCAATATTTTTGTGCATTGAATGTGCTGGGGAAATATTATAAAATCCAAGGGGTATTTAATGAGCACGAGCCACCAACATTCAAAGGATATTTTTACTGATATGTAGGGAGGTACTAACTGTGATAGAATTATGTTCAAATATATAATTTTCCTTTATAGTGAGATAACAAATTTTTGATAACAATTTCGGGTCATTGGTTCAGTATTTTTATAAATAGCTATTTTTAAAGAAAGTAGCATTATACAAATTGCTTCTAGTTAGAGGTTATAAGTTGCAAGCTCTTTATAATTTCATAGGGATGTATTAAAAAGAAAATTCATTGGAATTTATTAGTTTCGTTAAATTTAAGAGATCAAGAAATGTAATAGAACTTTGAGATTCTAGGTACAATACGATAATGAGCAAAGTTTAAGACCAGTAGGCTTATTAGATAATTTCTAGGCAAAAGATTTTGATAAATTGAAGGTGGTATATTTTATGGGCATAGTCCAATAGATTCAATATCATAAACTTTTATCCGTTCATTATTTCAAATTTAAAGGAATCCTCCATAAAATTCATGGAAATAACTTATGATCTTGTTTTCAGATGCAATAGAGCAAGGCTAATAAAGAATTAATTTTGCTATGAAGCAAAATAAAAAATAAATAAATGACCCGCCTTGGAAAAAATTATTAAATTTAAGCAGGTCAAGGAAAATTCTAAACGTTGCTTCTTTTGAAAGAAGAATTTTATATAAAATGAAAGCATATGCATAAATTAAATATTATAAAATTGAATATTAATAAATTTTTTAAATCTCCCGATTTTACTCACTTTCTTTCACCATTTTTTACCTAACTTTATCATTTTATGCACATTGAAAATATTAGTTGCAGAAGATTTTTACATATTGACCCTTTAATGTTATCAGTACTTTTGCATACAATTGCATAATTGAATATTTATAGAGTGGAATGTATTTTTATCTTATCTTTTTTTTTTTATATTTTTATTATACGAAATTTTTTTAAAAACATTCCCTTTGTCAGATTAATAATAAATCAAAAATAAGAATATGGCAAAAAAAAATCTGCCATATAAAATAATAATACAAAAAAAAAAAAAAAAAAAAACAAAAAAAAATTGAAAAAAGGAAAAAGCTTCCATTAACTCAAAATAAAAATTTCATGTTAAGAGTACTTCAGTTGTTCCTTTTTTTTTACACATATTTTGAATGTAAGTAAATAATTTTGACTAACGTTTATTTACGATATAAATCCAAATAAATAAATAAATGAATGATGAGTTGGCAAGTTCGACCACTTTGTCTATACCATTTTAATAATACGATTATATTTTTTTAAAGCAATGAAAAATTTTAAAAAAAAATCCTTTAGAGGAAAAAAGTTTGAACAATTAGACTGATTTAATCAAATTTAGGCACATCGATTAATATATACAAAAGTAGCGATTTTTTATGAAAAATGGTAATTTAATGCCTAAAGTGTGGCAGGTACAATTTCATACATTTTCGTAAATTTTCATCTGTTTACAAAAAAGTACAATAAATAAATATTAAACCTTTTAAAATTGTTAAAAAAAAAAAGTTTTAACTCTTCCGAGTAATTTCAGTGTTACTTACAATACCTTAAATCTCTCATACCTTTAATTTATAATTTACATGTAGAATAGAAAATGAAAGGGCATAGGCCGATAGAACGAAAGTCCGCAATGGATAAATTTTTAAGGTTTATCCGGTACTCTCCACGCAAAATAACTAAATTGAATCAATGGTGAAATTTCATTGCCTGGAATTGAAAGGAATGGCATAGTATTAAATCACTGTAAAAGCCTGCTTGCATTATCCTTTTTTTTTCTTCTCTTTTTTTTTTTTTTTTTTTGTTGATGCAATACTTTGTTTGATTTTTACTATTTTATTGCTTTTTTTTGTTGTTGCTTCATACCAAATTTGAACATAAATATGAAAATAAATAATTATTTTTTATTTTATCATAAACGAAATAGTTTTTATTGCTTTCCATATTGAGCGATGCATGAAAAAATGAAAATCATCCAAAAAGCAAGTAAGCATTTACTATTCATTTTATTAAATGGAATTTATTGAAATACTTTTTTCTTTTTAATCAAAATTCATATAATGGATTCTTATTCAATAAAAAATAAAAAAAAAAAAACGGAGATAGATAGATAGATAGATATGTAATGAAAAAAAAAGTGGCCAAAACAAAATGAAATTTTAATTGAATTCATTTCGATTATAGGCGATTAAATTCTACAATTTTAAAAATATTCTCTTAATTATTATACCTAAAATTACTTTGGTTTACTGTTATACTTTATTATTTTTTATTTGATATGCCTAGAGTTTAGGAAAAAGACAGATAAATAGGAAATGTTTTAGTTAAACCAAGTTTTTGTTTTAAATTTTTCATTTTTTTTTTTAAGTATCAATTTCGTGGGATTTGAGTAAAAGAACTTAGTTAATTTAATGGAAAATCTATTTTTAAGAAATGAAAGACTAAATAATTGTATTTTTAAGAATACTCACTATAAAAGCGCTCACTATAAAATTCATATATAGAGACTCAGGATTCTTTTGTTAAAAAAAAAAAAAGCCAATGCCACATTTTACATGCAAAGCTTTAATTAGCCTCTAAAATTGTTTAAATAGTATAAGGGTCACGCCCCTTAATTGAACTTTTACCATCGTACATCAACACCAAATCTCAAACAAGAATCAAAATGTAAGTTTTTTTTATATTTCAGCAACTTTTATCGCCCACGATTTTTGGCAAAATATTTACAAAAAATAAAAATACCCAAACGCGTTTAAATAATTCATTATATTTATAATATATGAAGAAATTTTTATATATACTTTATCAGTAAATGTCGAATATATTGTCGATGGTTGACTTTATCCATTTAGCATTTATAATGTAAAATGATTGATGGGAGTAAAAAGAGTTTTATCACTCACAAATCATATCAAATTGAAATGATTGAATGATGTGTGTTGTTATAGATGATATTACTGCTATAATATTGTTGTTATTGTGGATGTTGCTGTTACTTTTGCTATTTAATAACAAACCAAAAAAAAAAAAAAAAAAGGACGAAAAAAAAAAATTTGGTATTTTTCAATTTATTCAAATTACGCACGCATGATAGATTTTAGTATTGAGTAGGAAAAAGAAAAAACGGGAAAGATGAAAAAATATACGCACACACAAAATTGGATATAAAAAAAAAATGTATTGGGAAAATGACACAGAAATTTTATTACATCATCCAAGCAATTCAATAGAGTGTAATGTAATTAAAGTCAATCAGTTTATTAAATTTACATCTACATATCTATTTATATATATTTATATATATATATATTTATATGTATATGAGGTATTTATATTTTTGAGTTTTATTATACTCCACTTACCAACATCATCATCATCATCATCATCATCATCATCATCATGAAGTTGTCAACTTTGAAGGACTTGAAAACTTAACGAAGAGAAACATTAAAAAAAACTTTCTATAATTCAATTCGGAAATATTACGCAAGATGTAACAGTAAATGCAATTTTATAAAAAAAAAAAAAGGTACATGCCTTTAAGGTTTAAGACATTGCTTACAAAATTCAGTTAGTAAAGTTTCAAACCTATAGAAAAAAACAAGGAAAATAGGGCTGGATTTATTTTATTTTATCATGATATTTTATTTTTTTTCTCGCATTTCGTTGCGAGAAATTTGGATGCTTTGACAGAAAAATTTTTAATAGTATACGGCCTTATGAAGCAGGTAAAAATTGCTAAAGTCAAAAGAATATTAATTAAAAGGCAGAAATGTTTGTTCTAACACTGAAAGATTCTACCCTGATATGAAGTAGAGATTTACTGATTTTCTTACCTTAAACAAATTGTTACTTTATACTTTCATGGAGAATAAGTTTCTCAAGTTATTTTAGGAACCAAACATTTATAGGTACCGTTCTCAGAACTATAGAACTACTTGGCTAAATAATGTGCCTTATCAAAATAAATGCAATTTAGAAAGAAGAGTACCATTTTTTATTTGGTAAATCATAAAGCATGTCAAAATCAGTTAGAACCTCTTCCTAAACTTTGAATCTAATGCAACAAAATTGGCATTTACAATTTCTAAAAGTTTCTAATAGTTTCCATTATTTCTTACATTTGAACTAGATGATTTTCATATAAAGCAAAAGGCAATATACCTCAAATGGACTAACTTGATTCCAAATTCTATTTGAATTCAAAATAAGCATATTAGAATTCTTGAAAATTCTTTACATTTCAATTTAACCAACATTTTGTAAACCTGGTTTTTTTTATTATTCATTCAAACAAAGTCACAAATTCATTTTATCTGTGTCCATTTTGCTTAATTCAATTTATAATTCAATATTTTTCAGTATATCAATACATTGCCAAGCCATATATGGATACTCATATAAACTTATAGACATTTATAGTACGTTTCCAAAACAAAACGTACAAAAAAAAATAATATAAAATAAAAATTTTGGGTGGTGGCCCTCGATTTCAGTTGTGGTCAAGTGTGATGTCTGTGAATGTAAATCCATAGAAAAAAATCTTGTTTAAATGAAAAATTTATCAAATTTTATAAAAAAAAATCTATTGAAACTCATTTCTTGGTCTTATGTCTCTTTCTCACTTTTTTCAGAATTTTATGTTTTACAGTTATCATCAGTTAAGACAATTGAGTTACAATTTTGAAATGAAAAAAAAATTTATGAAAAATTTATTAAATCTATTTATTTATATCTTTTTTCTACGATTTTATTTCATTTGCCTATTTTGTGTTGTTGCTTTTTTATATGAATATATAAATTTTTATTTATTTATTTATATTTTTTTAATTGAATTAAAAAGTTCATTTTGAGTATGCAAGAGAAATGCGCTATGAATTTTATTCTATTCTTGCAGTTTAAGTTCAAAAAAGAAGAAGAAAAAGAAAAAGAAGAAGAAGAAAATAAATGAAAATTTAAAAAAGTAAATTAATGAAGTTTTCTGTTTCATGTTTTTTTTTTCTTTGAAAAAAAAAATAGCCCAGAAATAAATTAGTAAAAATACAATTTTTCATAAATTAAATCAATTTATAATGATTTAATAAAACAAAGTGACTAATTTTTTTTTCAAAAATTAATTTTAAAAAAATGTTTTTTTTTTTTACTGAAAAATATTTCAATTAGTTAGAAATTTTTTTGTTGTTCGAAAAATTTTTACCTTAAATTTTTGCTTATCAAAAATTATATGGAAAATTATTTTAAAAAGATTTTTAAAAAAGTCATGTTAATCGATTATTTGATACCTTATGCATGTTCTTCAAATTAGATTAAAGTTTGGAAAAAATTGTAAAACTTTTATTTGGCAAATGATGCGGCATGAAATTTTCGCCATATATTCTTTAATAGATCGTTTGGCAAGTCATTTCACTATTTTACAAAAAATTTCAATACCGATGACGAAAATGGTACAAAATATCGAAATTTGCTGGAGGTATTTAGGATACGTTCAATTAAATCGTCATCTAAAGAAAATTGTTTCATTAAAAATTCTTAGGAGGGCAAAGTATTTAAGTATTTTTCAAGGGGTTTATATTCATCTATTTTGGGCATGGTCAAGTAACATTAGATACATTAAAATTAAAATTTTCTATAATTTATAAAATTTTTATTATTTCAAATGTAATTTAAGTAATTGAATTACTTTTTAAAACAATGGGCTTGGCTTTACTTTTTCAAACCATCTATTTTTTCTTAATTAGAAGCATGATTTTTTTTTTAGTTTTATAATTTATTTTCCGTATAAGGAAATTGTTTTTAAAAATATTTAATTTTTCAAAAATTTATTAATCGTTGGAAATAAGGATCTAAATTACAATGATCCTTAGAAATTCTCAGGAATATATGCAGAAAATTTCATTTCTCAATCAAGTTATTTGGGACTCCTAATCTTTGAAATTTCATCCAATTGAGACGATATACATTTTTTTTTTTTTTGAAAAATTCAACAAAATGGATGAAAAGCTGGCGAATGAAATTGAAAATCATAAAATGTTGTTTCCAAAAAAAAAAAAAAAAAAGAAACAATAAAAAAATTTCCATTGAAATACTTTTCAATTATGTTGCATAATTTTGGAATGTAGGGTGCAATGAAATGTTATTCTGAAGTGTACTCCTTGTACATTATTAAAGTGAATTTTTGATTGCTGGCACTTGTATGCATATGTATATATTTGTATGTATGTATGTATATGTGTGCGTGTGTGTGTGTGTGTGTGTGTGTGTGTGTGTGTGTGTGTGTGTGTGTATGAATGTTATGTTAATAATTATAAGCTATTTGAAGAGTGTATGTGCTGCGGTTATTATCAATCGTTATTTTATATAAATTGTTATTATTGTTATTGTTATTATTGTTATTGTTGTTGTTCTTGTAATTGTATTTATTGTAGCGTTCTTGTATTTATAATTATTGATGTTGTGGGTCACAAAATGTGGTTGAATTTTAATTAAATGTCATATTAATTTAATTATTATTTCAATTTTCACATATAAATTTATTTACATGTATATATACGTATATATATGTATATATGTATATGTATATGTATATATATATATATATATGTATGTATTATGTAATATGTTTATGATCAACATTTAATATTTATAACCAAATAAATGGTTGAATGAGCTTTTATAACAATATGTGTAATCAAACAACAACAACAACAACAGCAACAGCATTCAAAATTGACCAAATACACATACACACACACACACACATATATATATATATATATATATATATATATATATATATATATATATAAGGTGAAGTGCAGCATAGCGCCGCATCGTTGCCGCATCAGGGCAACATTGTAATTTATAATTTATCATCGGCCACCTACATAACTATACAAATATGCACACAGAAACACACACTCATATAACGATAACCACATATATAAAAACTCACGTACTTCATACATACATAACCATAACTACACACACACTTACACACACACACACACACACAAACACACATACACAAAGTGAATATTATATAATAATATGAAAATGAAAAGTAATCATGAAAAAAAAAATAACAGAAGAGAGAAAAAGAAAAGCTTTCAAAAAATAAAAAAATAGAAAAAAAAAGAAGAAGAAGAAGCTGCCTTAAAAGCCACATATTGTAAATAAAAATTTATATTTATTTAAAAAATGGTTAAAATTATTCAATTTTTTTTGTTCTCTTTTGTGCTTTTTTCTCTTTACACTTTTAATTTGTCTATTCTAAGAATAACAACGGCAACAACAATGAAAAGCGATTGAGAAAAAGGTGATGCAGGAGGGGGGTGGGGAGAGGGAGAGAGATAGAGAGAGAGAGAGAGAAAAAAAGAAAAACAACAACAAAAAGCAAAAGCAGCAAAAAATATTTTATGTGAAAATTTTATGGAAAACATTTTTTCCAAATAAATAATTTATCATAATTAAAACGCCTCCAAATTCAGTGATATAATAAATAAATAAATAAATAAATAAATAAATAAATAAAATAAATGAATAAAGGAAAAAGAAATGGAAAGCATGGCCGACTGCTAAATACTCTACTCTACATTTCTTTAAAAGTTCTCATTATAAAAAAAAGTTACGATATTTTCAAAAACCATTTTTAGTAGTATTCACACTTGATCAATATAATTCTTATAGATAATAATTCAATACCGAATTCATTTTAGCACAAATAAACCAAAAAATTAAAGCTAATCCTCAAAATCGTAGCACAAATAGATCCTTAAGAAAATTAATCCACTAAACCGTTTTAATTCAACTATACCAGATAAAAAGTTTGGTCAAACTTTGTACCCTTAATTTTATATACACTTCCTTCCAGAACGGAGGAGCATCATAAGTTCAAATAAAGAGACTTAAAATTGTTCAGATAATTTTCACCTGAAGCAATTTTATATATTTTGTCTTGCCTCATAAACTTACTCAATTATCATATGCCTTAAATACTTCAGTTGAATATAAAAAATGATTTTTAATAAAAATTTTTAACTATTTTTCTTTTATTTAATGTGTAGGCAGAAAAAATGAAATTCCTAAGCAAACAAATAATAAAAAAATTAAAAAATTAAAAAGAAAAAGAAAAAAAGAATACAACGATTCAACGGGTGGTCCATCAGTGCTGTTCATTATTTTGTAATGCAATAGATAAATAAACATTAAATAAAAAATATTAGTTAAACAAAAAAAAAAAACAAAACCAAAAAAAAAGTGAAAAATTTACTAAAATTTGAATGGGAAGGTAAACAAAGTAAAATAAATATCAAACCATAAACGAGAAAATGTCAAAATACTAATAACAAAAAAAAAAAAAAAAAAAACAAATAAGAATTTTTATAGTCAGTCCGAGCCGACTCTTACATATCTCTAAAATACTTTGCTTAATTTAATTAAAGACAAATAAAACAAAAGCCAGTAAAGTTGGGGAAAATTGTATTATTTTAATTAATTTAAAATAGAGTTCATAAAATTGGACCCAAATTGGAATAAATTTGCCCTAAAATATATTCAATATTGAAATTTCTTATTTATATAAAGAGTTTTTTTCAAAAAAGGCCTTATATGATAAGTGGTCACAAATATGGACCGATCTAGACCAAATTTGGTACAAATTATTTTTATGTTAAAGTACAAACGTCAAACGCCAATTTAACTTAAAATATATTAAAAATTGTAAATTTTTTTTAAAAAAAACGTAATATGAGGCGCAGCAGTTTGATCGTATGCAATAAAAAATTTTAAGGTTCCAACTTAACATGTTTGCTTTTAGTGGGCTAAAAATTATGCTTAAATAATTTACATTAAAAAAAATTTTTTTCCTCGAAAATTTCAATTTGCTTTACCTTTCCAAAAAAGGTTTAAATAATATTTATCATATTGCGTAAAAGTTTTATAGGAATTTTTGCTTCAAGAACTACTTTCAAAATAAAGTATTATGGGAAAATTCGTTCCAAAAATAATCTCATCAAATACACTTTCTATAAATTTAGACGTGAAATAAATATCAAATTTAATTTACGCGTATAAAAAATTCTATTTAGAGTTTTCTCATCAGACGATAAGATTTAATTCTGAATATAATTCTGAATATAATTCTGATGTGAACAAAAAATGGAGAATATAGAAGGGGAACCACACAGTAAATGGACAGTAATACAAAAAATCACAAAATTTTAAGTCTAAAATTCAAAGAATGCCATATAGATTGTAAAATATAATTCATGGAACGCATTATGGAACGCAGAATATAGAAAGTAGAATAATAGAATAAAGTCTGAAAAAAGAGAAAAAAAGACTAAATAAAATGAAGTGTGGAATAGACAGTGTGAAATGGAAAGTACAATATGAAAAGTGTGGAATGGAAAGTATGGAATGAAAAGTGGGGAATGGAAAATGTGGAATAGAAATTGTGAAATCGAAAGTATGGAATGGAAGGTGTGGCATAAAAAGTGTGAAATGGAAAGTGTGTATTCGAAAGTATGGAATAGAGAGTGTGGAATTGAAAGTGTGGAGTAGAAAGTGAGGACTGGAAAATGTGAAATGAAAAGTGAAGAATGGAAATTATGGAACTGAAAGGGCGAATTGGAAAGTGTAAAATGGAAATTATGGAATGGAAAGTGTGGATGGAAAGCGTGGAATCGAAAGTATGGAATAGAGAATGTGGAATTGAAAGTGTGGAAAAAAGTATGAAATGGAAATTGTGGAATGGAAATTATTGAATGGAAAGTGTAGAATGGAAAGTATAGAATCAAAAGTGTGGAATGAAAAGTGTAGAATGGAAATTATGGAATTGAAAGTGTGGAGTAGAAAGTATGAATTAGAAAGTGCGGAATGGAAATTGTGGAATGGAAAATATAGAATGAAAAGTGTGGAATGAAAAGTGTTATATAGAAAGAGCAGACTGGAAAGTGCGAAATGAAAAGTGTAGAATGGAAATTGTGGAATGGGAAGTGTGGAGTGGAAAGTGGGGAATGAAACGTGTGAATTGGAAAGTGTGGAATGAAAAGTTTGAAATGTATAGATAGTAAAACATAGGTAAAGTTAAATGGAAAGCAATATAATTGAGCTTAGTTTAGCGACACATTCACAATTTAGACGCGAAGCTTTCACATCTATGAATATAATATTTAATAATAATTGTTATTGTTATTGTTATTGTTATTTTTAACTTCCTACAATTAATTATTTTATGCGGAAAATTTCAAAGCAAAGATTTTTGCTTCTCTCATTTCTCTATCATTTTTGCAAATGAATTGACAAATGAAATCATTCAATAAAATTTACAAAAATAAAAACGAACATAACTCAAAAGGTCTGCCATTAAAATTTTGGTTTTGGTTAAAAAGATCTTCTATAAATGGACACAATTTGTGATATGCTACAGAAATAATACAAACAAAAACAAATGAAAAAAAGCGAGAGAATAAAGAAAAAGGAAAAAGATTAATGGTGAAGGGAAGAAGCGGAAAGAAAGAAAGTGTACGTTACAGATAAAACAGATATTCGGATAATTAAATGTCAAAAACTTGTCGTATAACTCATCAATTACATAAAAACGAAAACAGAAATAAAATTTAAAAAAAAAACGCAGCAAAAACGAAACCAATATAAGAAAATACAAAATAGGAAAAAAAAACAGAAAATTTAAACAAATAAACAATAACAGCAACAGCAATAAAAAAGTAACCAAAGAAAACAACCAAATAACAAAATATGCCCGCATGTACAAACACAACCACATGCATGCCGTGGTTATGGGCAAATGGTTCAACTTTGGCATGTGAAAGACCAGGAAGATAGAGAAGGTGAGTGTGTGAAAAAGAGTGATGGAAAGAGAATGGGGGAAGGGATAGGGAGATATAGGTCAAGAGGTAGAGTAATAATGAAATGAAAAATAAAGTGGACATGAAACAAAGATGTATAAATAAATTTGTGCAGGAAAATAAAAGTAAAGCAACAAATAAGATAAATAAATAAAAATTAACGATAGAAAGAATAAATGAATGAATAAATGAATAAATGAAAATACCGGCGACCAATGACATGTTGCTGTTGTTAGTGCTCTTGTTATTGTTATTGTTATTGTTATTGTTATTGTTATTGTTATTGTTATTGTTATTGTTATTGTTATTGTTATTGTTATTGTTATTGTTATTGTTATTGTTATTGTTATTGTTATTGTTATTGTTATTGTTATTGTTATTGTTATTGTTATTGTTATTGTTATTGTTATTGTTATTGTTATTGTTATTGTTATTGTTATTGTTATTGTTATTGTTATTGTTATTGTTATTGTTATTGTTATTGTTATTGTTATTGTTATTGTTATTGTTATTGTTATTGTTATTGTTATTGTTATTGTTATTGTTATTGTTATTGTTATTGTTATTGTTATTGTTATTGTTATTGTTATTGTTATTGTTATTGTTATTGTTATTGTTATTGTTATTGTTATTGTTATTGTTATTGTTATTGTTATTGTTATTGTTATTGTTATTGTTATTGTTATTGTTATTGTTATTGTTATTGTTATTGTTATTGTTATTGTTATTGTTATTGTTATTGTTATTGTTATTGTTATTGTTATTGTTATTGTTATTGTTATTGTTATTGTTATTGTTATTGTTATTGTTATTGTTATTGTTATTGTTATTGTTATTGTTATTGTTATTGTTATTGTTATTGTTATTGTTATTGTTATTGTTATTGTTATTGTTATTGTTATTGTTATTGTTATTGTTATTGTTATTGTTATTGTTATTGTTATTGTTATTGTTATTGTTATTGTTATTGTTATTGTTATTGTTATTGTTATTGTTATTGTTATTGTTATTGTTATTGTTATTGTTATTGTTATTGTTATTGTTATTGTTATTGTTATTGTTATTGTTATTGTTATTGTTATTGTTATTGTTATTGTTATTGTTATTGTTATTGTTATTGTTATTGTTATTGTTATTGTTATTGTTATTGTTATTGTTATTGTTATTGTTATTGTTATTGTTATTGTTATTGTTATTGTTATTGTTATTGTTATTGTTATTGTTATTGTTATTGTTATTGTTATTGTTATTGTTATTGTTATTGTTATTGTTATTGTTATTGTTATTGTTATTGTTATTGTTATTGTTATTGTTATTGTTATTGTTATTGTTATTGTTATTGTTATTGTTATTGTTATTGTTATTGTTATTGTTATTGTTATTGTTATTGTTATTGTTATTGTTATTGTTATTGTTATTGTTATTGTTATTGTTATTGTTATTGTTATTGTTATTGTTATTGTTATTGTTATTGTTATTGTTATTGTTATTGTTATTGTTATTGTTATTGTTATTGTTATTGTTATTGTTATTGTTATTGTTATTGTTATTGTTATTGTTATTGTTATTGTTATTGTTATTGTTATTGTTATTGTTATTGTTATTGTTATTGTTATTGTTATTGTTATTGTTATTGTTATTGTTATTGTTATTGTTATTGTTATTGTTATTGTTATTGTTATTGTTATTGTTATTGTTATTGTTATTGTTATTGTTATTGTTATTGTTATTGTTATTGTTATTGTTATTGTTATTGTTATTGTTATTGGTATTGTTACTATTGCTGTTATGGACATTGATTAAATGAATGATAGTTTTTTGTTAGTGTTTTTACAGTTCTTGTTCTTATTATTGTTACTATCATCGTATCCATATTTATCTACTAGTTCTTCTTCTTCTTCGGTTTCATCATCCTCTTCAGCCAATGCATACATTTAACTGAGTCCATGCATGTTTTATACGCAACCATAAAAACCAATAACGTGCATTGTAGCTATTGTAATGTAATATTCTGTATCCTGGCATAGTAATAGGTTGTTCAATAAGTTCACAAGACATTTATTATACTTAAGTTCAGATCATTTATCATCATTCTCCATCAACTAGAAGTTGCAGAGCAGACGTCAAAACGGTAGCAAAATAATATAAAAACTTTGGTAAATTCCTTAAAGAGCATTAAACTCTAAATAAAAGTAGCAATGTCCGTCCATTTATGTTTCATTATAGCTTCTCGATTGCATAAATTACTAGTAATATTAAAAATTGACGGACCTTTGGAAAATTTTTGTATACGATTTAATTTTGCTATACAATCAATTTAGTCAAAGGACACGCCCACAAAAATCTTTAAACTAAAATCAGCTTCTAGTTTTTTCACGTGGTATTTCTACGTGGTACCGCTAAAATTTCCCATCAATAGTCTCAACCTTAAAACATTTGACCAAAAATTGCGTGGCCACGGTCAGGCCTAGAGATTTTTATATAAAATATTAAAAATTGGACACTTTTCTGGTTCAATTTTTTTTTTAATATTTCTCTCATTTTTGTTTGTTTCGTGAGTTATATGAACTGGCCGAGTCCATCACTTCTAATACAATGTTTGGATACTGAGACCCAAAACTTGAAGTTTTGATTCAAAGTCCTCCATAATAAATCGAATATATTGAACAACTCGTTATGTATGTATATATATATATATATATATATATATATATATATATATATATATATATATATATTTGCATGTATGTACATATGTACAAGTGAATATATTTTTGTATACACATGACACCTACACGCTCCATTCTTAGACAATTTCAATATAAACGAATGCAATAAACATTTTTTTCCTTTCGATTGTGCAAACACATACACGTACTTTTATATATATATATGTGTGTGTGTGTGTGTGTGTGTGTGTGTGTATGTGTGTGTGTATATTGTATGTACATGTTATATGCCATACACATAACCATTGAATCCACTAATAACGAATCATTTATCAATAGTTAAACATCAATCAATTCTGGTAGACAATTTTTAATGTTTAATGTTCGGTTGAGTTGGCTTAATGTATTTTTCTCTATCTATCTATACACATACACACACACATACATACATACATACATGCATATACATAAATAACATGTGTGTGTGTGTGTGTGTGTGTGTGTGTGTGTGTGTGTGTGTGTGTGTGTGTGTGTGTGTGTGTATGCTGGAGCATAGTATTCCGCTTTTAATACGCTCTCACTTTTATTATTATTATTATTGTTGCTGTTGTTGTTGTTGCTGCTTCTTCTACCATTTTCCATTTTTTTTTTAATGTGATTTTTAATATTTAAAGTAGAAAAGTTTAACGCTTATTGTGTGCTTTATTACCGATATATCCCTAAAAAAAAAAAAAATAAATAAATAAAAATATACAAACAAACCAGCGACATATAAAAATTGTGCGCATTTGTGCGTGCTAGTCTTAACTGAAAACAGACAAAGTCGTTGAAAAAAATACACAAAAATGGAAATGTTAAGCTTTAAATGTTTTAAAAAAATAGAATAAAAAAAAACTTTTAAAGATAACATAAAAAAAGTAAATAAACATTCATTGTTTTTTTGGTGATTGCAAAATTTATTAAAATTAATTCATTGTTACTAAATCATTAAACTTTAAATTGCTACCATATTTTAAACAAATTAAAAGTTTCATAATTAGAATAAAAAATTTTACTTAAGTGTATCGTAAGTGTATCGTACAATAAATTCATTAAAGTTAAGTGTGCTCTTAAAATAGTTAATGAATTTTACATCATAAATCCCCAAAAACTTTTGGTAGTATGTATAAAGAATGCAGATTGCATGAAAAAAGAAGGCGTGGCTAATAAAATATTCATTTTTAGTCACTTAGTTTAGTTTGAAATTTGCATGGCTCTTTATAAACCTAAAACATTTGATATTATTTTAACTCTCAAGTTATTTAATTGATGATTTTTATTAAATGTGGGCGTGGCAATGTTTAAATAATTATACACATATATTCAAGAGGCATATAAAATGGTTATAAAAGAAATTTTGATTAAATTTTGATTAAATCAAATAAGACCCAAAGTTATAAATTTGAATATTTGCATGGACAGACTTTACAATTGATAAAATGCACTTAAAAATCGAAAGCATTATAAATAATTATTATAATAAGTTAACTTAGACTGTCATCATAACAATTGTAATAAAATTTAATAAATCATTTCGTATAATTTGAAGAGATTGTTAAAAAAATTGGAAAGAGAAATTTTTTTATGCAAACTGAAAATTGCCATTTTCAACTTTAATCATGTTAACTGAATTGAAAAGTTTGATGTTATTGCAATTGTTAATATTTTATATAAACTTTTTTTATGGCATTGCTTTGCATTTACGTTTCCGTTACGCCCTTAGTGAGCGACCTTCTAATGGCAGGCAGCTTTTCTTATTTCATCTTATATTCATGTTGTTATATAACTAATCAGTATGTACATAAATAAATTTGTATATATATATATATGTGTGTTTGTGTGTTTGTGTGTGTGTGTAATGATCAAAGTAAAATATGAAATAAGAAAGAAACCAAAAAAAAAAAAAACAAAAAAAAAAAGAAAACACAGAACGCAAGTATTTTATAACTATTGACAGCTGTCACGTGCTATTTGAGTGAGCTTCTACAAAATAATGGTAACGTGCTTAAGAATCGAAGTATTGCACTTAACAGTAACGCCATCATTATCATCTCCACCAACAACAGATCCAAACCCACCAATGCCAGCATCCTTACTGGCACTAACACCAACATCAACAACACTAACCCTAACACTGACGCCAACAACGCCAACAACGCCAACAACGTCAACAACGCCAACGCTGCCAATGTACATGAACAACAATAGCAACAACAATAATACCAAAACAATAACCTCACCTTTTAAGTTAAGCATATTACACAAGAACAATTAGTTATATCTCTGGTTGTTCTTGTTGTTACCTCTTTTAGTTTCATTTTATATACAAATAGACGACGTAATCTTATAACTTTTTTGTTCATGCCTTCCTAAAGCAAAATAAGACATTAGTGTATATAGACATAAATATTTATGTTATGTATTTATGTTAATTACACCCTACAGCAATTGTGCCACAAAACATTTTATATAGAACTTTTAGAGATGGATTCACATTGTATTACAGTAATCGGCTTTGAATCATGATTTGAGGCCTTCAAAACTGATATAACCGTTAGAAGGCTAAATAAACTTTTTATGAAAATCTTAAATCCCAGATCGTATGATCATTTTGCAAAAAAATGTTGTCTAAGGAAGAAAATTAAAATGAGGCACGGCGTTTATGTCACTCATAAAATTAGCGTATCAAATTCAATTCACTTCAGTTAGTTTTTGTTGAACTAACTCCCTCAAAAAACGAACTTTACAAATTATCTAAAAAATTGTACTTTTTTATTTGCGTAACTTTCTTGATATTTTCTACAATTTTTTAAAATTTTTCATTATATAAAATTAAGTACATTAAAGGAGTGTAAGGTATTTAGAAAGTGACCTTGATTACCTACAACATTTTTATTGCTTTTATTTTGTGTAAATATGAACTTCTAAAGACTTATTCTCTTTCGTATGAAATTGTTTGGTTATTATGGTTTTTATGTGTTGTATTTATTTTATTTTCTTCTGTTCTCACATGCCAATTTTTTTTCCCCCACCTTATATTTGTCTTTTTTTTTTTTTGTTTTTTTTTTTTTTGTTCTTGCTTCCTCTTCTTTTTGGTTTCTTTCATTCATTACTTCTTATTACATTATTATGATTATTATTTTAAGTGTCTTACGTAATTAGCATGAACATAAGAAAACAAGTATGGTAAATAATATGCTTAATTATAATTTATAATTAAATTATGCATTATAAATTTATGAATATTTATTTAAACAATTTTCATTTATCTACCGATTTATCAGCCGATTAATACAAAAATGAATAAATTATTTGATTATTTGAAGAATTTTTTTCTATTCATAATAAATGTATAAATTTTGTGCTATTCTATTTGTGGGAGTTATATGATAATTCAGTTTCAGATAAAAATAAGCTACAAAAATATTGTTGCATACTTTAAAATTTATACTGAGACCTTGTAAAGTATTTAATTTAATTTAATAAAGACTTCCAACTTAGCAATGGCGCCTTTTTTAATAAATCATTAATATCTAAAATTAAAAGAAATATCAGGGACATTAAAAGTTAGCAGTAAAGTTTAAATTTAATAAAACTTCTTAAATAATTAAAGAAATATTTTAAACAAAAGCAAAAGCAACAACGACAATGCCAAAAACAATTCAACATGTTCATAATAAAACCATCAATTCTCCTCGTTCTAAAAAACATCTGGAAAAATGTTAGAAAAAGAAAATTGCAAGCAAACAGAATAATAAAAAGTGTTCAAATAAAGCATAAGTAACATAAATATCAATCGACATTATCTCTACATACATACATACAATCACATAAACATGCATTAGATAATGTATAGAAATTTTTGTATCTAGCGTAGGCCAAAAAGAAAAAAAAGAAACAAGCTGCAAGAGAAAAATAGTTTGTTTTTGAAATTGCGGTCTGATACTGATTTGTTTCGATTTTAGCTCATTTCCTTTTTTTGTACCATTATTTTGTCTCTTTCACTTTTCATTCGTTTTGTTTCTTCTTTTGGTTTGGTCTTTGGTTTGCTTGCCTGTTTGTATGCTTTAAAAGGAACAACAATAATAAGAATAACAAGAAAATCAAATGAGAAGAAAAACAAATACAAAAATTGTCTCCTTTTTTTTTTTTGCTAAATCACTTCCATGCCAAAGAAGCACAAAACCGCAAGCAACTAAGTGAAATGGTAACAAGAACAACAACAACAAAAACAACAACAACAACAGCAGCAATCAATACAGACCAAAATATATTGCTTTCGGTGTTGTTGTTGTTGTTGTTGTTGTTGTTGTTGTTGTTGTTGTTGTTGTTGTTGGCTGCTGCTGCTGCTGCTCATACATAATTCCAGTCGTACAACTATCTCTGTATCCATAAAATAGTTAGAAGATTTTTATGCAAAAGGAACTTTTTCTTTTTCTTCTTATTTTCCATCTGCTTCTTCCTTACTGTTTTTTTGTAAAAACACTTAACACGTTAAAAGACAAAGATATAAAGAGTTTCCCTTTAGAAAGCCACTGCATATAAACACACACTCACACACACACACACGCACACACACTCACACACTCACACTCACACTCATATATATTTGTCTACATAAGATAATAATAAATCGCAACAAAGCAGAGTTGCAAAGAATAAGCGGCATCAGCAGCAGCAACAGCCTCATAAAATAGTTAAAATATTTTGTATACTAAAAATATTCTACTTATTCTACTTCTAATTGTTATTGTTATTGTATTTATCCCATTTTTTCTAATTTCTCTTTTTTGTAATTCTTAATACGAAACCAGCATACACGGCCGGCATAAAATTCTTTTTTTTTAATCATTCTCAACATCAGTATTTTCATCAATAATTTCTTTGCATTTTATTTCTAACGCTATCTCCTTATTTTTCTTCCGCCTCCCACCTTACGACATTTCTAACACATTTTGTCAAAATTCAGGCATTTTTTATATTCATTGTAAATGTTTTGTAAAAAAAAAAAAAACCGAATGATAATCATGCACAAAGCAGTAGTGAATCGATAACAAGCCAAGAAAATTGAAGAGAGAATAAGCTGAAAGAAAAATTAAAATTAAAATAAGTACAAATGAAAATAGAGGAAATGTTGCCAATTCACATTAATTTAATGCATGAATATTTTTAATTATACAAATTAATGTTATTAACAAGTTTTATGTTATACTCAATCATTCACCCACTCAATCACTCACTCACTCACTCATTCATTCACTTCTCTATTTCTATCTCTATCTCTTTCTGTATTTTTTCAATATTTCACTATTACGGTTTTTCATCTTCTTTTTGCTTGTTTGCTCTCTCTTAACATTAGAATGTGTGCTTGTTTTAATTTCATTATTCATGTATGCATGCGTTCAAATGAATGATATAAAGTTGATAAATCTGTAACTGTGTGTGTGCGTCTCATGTCAATCATTTAATTCTATAACTGAACATATCAAAATGTTGAATGGATAAGGCTACATATGTGTCTGTGTGTGTGTGTGTGTGTACTCTTTGGTTAGTTATCGTTTTACATTTATGTTATTTCATTCTCTTCAATATTTCTTCTCTTTCACTTTTTTTTTGGTTTCTCTTTCCTTCATTAATTTTTTTTTTCATTTTACACAACTTTTTTCGTGCTTTACTTTATTTTTGTCATATTTGGTTGCTTTCCTATTTCGGCTTTTTTGTTTTTCCGTTATTTTATGTAAGCACACACATGCACACAGAGTGATAGTGAGAGAGAGAAAGGAAGAGAGAGGAGACACAATCACTTACGAGTGAGTGCTCCATTTTATTATACATCAAAATGTCAATCATATCCATCATTTTTGTTAAACATTTTTATATGAAGAAAACTATAAGAATAAATATATATAATAAAAATAATGAGAAAAACCCAAAGAAAAAGAGGAAAAAAGATCAAGCGAATTTAAATTTTAACACTAAAAAATTCTTCTACTGCTTCTTCTTCTTTTGTTAATAAATCGTATGTTAAAAAGAGATATTAAGAAATCTGACACTTTTAATGTTATTGAAAATTTCTTTATAAATTTCAAAGAGAAAGAATACTCTCAAACTTTATATTAAGCACCAATGCTTTTAAAACTTTTTTCACAGTTTTATAAAACTGCAGGATTTTTGTAGGCTACTAGTATTTCATGTTTCTTACTGACTACTTACAATTGGAAACTTTCTCATTAATGAAAATTCATTAAAATGAAACAAAATCATCGAAAATAATATATATATATATATATATATATATATATATATATATTTAATTTAAAAGTAGCGGTATAATTACACAAGTAACGGTTTTTAATGTAAACTCTTTGAAAGAAAAATAAAAGCAAAAAAAAACCACCAAATGAAATAAAAATCGTGAAAAGTGTGCTTAGAAATGAATCTTTTTGAATTTTACAAGAAAAATAATCTAAATGTGTTTATTTACATACACATACATACATACACACTCTTAACTTATTATATGAATATTAACAACTTTTACATACATTTCTATGTATGTGTTATGGCATATATGTGTGTGTGCGTATGTGTGTATGTATATATTCACTGTAATTTTTGGTAACGGTGTTCAAGTAAAAACTGAGAAAACTCTCGTTAAATATCACTTAAAATTCCATCAACATAAATTTGTCAAAAATGAAAAGCACACAAAAAAAAAGAAAAGCAAAATAAACTGCAATAGAAAAAATAACCACAAATGTATGTATAAGAATATATATATATATATAAAAAGGACAAGATCAAAATAATGAACAAGAAGAAGAAGAAGAAGAAGAGAGAAATAACATCTTAACATTTTGTGCAATTTACACATATTTTTTTTTCAAAAATTGTCCAAAACCAAAGAGAAAAGAAAGAAAATACAGGTAAAAATATTAAGAATAGTTAATAACGAATATTAAATACCCTACTTCATTGCACTTCTTATGAATGTGTAATCAAGAAATCACTTAAAACGATCAAAATCAAATCAAATCGAAAAATTAAATAATTTAGTAAGATTTGAAGGGAAGTTCCAAAATAGAAGCCACCCATTGAATCCGAACTTTGCATATAAATTTATTATGATAAAATATTATATTAAATTAATAAAATTAAGAAAAATTGCTTCTATATATCAAATCAATTTTGGTTGTAGAAATATTTTTATTACAAAAATATTTATTAATGTTTTATTGTTCGATCAAATTATGTCGGTACATCAAATTTTATTAAGGCATCTCAAATATCTTTAAATAAAACTTGATTGGTTTAACATTGGATGGACAGATAGACAGTAAGCCGGACGGATGGACATATAAACAAATAATTATAAATCGAATTTAAATCAATTTTTGAATTAATCGCAGTTATAAAATGGGACTTTAACTGTTTCTAGGTCTTTCAAAATTCTTCACAAATTGATTTACTTTCCGTGTGTGTAGAATTCTGTAGAATTGAAAATTATAAATCCATAGAAAAAAAAGTACGAACTTGATTATTATTATTGTTGTTTGTTTGTTTTCTTGTTTTTCAGTTTTCCTTTCTTTTGTTAACATTAGCACAATTTATAACATAAACATTTACCGTTATACTACGCCCACATAATGTTGGTTAAGTAATCTAAGTCCCTCCTCTTACCGACAATTTTTTTTTTGGATGGTTAAATAATCATTTTAATATGAAAAATGCATAAAAGTTTCAAGTAAAAAATGCAAGAGAAAAAAATTTTTATTTTTGGTAAACTGATTTAATTTTCTTAAGAAATAATCATTATTTTATAAATGACAAGAAAAATATTTTACAGTAAAATTTCTATTTTATTATTTATTAGCAAATTCTATTATGACAATTATTTCAAAATAATAATAAGATTAATAAAAAAGAACAAACGGCTTGAAAAGAGCTAATTTCGTATGGCAATTAAATTACTAAAAGGAAAAGAGACATAGACAGAGACAGAAAGAGTTAGAGATAGTGAAAAAAGGCCTAACAGGGGTCAATAAGATTCAGTCACCCTCATTCAAAAGTTCCAAATAATTCTGTTAGATTAAATGGCAATAATCAGAAATTTGAAATTAAACGCCTTCGCATTAGGCGATGTCGGATTTGTAATATTCTACTGGTACTTTAGGCACTACATCAAAATATTTGTGATGCACTTTTCCTTCAGTCTGTTCTAAATAAATTCAATTCACAAAATGTATTCTAAATCAAACCTTTAAGTTGCAAGAAAACTTAACCAACTTAAGTCTCTAATATGCCTCCAGAATCACTTGATCCAATTTCTGATTCAATAAGATCGCACGGAGCTGGATATTTCCAAGTTTATTTTTATACACAGTTCAGTATGTGTTTTACATGCATACCTGCCTTGAAGGTTTAACTGCGTGGTACACAAACGTACATGTTACCGTCATGACTAGCTTCGAATTTAAAGCCAGTATTGCACCTTAATCTTTGGTATGTAGATTCGGAGCCTTTCAATTACTCCTTGGTTTAGTTTCGTTAGTCCAATAAGTCTACCCAGCTACCCATTTTATTCAGGAAATGGGACCCTGCACGACAAGCATATATATGTTTGAATGAGCAACAGTCGCGGTATGGGCACCACAGCCCCCACGAAGCCAACCTCAATATCACCACAATGGGTTCTATTAAAACTGGTGATTCCACGGTACCAAATTAAATCTTTGGTTGGATCTCGTGACTCATGATAATGGCCGGGATCACCAATGACCATCTCATGGGCCACTCTCAGTAGAGCAGTTGCTTCTCGGGACTGGTTGCCTCCATATTTTATACACGAGCAAACTTTTAATTGGACGTTATGAATATTTGATCAAGTTTTAAGAAAACGTTAGCATATATGGACAAAATCGTGAAACATAGCCATAAGGCTATGGAAATATCTATCTGCCACGAGTTTAGGTAAAACTAGGCGTGACTAATAATCGCTAATCGATTTAAAGCAGACATCAATGAGCGACATTTAAAGACAGGAACAATTTTGGAAAATTAGTCAAAAAGCTTCAAAATAAATCCAAATGGAAATTTTTAGTTTTACATACTTTAAAAAAGAAGAAGAAGAAGAACCATAACCATAAACGAATCGATGTTTATTCACATTTTGTTGTACACTTTTTTTTTCCTTCTAATCCAAATATTTTGTGAATTTTATGATGTGACAGCTCTTAGAGTTGGACACATTTTGTACATTAGCCAGATGTAGATATAAAAATATAGAAGAAATATTGCAATAACTTTTCGTTTCTATTTTTGTTTTAATTTCTCTTTTAGTTTTCTTATTTTTAGTTTTTTGCATTAAATATTTTTATGCATAATAAAAATACAATTTTTTGTCTGTCAATCATCTCTTTAACTCAACTACCAAATGTTGCTGTTGCTCCTATTGCTATTGCTATTGCTATTGCTATTGCTGCTGTCATCGTTACAACAACATTTATTTTATGCAATAAATAGAAAAACTTTATGGGCAACATCGTCAGACATGATCGTAAAGCATGTTATTTGTTCAAGTTGCATGCATTCAAAACACATGTTTTGTGGCATCAATAATAATAATAATAATAATAATAGCAACAATAATAATAATAATAATAATAACAACAACAACAATATATATATATATACACACCCACATGTAAACAAACAAATATTGTTGTTATGATGTATCTCTGACATGTAAATGAGATGAAAACAGACATGAGAAAACCAAAAACAAAAAAAAAAAAAAAAAAAAAAAAGAAAAAAAAGAAAACAAAGCAAACTTTTGCCTCTTTTCATTTTCATTTTCAATATTTATTTTTCATTTTTCTGTTACTTTTTGTTGTTTCAAAAAATTGAAAACTTCAACTAAAACATTCATTCAAACATTCAATCATTTAGTCATTCATTCATTTATTTATTTACTTTAAAAATGACAGTGACAGCAATAACAATTGCAGAAACAACAAGTAAAATCGTTATTATTTTTAAGAATTTGTTGAGCAAAATTTTTTCTTCTATCGTAACTTTTCTTTTACAACTCTTCAATCAATAAGCAAATATCTCTCCATGAGTCCAAAAAAATTTACTTAAAAGACCTGACTGAATTTTTTACATACTAAAAAAAAAAAAAAGGAAAAAATTTGCATTACACTTGAAATAATCAGAACAATTTTGGAAATTGTCGATTAATTGATAAAATTTCATGAAAAATTTAAGATATTCGTATTTTGGAGTAGGCGTGGCTTATATATTCTATATAGCGAAACGATGCCTTTTAATTCTTACCATTCATTTCACATACAAGAAATTTACAAGAAATTAGCCAAAATGTAAAAAACAAAAAAAACAAAAACCAGTGACTCTTAGGCCCCGATATAGACCTTACTGCATATTTATATACGTTCAAAAATTTTCAACATTTCTGAAAAATTTTTGCTCCATATAATAATTTTTTGCCAATACCAATAGCCCTGATTAAAAAAAAAAAAGGCACAATGTATATTCTTGTAGCCTACTTTTAGGTGCCGAAAATTTTTAGAAAAATCAAGTATGCAACCGAAGCGCCACGTGACTAACGTCTCTTATATAAATTATTGCAATTTGAAATTATTCCATGTCATAAGGAAAGAATCAAAATAATGAGTGAAAGAGATAGAATGTTATATTTAGATATTTCTTAACAAATATATTTCAAAATGATGCAAACATCATCATTAAGCCATTAAGTCATTTGTTACTCGTCATTATACAATATTTTTACATACAAATTCATTTACGCTTTCTTTTTTTTTTTTTTCTTTTTCTTTTTCTTCTACGTCTTCTTCGTCTTGTACAACTTTGCGGTTTTTCGATACAATTTGAATTCAATCAAATGCTTTTGACAACTTTTATAAACTATTTGATTTCTTTTAACATAATAAATTTTTTTTCTTCCATTGTTATTACTATTTTTGTTATTATTATTATTATTATTATTATTATTGTTGTTGTTGTTGTTGCTGCTGCTTTTCATTGTTATACACACATTTCTATTGCGTCAATTTACTTATTTATTTTAATTTCTTTTTATTTTTTTTTTGGATTTTAAATATAAATATATCTGCATTACTCAACCAAGAACAACAACAACAATAACAATATTACTGAGAATTTGATTTTTCCAAGTTTTTTTTTTTGTATTCTTTTGAATGGTTGAAAGGAAAAAAAAGGAAAAACAAAGAAAAAGTAGTAAAAAGTTTTATTTACTTTTCGTTAAGTTGCGTGCTTTTTTTTCTCACTTTATACTCACTTTATACTTTGTATGTATGTATGTGTGTGTGTGTGTGTGTGTGTGTGTGTGTGTTTAACTATCCTTGTATCTAATATATTCTATCTCAGTCGTTTACTCTGCCTCTCTTTCTATTGGTAACCATTTTACCTACATTTTCGTAATACAAGTTTCGCTGCGAAAATTTTTCTTACTTTCTCATTTTTATAGCCATAATAAGTACACATACACACACACACACACACACACATATATATATATATATATATATATACATTCATGCATACATAAATATTAATGTAAATATTTCAGTATGTTTATTTTATTTCGTTATATTTCTTTTTTATTTTACCTATTTCATATTCTTCTTCTTCTTCTTCTCCGTCTTCTTCTTACAAGAATATATTAAAAAAAAATATATCTTCAATACAAAATTTCCACTAAAATCTTCATCAATTTTCCAAAAAAAAAAAAAGACACAAATAAACAAGAATAAGCAAGAATTTTATAGTTGGTTGAAGTTGACTTTCAAATTCCCTACACAACTTTGCTCAATGCGATTAAAAAGTCAGAGAAAAGAAAAGAACTGCAAGTGAACTTAGTTAAAATTACTTGAAAATTATTCGAAAGGTTCGTTAATTGGGAAGGGTTAAAAAAATTGACCCAATCTAAACTGAATTCGCTACAGACATCTGTCATCTGTCATGTCAAAATAAAAAGCATTCGAAGTTTTTATTATTATATATTCAAAATTGTAACTTTTGCCCAATGAATAACTTTTTTTCGTAAAAGGGGTTATATGAGGCGTGGTTTTACCATTTTTAATAGGATTCTTTGAATCAAAGTGTACGAAATTTTATTAAAGTATCACAAAAAATGTCATTTGTAGCTTAATAGAAAATTTTCAGTGAAAGACATCAGACAGACAAACAGGTTTAAATCGAATCAGGAACTGATTCTGAGTAGAATGGTACAATAAAAAATGGTACTATCTTAATTCCTTTTGAGTGTTACAAACATGTGTGGACAAACTGTACAACAAGCGGTGTAGGGTATAAAAATGAAATATATTAACAAAAGAAGCCGACAGCAGAAGCGGAAGCTAAGAACAATAACAAAAAAAAAACTTACTTTTATTATGTTTTCCTTTTTCTTTTATGATTAAGCATAACATTAAGAAAATGTAACTAAAAAATTGAGCTTTATAAAAACACGGGAACAGTTTGAAAAGCACTGGGGTGGAAGAAACTAAAACGAACAATAAGAAGAATCACGCAATAATTTAAATTCGATTTATATTAATTTGTATTAATATGCAGCATACATGCATGCTCACCTACATGTACACACACACATACACATATACATATACACATATATTTGCTTTTATATATTGCAAAATATTATAATAAATGATTTTGGAAATTGAAATTTTGCACAAAATGTGATTTAGAAGTGAAAAACATAAAATCAAGCTATTTTCCTCTTTTTTAACGTATACGAATTTTATTCATCTGATTGTTGCTATTGTTATTGTTTTGTTCTTTGTGTATCAGCTGTGTTGAATTATTTGTCTTTCTTAGAAGTTTTTCAAAGACCAGAAAGAAGAAAAAATAAAAGCAAAATGAAAGGAAAAAGAAGAAATCATTTTAAATATGAAATTTATTTTGTAGAATAATTATTCGAAGGAGAAAGACAGATAATAGAGACAATTGAAGAAATATTTCAAATTTCTAAAACAAAAACTTACTTTTATCTATATCTGCCTTCTCTCTCACTCTTTCACACACATTCTCTATCTATGTCTCCCTTCCTTTCTCTCTCTCTCATTTTTTCCTTTATATTCTCCTTCTCTCTCTCTCTCTCTCTTCATGCGGTTATCTATTAAATCATTTGGTTATGGCAAAGAAACATTTGATCTCAGCGTGTGCGTGTGCGTGTATGTGTGTGTGTGTGTGTGGTGGGGGGGGGGGGGGGGGGGGGAGCGTCAGCGTGTACGTGTTTATCGATTTAACACTATTTTTCATTTTTGTTATTATTATTATTATTGTTGTTGTTGCTGTTTGTTGTTTTTGTTGTTATAGCATTTAAAGTTAGTTTCAATTTTCATTTAATATTTGAATTTCTAAACGCTCTGAGCAATTCTTTTGGGCCGTTTCCGTTATTACCACCATTTTTACTGTTGTTACTGTCGGCTTTAATTTAGCGCTTTTTTTTTTGATTCTTTGTTTTAAAAATTTCATCTCTAAAATTGATTTTTAATCGAAACACACGAACACGCACACACACGTACATACACAATAATTATAAAAAAACTCAATTTTAATTTTTTTTATTTATTTATTTTTTTTTTTGTAAAAAAAAAAATGGAATAATTTATTTAACCACACACACGCTTACCAGCAACATATAAAGTAAGAGGAAGAGAAGCAAGATAAAAGAAAGAAATTAGATGAAGTGCGTAAGATGGAGTACAAGAGATAGCATGAATTAAAGAAAAGAAATAGAAATTTTTCAAAGTTTCTCTATTACATTTCCAAAAAAGAAAAGAAAAAAAAAACATTAAAAAAGTCGTAGAAGAAAGAAAATAGAGAGAAATAGAAGATCGTAAAAAAACCAAAACCTAAAAGAGGTTGGAAAAAGGAAAGAAAAATGAGGAAAAGGGAAAACATTTAAAAACTTTGACAAAGTTGTTTTATTACTGAAAAACCAAACTGAATTGAAATGAAGAAAGGAAAAGTTTTTTAACTTATCAAGGGAAATGAAGACGAACAAGAAAATATAAGAAGAAGACAAAGCAGGAAAAAAGATACAAGAAGTGAGGAAATAGAATAAAAATAAAAGCAAAGAGATGATAATATAGATGGCGCAGTAGGGGAAGAAGAAGCAAATGAAGTAGATAAAGTTGAAATTTTTGCGTGTTTATATGATGGAATATTTTGCGTTGAAACGTTTGAAGTAACTTTTTGTGTGTGAGTCATTTTCTTTCTTTTGTTTTTTTTTTTCTCTTTGTACGTATTTTCCTTAACAATAAGATAGAAAGAGAAAGAATATAAATAGATAAAAGGAGACAGAGGGAATTTTAAAAATAAAAATTTTAATCTAAATATAATTTTTAATGCTTTTGTTTGTACTTTTTTTGTAAATTTTTTTTTGCTTCTGATAAAAAAAAGTTTTTTTTAGAAAAGTTTTCTAGAACTCTTAAACAATTTCAAACAGGACGCGCCCATTTTATATATACAAAAAATTATGGTAATATTTATTTAAAAAATCTCTACTACATTTAAAGAAGTAATTGCTGTAAACTTTCCTCTGCAGTGGAAAAGATATAAAAAATTAAAAAGCAAGCGAAAAAAGAAGGTAATTGTGCCACGCCCTATTACTGTTTATTTTCCTTAAGCGTACTTATTTTAACTATTTTAGAAAACTCGTAAACTCAAACTGTACAAATTTAAACTTTACAGTTTGAAGAGCATTGTAACTTGTTACTTTGGCCCCGTTTTTTTATATTTTATTTTTATATTTTTATATAAATTTTTTGTTTTTGTTTCATTTTAAGTAATATATGAATGTGATATGTGTAGAAAAATATTTTTTGTAAATGTTTTTCTGCTTTTAGCACTTTTTCTATTTACATTCAATTCCCAAATGTGTTTCGTTCAGTTTTTTTAGCTTTTCCCTTTTTTTTTTTGTCTCTCTCTTTGTTTCCATTTTACTTTTCTATATTTGTTTTTACCCTTTTAATACAAATAGTTGCAAGCGTTCAAAATAATATGAAAAAAAGGGGGAAAATTCGTAAAGAATTTTTAAATGAACATGCAACGCACACAAAAAACAAAAAAAACAAAGAAAGCAACAACAAATATAAAAAAACAAAAATAATAACAGAAAGCAAACAAAGTAAAATAAAATTAAATGAAAAATGTTTGAAAAAGAATTTCAAATATTTTTTTTTAATAAGTGAAACACTTTATTAAGTTTAACTTTTTGTCTGAGTTTGAGTTTCAGTTTCAGTTTCAGTTTCAGTTTAAGTTAGACTTCGAAATTGACTTTGACTTTGATAGATAGAGAGATTTTTTTTACCTTATTTTTTTTTTTTTATTTAGTGGCCACTCAAATGTTCCACTTGAATAATTTTTCTTTTGTACAATATTTTTTATTTATAGAGATATAAATGGAATTATCAAAAAAAATGCGATATTTTCTTTCAGCAAAACATTTTAATATAAAATTGAAATATTTATATAACGAATCGAATCGGAAATTTGTTTGTATAATTTTTAGAGCTATTTCTAAGGACTATTGGAAATCGACTAAAGTTGTTTGACAGTTGTCTATTCTACTCACACAGGCCTACGTTTTAATTAATGTATAGAGCAATCTTTATATAAGACCTTATTTTCGGTGGTCCATGAAAAATATTTATAATAAATTGAACATATTTTGGTAGCAGCTATAAAAGCAATGTGGCTTATTTTTTATGGATAAATGCACTTTATTAAAATTTTAGACTTTTTTATGAGAAATTATTTTAATTTTTTAAAATACTCAGGAATATTTCCTTTTCATCTTAAGAATGCCTTTTAAACTGTGCAATAACTTATAATTTTAAACTGTCAAGATCTCGAAAAATTTCCAGGGTGCTTAAAAGTGATTTCCACACTTTCGACAGATAAAAATTCTTAAAATTAAGTGAAATCACTTAATTATTATTGCGTTAGCTTAGGACTATTTCTTTCTTATCTGTAAAAATTTAGATAATTGGACTTGCATAAATCCAAATGGGATTGAAATTTTTTCGCCATACGAAAGCAACGTTGCATTTGTTCATCAAAACGATATTTCTCGCTTTATCGTTTAGTTGCAAATAAAATTTACATAACTTACATTTTTGTTGGAGTTTGAAAAGCTCTTTTTTTTTTTTTTTTTGGTATATGGAAATTTAATCAACAATAAAAATAACAGCACTTATGAATTGTAAAAATCAAACTTTTTAACTAAATTTGTGAATCGTAATTGGAAGAGAAAAGAAAAAGCTAAATAAAATGAAATAATGGAAAACTTATGTAATAAAAATTCACAAGCACTTATGGAATATTCTGAGGCAAGACAAGAGATATTAAAACTTTTATATATGAAATAATTAAATAAAAAAAAATCGTTCAAAAATTAAAAAAAAAAATTCATAAATAAAATGAAATTTTTTATAAAAATGAACTGAAATTATAGAAAATTATGTTTCGATTTTTCTTTATGGTTTTTCGACATTTTTATCATCCTTTTTAATAAATTGAGAAATTCAGGTGTGTTTGAGAATTATATTGTTGTTGTTGTTGTTGCTTTTTAATAAATTTTTATATGTCTTCCAATAAATCATTCAGATTAATGACATGCATTTCATTTGACTTTAAGAGTTTAATAAAACACATCATGGCATCATTAAGAAATAGTAATTCCAATAACAACAACAACAATAACAACTACAAATAAATAAATAAATAAATTAACTAACTTAAAAGCATAAATTAATATTTGAAAAGAAAATTATCAAAGTACAAAAAAAAGTCTTGAATCATAAAAGATTTTGCTAAGTATGAAAAATTAACGATAAAAATAATAACAACAATAAAAACAACGGAACAATTATGATGAAAAGAAAAATAAAAATATAGTAAAAAAAAATTAGAGAAAATAACAATAAACAAAAATAAAAAAAAAAACTCAGGTGTGTCTGACAAAATATATAAATTATATTACACATATGCGAACACACCTGGTCCTTCATTCATATTCCAAGTTGCATACAAAAAACAACCATAACAAAAAATATGCAAAACAAGACAAAAATTAATAATAACAAAAACATTCAACTTTTACCAAATGAATAATAATGAATGTACAAACGATTAGATAAGGAAACCATGCCTTTGGAAAAAGAGAAGAATAGACAAAGAGAGTAAAAGAGAGTGTGTACGCATAAAACAAAAATCACCAAACATAAATGTATTCTACAAATAAAAGTTAAATTAGTGGCGCAACCAAAAGTATGCAGCGAATTATTTGTATAAATAAAAATCATTGAAATTTTTGAGATTTTATCTCAATTATAAATTACAGCCTTTTTTTTTTTTTTTTTGGTCAAAACACGCCTACAAATTTAAGACGTTTTATAATAAATTGAGGGAATCATGAAGAGACAGAATGATTCACATTAAATCGATTGACAATTGGACAAAGAGACAAAGGGACACATTTTCATTAAAACGATTGGTAGAAGAACAAAAGGGCAACTGTTCATAGATTTGAAGACTTTGCTTGTTGAACGCCTTTTAATACGAATGTACTCGTTGTTTCTTTTGAAGAACTTGGTAAAAAAGCAGTTGTGTCATTTAAATTTCTCTTTGGCCTGGCACTTTCCAAACTAAAAATGTGACACGCTTTTAAAAAAAGTGGAAATGGGATTTCGAAGAAATTTATCTTTTTGATTTATCTTAATAAAAGGTCCCATTCGTGGCAGTAATATAAAATTTGAACTATAAATCGTTCAGTTAAAGATAAGAAAATGGGACCGTTGCCTCCTAACACTATAAATTAAATTAATTTTCCATCTTTTACAGCTGGCACTTTTCTTTTAATTCTTTTTTCTAAAATTCATAGATTTAATATTGATTTAGAAATATTAATTTATAAAATATATTAAATATAAATGAAATTTTTATAATTATTAAAAATTAATCATTTTATTTCAAGCCATGAAATATCTAAAATTGCTGCTGTAAAAATTCAATGATTTCTATGCAAAAGAAACAAAAAAAAAATAATTCAAATAATTAAAGAATAATTTGTTATTGTTTATAGGAACAAATTTCATTTAGATTATTAAAATTTATTTTAATGAATTTTATTATTAAAGTTATAAAAAATTTAAATGAAAATACTATTTTAGAGAGAAGTTAATTAAAGTGTTTGAAAAATTGAGCGAATTTATTGAAATTTTGAATTTTTTGTTTTTGATAAATCTATAACAAATAAATTATATTTTATTTATGTTTTTTTTCTCCTTTTATATTTTCTTCTTTTATTTTCCATAATAATTCATGAGTTATTTATTACAAAAAAAAAAAAAAACAAAAAAAAAACATTTCATAACAAACTGTTGATGAATGACTGTAGAGATCATTTATTTTGTTGCGGTTGTTTTTACTTTTTTCTGTTTTTATGTTGTTTATATGTTTTTGTTTTTGTTTTTGTTTTTGTTTTTTGTTTTTTGTTTTTTTGGTAGTTTATTGTACTGCGCTATCGCTAGTGCTGTTGCTATTTGTAGTTTGTAGTTTGTAATTTGCAGTTTGTAGTCAACATGTAAATGATTAATTATGTTGAATTCTGTATGTGGCATAAATAATAATAAATAATAAAACATTTATGTCTCAAATGGTCCAAAAATATATTTATTAAAATAATAATAATAATAATAATAATAATAACAATGCAAACAACATAAACAACAATACGAAGCGTTCAGGGAAAGTTGACAGCCAGCCATTACATTTGCTAACATCTCTGATTTAATTCTCCTTTAACTTCCTTAACTCGTTTCGTTTTTATTCACTTACATTTATTTCACAACATTTCTTCCTTCATTAAAGTTTATATAAAATTTTTAAATAATTTAAGCATTTTCTAGAGCATTAAAAGTCTTTTATATAAAATTAATAATTTTTTCTTTTGGTGGCAAAAGGAAAGAGCAAACGAAATGAGATAAAATGCTTTCAAAGGGAAAGATTTTATCGAAACTTATTCGAATTCTTTAAATGAAATTTTCTTATTAAATATTTCTATTGTAAGAAGAGGAAGAAGAAGAAGAAGAAGAAGAAGCAGCAGCATTTCATAAATATATTAATTATTGGCATAACGAAAGTAAATTATATGAAGACAGTATAAACAATTTTGAGTTCAGTTGAGTTGAGTTTGAGAGAAAAAAAAAGAAAAAGAATTTTGTAAAAAGAAAAATAAATATTTACATGGAAATTATTAAGATATTTTTCATTCCAAATAAAGTTTGTATATAAATTATATCAAGGTGAAAAATTTTTCATTCTACATCAAGTTTAAATATAAATTATATTTAGGTGAAGAATTTTTAAAATACAAACCAAACGCTCCACTAATTTACATTGCACAAAACATTCTTAAGAAAATATTTACTTTCTTGAAGAAATTTCCCCCTTTTTTTTTTTTAGTTTTCTTTATTATATGTAATAATTAACAATAACAAATAAATTTATTGCTAGAAATTTATTGAAATATCTTGAAAATATTTCATAAAGTAATTATAACCATCATCCAAAGGTTCGTAGGTATACCTAATTTTTCATTATATTTGTAACACTCAAAATGAAGCGTTGATAAACTTGAAATTGAAATAAATTCTAAATCGATTTAAATATGTCTGTCTGTCTGTGCGTCTCTCTGTCTGTCCTTGTCCCGATAGCATAAAAAGCTCAAAGCACGAGCCTAAATTTGCTAGAAATATCGATTGTTTTGACAGACAGATGACTAATAAAAATAGTGAATATTATTTAAAAGACACGCCTACAATGGAACGTAAACACTTGAGAACATTTTAGTTTGTTTTTTTTTGTTTTGAAACACAATTTGTTGTTGGTTTTTTGCTCATTAATTGCAAACTGCCAAAAATCATGTAAAATGGCCACGCCTATGTGAAATTATACAATTTACAATTTTTAATTCTTTATATTTAAGTTTTCTATGTAACTATCGTGAAAAAAGTAAACAAGCTCTGAATCGTGAATTCATGATGTATGAATGGGTGTGTATTCAAGATTTGGCCACAGCCAAATATACTTTTTTTCTTTTTTTTTTTTTTTGTTCTCTTTAAGCATTCCATTCTTAATTAATAAGAAAGTGCAAATTATTTCAGAGTTGCTTAATTTTATATGAAAGCGTCGGTTAGTTCAAGCACTAAGAAACAAATAACTGAACTACTTGAATATTTTAGATTTTTACAAAATTTTTTGAAATAATTAGTTCTGCCTGTTTATTTGAGAAACATATAAATATATAATATATAATTTATCTATTTATGTCTGAATTATTTTAAATAATTAGTCCACTTATAGAACTTTAAAGAACAATTCTTCAGATAGTTTGTTAAAATTTAGTATGATGGTCTCTATTTTCTGAAGGCTTACCTTAGGCGGGCCTAAACAGAAGTAAGTTTAGATTATACACATAAAATTTTATTGTAATATAAATTTTATCTAT
The DNA here is from genome assembly GCA_023089585.1 of Melophagus ovinus. NCBI lineage: Eukaryota > Metazoa > Arthropoda > Insecta > Diptera > Hippoboscidae > Melophagus > Melophagus ovinus. Next base: position 8,617,561 of record JAKKIB010000252.1, on the reverse strand, counting down.
TTGGTTATATTTTACATGAAAATCAAATAACTGCATAAAATTAAATCTAGAACGGTATGGACTTTTTAAAAAATCTTTACGAATTCTTCAAAAATTTATATATAATATTTAATGGACCTTTTGAATTTTTTTTCATATAAAATTATCTTTAACAAACTAATGTGGCTTATTCACTACTTGATTTTAAGAAAAACGAAAACAAAAACAAAAAATATCAATTTATATAAATCGCACAAAGTTGTAAGAGGAATGGAAAATCATCTTAGGAAACATGGCTGAGATCTTTTGGAATTTTTTCTTTTCCATTTCAATTATATAGAAATTATGTTTGAAGATAATTTTATTATGAAACGAAATAAATATTTGCATATAACTATAAATTATTTATATGAAACATTTAGTAAATCCTTCTGCTTCTGGTCTATTCTTTGCTTCGGTTAATTTTAAGTGTTAACAGATTTTGTCTCTCTGTTATTATTAAAAGTATTTCAAATAAAATTGTGAATATTCATTCAAGTTCTTCAAATAATATAAAATGAGAGTGAGTCAGTTAGATTGAGTAAGGGAGTAAGCTATAAAGAGTGATAGAGAAAGAGAGAGAGAGATAGAGATAGAGATAGAGAGAATGAAAGGCAAGTGCTTTTATAATTTCCGGTTATTATTATTTTTGTTTTATTTGTTATATTATTATTATAATTATTTATTCTATTGGGATTATTTTAATAAACTGAAATTATATTTACTTATTTGTACATATAAATAAATATAAATAAACATACATACAGATAAATATATTTACATGAATGTAAAGGCCTTAATGAAATTTCATATTTGTATTAAACATGTTGAAAATTTCACAAAACACCAGCCGGCCAACCAGCCAACCAGCCAACCAGCCAACCAGTCAGCCGGCCTATCAGCCAGTTTCTAACGTTCTCAAAACACACACACACACACACACACACACACACACACACACACACACACACATACATACATACCTACATACATTTTATATTTTATACAAATTGTCATAATAAATATGTAAATATATAAATGTAATAAAATTTGTATGTTTGTGCATATTAATAAAATTTTATATTATTATTCATTTGATTGTGTAGTTTGATGTGACTTTGTTGTTGTGTCATTTAGTTAGTTGTCGTTGCATTATTGGATTGTTCGAACACTATGTTGCATTACATGTCGCATTTCTGTCATTTCACAAATGTATACATAACACAATTTATCTAGAAAATTCTCTAAATATATGAATTATGTTTATCGGTGAATAGAAGTGGAAAATATGAGCAGAAATATGAGCAGAGTTGAAAAAATTATATTTTATATATAAACTAATACGAATTCATGCGGCCTTTGTCTTCCGTTAACACATTAACAATCTACACAATTATTATTATTATTATTATTGTTATTGTTATTGTTATTGTTATTGTTGTTATCTATATAAAAATATATAAATAATTTTCATATAAAATATTTATACTTCATTTTTAATGCCATTCATTTGATTTTATTTACAAGAATTGTTTTTCTCTTTTTCTTACTTATTTGTTTACAATGCCATTTTCACAACAAATAAAATACTGATGAAAGCCAAATCTTGAACATCCACCAACAAGCATATAGATTTTGTATAATCCTAGAAGATAGCATCGATTTCAGAATCGATTTAGATAAGTAAGTTTCTAGCTTTTAGTTTGTAGCTTTTTAATTATGAAAAAATATGATGATCCTTTCTTGCTTTTTCTCCTTTGAAATGGTACTAAAAAAAAAAGCGGCCAAACAGTACATTAAGTTAAAATGAAATTTATTAAGTCTTTAAACTTAAATGGAAGTTTTAAAATTTTGAATGGATTTTTTTCGTTAAATGGAAGGAAGAGGACTAAGAAAGAGTTATATAAAAAATACAAAAATACGAGTAAAGTTTAAAAAACCTAAAATGTTCTTAGTTTCGATACTTCTATGGGCCATTTTAAACATTTCTACAAAAAAGAATTTTCAATGTTTCGTGTAAATTTAAGCATTTCATATTTCATATTTCATATTTCATTTTTGCAATTAGAAAAATGCCAAGAAAAGCAACATGTAATTAAATGACATTTTATAAAATTTTTCACATGATCTTTTGTTTTTTTATTGATGTTACAAACCCTTTGACAAAATATGTGACCTATAAAAACATAATTACGTAACATAAAACACATAAAAAAAAAACTTTTCTACATAATCTCTACCGTGTATAATTTTTGGAGGGGATGTACGTGCTTATATTATTATAAATATTATTCGAAATCGTACTTTGTAATATAAGTAAGAGGAAGAGTAAAAAATATGAATAAAATTTAACAATTAACATTTCCAAATGCCGCATATCTAGTTTCATAAACATTAATAAAAATATTTGCTTTTTGCATTTTGCCATAATCATAATCAATGATTGAAATGATGACAAATCTACACTCACATCAAAATGTAAAATTCACAGAAAACTTCAAAGTTGTTGACTGTTAATTATTAGTGGCCGGAAAATTGCTTTGCGCTAATGGCTTTTTACTTTGTATGTTTTTTTTAGTCATTTTTATATTTCCAAATAAGAGTCCCTTCATGTTTGACCCTCCGTATTTGGAAGAGGCGGCTTTAAACAAATGTATTCTTTGATTGATTCCCCATGAGACATTTTACTTAAAAAAGTTAGACTGTTTCTTTTGATAGTCTCAGTAGAAGAAAATTTGAAAACCATCCATGTCAAAACGGTTAGAGATTCTGCTTAGATAATTCTAAAATTTCGAAAAAAGGGCTAGAGAGAGACAGGCCTAACTTTTGCTCCACTTAATGATTTAGAAGCGTTTTTTTTTTGAAAAAAATAGTCAGCCAAGTTATTCAATAATTATTTAGGCATTTTTATTATAACTTTTATTTTATTATAACTTGAAATATAAGATGAAGTACAAGTCCAAAAAAAGTCTTTAGAAAAGGTTTGTAAAAAAGCCTAAGCCTAATTAAATGATTTTTTTTTAGCTTCATTTTGAAGTACTAATTTAAAAGTTTAAATTTAAACGTCTCATCAAAATGTCTTGGTTTCTACAAAATGACAAATAAAAAAAAAGTTGCTTAGAAATCATAAAAATTTATCGGCATTAAGGGCCATTTGTAGTTTGATGATCATTATTATTATTATCATTATTATTTAAAATACTTTAATTTTTTTTAAATATTTTTCTTTTCAATTTTCTTCTTCTCCGTCTTCTTCTTCTTCTTCTTCTCATTCTTATTATTTTTGCTTTTTATTAATCTAAAAATAAAAGTAATAATTTGATTTTATGGTCACAACAGCATTTTATTATCGAATATCATTATAAATGTAATGGCAGACTGTTTGATAATTAATTCAATACACGGAGACATATAACACTGCACATTCCCCCCCCCCCCCCTCCCCTCACCCAAAAAAAAAGAAAAACAATTTAATAAAAGCCCACAAAAATAATAAAAATAATAAGAAGAATCATATAAAATAAAATGAGTAAATAATTGAGGTTATGAAATTTTATGGTTACATGGACACAGGAAATTAAAAAATCTATGTATATTAAAAGGGAAAGTAGAAAAAAAGAGTTGCCAACTTGAAACAAAAACAAGAAAAAAAAATGTTTCAATATTTATGCGATTTTGCTCAGCAGTTTAAACGCTTCTGCTTCTAATGCTCATGTGAAATGCAAAAAAAAAAAAAAAGAAATGATGAAAATTTTATTTAATACAATTTTTAGGCTTTTTTGGAGTTGCCATATCTTAGCATAAAACGTTGGCAACTCTAGGAAATTTTCCCTTCCATTATTTTAAGATATTTAAAAATTTCACTCCGTTTTTTAGTTGTTTTATTTTTTCCTTTTTGCATATAAAAATATTATGAATGAAGTACAAAATTTCAAATTGAAAAACTAAAAAAAAAAAATTTAAGATAAATAGAAAAGTCACAAAAATAATCACAAAAAAAATACAAAATCAAAAATACCAAAAGAAATTAAATTTTGTTTTGTGGTTTTTTTTTTATAAAGATTTAGGCAAACATTTAATATTAATATTAGAAAATATCTATGGCACTTGTCTGCACTCTTCTTCTTCTTATAGTTAGAAATCTTAATCTTAGTGGTATTGTTGATCTCATTTAAATAAACATTAAAATGTTGATAAATCGAAGATTTTCTTCTTAAAAATATGCTGGTTTAATTTTTTTAGTTTGCGGTCCTGATTGTATTGCAATGACAGACAACGGCAGACAGGCAGACAGACAGACAGACAGACAGAAAAAGTAAGATATAATGCATGTGGTTGAGAGATAGAAAAAGAGTGAGAGGGTTAAATAGATAAAGAAATGAAGGAATAGTTAGAGATAAAATTGGAAAGAAAAATAGAAAGAAGGAAAGATTATTTATGGGTTATGACTTTATTAGAAAGTTTACAGCCACTTATGAATGTTACATATAAAGATGAGGTTACACATATACAATCACATATATGTATATATATACATATAAAGATTCATAAGGATATGAAATATTTTCTAATCCATATGAATGTTATTTATTTATATAAAAAAAACTGGAATGTTTCAATGTGTATTTTCTATGTAGATATGTGAATGTATAATATAGAAATTATTATTATTATTATTATTATTATTACATGTCTATCTATATATGTAAATATGACATTTTATACATACACACACATACACACGCACGCACACATGTATATCAAGTACTATTAATATAAACCATAAGATTTTAGTTTATCAAAAGTTGAATTCAAATATGAGCACAACGTTCTTATTACTCTTTCTCTGGTTTTTCACAATCTTGCCAATGCATATATGCAAACATACATACATATTCATATTCATATTCACATATTACATATGCATTTTATATATGCCTTAATGCTTATCGTAAAATTTATAGCTCCATCTATTGTTCTATCTAGACAACACTTTACACATTTTTACTTGTTATTAGCAATTCTTATTATTATTATTATTATTATTATTATTATTATTATTATCATAATTTGATTTGTATTTGAAATATGTATATTTGGATATATGTGTATGTGTATGTGTGTATGCGTGTGTGTATGTTTGTGTAATCACATTTGTATAACAAGAGAAGTTTCGGTGCACGATTACGATTCAATCCAATCCGATCCAATCCAATGCTTGTCAAACTCAATTGTTATGTTATGTTATGTTTTAAGAGAGAGCATTTTAAATATACAAATACAAATGTATATGCAAATGCATATGCAAATGTATCAAAGATATAAATATGTCAATTGTTATATAAAAAATAAATATATAAATAAATGTTTCTTTATAATATTATTTTATTAATAATTTACTTATTGTTGCTTCTTTACATTCAATCACTCATTCTCTACTGGATTGCGGTAGACCTTGTAAACTTCTTTTATGGCCAAAATGAATTTACGTTCAATGATTATATATGCAATTTTTACATATATTTTTGTACATGTGTATGTGTATGTGTATGTGTATGTGGTTAAAAGTTTATTGTTAGTGTATTTATATATTTGATTGCATTAAAAGTGTAGAAAGAAATTTCTTTACTCGTGACATATTTTTACAATTTAATAATACTCTTATAGATTCATGTATATGAATCTACACATACAAATGTGAATGAATATATATGCTGTAGTTGAATTTTGATGATGTGGTCTTTATTGTAAATGACAATTCTTTATGATGAGTACACACTAATGAAAATTCTCTCTCTAACTGGCCCATAAAAATTTATAGTAAATGTATGTTATACAGTAACCATGAAACCAATAAAAATTACTACCAAAATCTACAAGAGCAATTTACCATAATTTCACATAGACAATAAAATAAAGTAAAAATCAAAAAAAGAAAAAAAAAAACGGAATGAAAGTAAAATAAGTAAAAAATTATATTGAGCTAAATTCAGAACTTGGATTGCCCATCACCAAAACTTGCGATATTCCGATACTGTAACCTTTGCAATTTATGAGAAATATTTTAGTTTTTGAGAAATAGTTGGAAAACATAAACATAAAAGAGTAAAAGTTTAGTATTATAAAATTTCATTTAGGCATGACCGATTTGCATGATTTTTGAGTCAACATTTTAATCAATTTTTCTTACTAATGGTGCAAAAGTTTACCTTCCTGCCATTTTTATATGCGAGTAATAAGCTAAAAATGTTTGACTTTTACTATAAAAATTATTAGTTATTAGTTTACGTTACACTGTGGGCGTGTCCTTTAACGATTTTGACCATTTTTAATAACAATCTTTCTGCAATAACTTCAAATGTTTTTCCACAATATTTTGTGGGCAGGAATGCACAGACATACAGAGAGACAGGCGAAATACCGTACGGGGTCTTTGGTGCTTACTTTTGAGCATTACAAACGTTATAACAAAATGAGTGTAGCCCTCAAAAAAAGACCTATTAATCTTTTTAATTAATTTTACTTAATTTGTTTTCTTTTTTTTTAAATATCACATTACTTTAAAAAGAGAATATTTTGTAGAGCAATGAAATTCATTGACCACGCCCTTTTTTACTTTACATATTATACATTTTCGAAAGCTTTTCAAATTTGATTTGTTAAGTTCATTCAAATTACAAATCTTAATATAACTAATAAAATATTTTACCCAAAGGTTAATTTACAAAAATTTAGAGATGGTAAAATTTTATTAATAAAGAAGAAGCATTCTAGGGCTTTATGTAACGGGAATCAAATTTAAATTTAATTATTATTAATACTAATAATAATTACTATAATTTCATTTATTCTCTTCTCTTCTTAATTATTGTTTATTTAATTATCTCTCTTTACAGCTCATCTAGAACTGAAAATAAAGAAAATCAACTTTACATGCAGTTCATTGATTTATTCAATAATTAACGAATGTTAAAAGTTACCATAGAAAATTACACTCTACTTAAACGGTTAAAGAAATTTACCAGTGGCAATAGATTTTGCCAACAATTTCTTCAACATCATTGATAGAAATGTTAGTTCCAATCTGAGTAATTACATTTCAAATTTATATTATTCATTTTATGATTAGCATCAATTTATTGTAATTGTATAATTTTATAATTAACGTTTTCCTTTTTTTTTGCTTTTTTTTTGTTGTAGTTATATCATGACCGATTCTATGAAATTGGTTGAAATGCAAACGACAGCAAATATGGATTTTGAACGGCAACGTCATTTAGCAAATTGGTTAATAAAAAGTCGACCGCATATGGCAACATTACAAAATGATACAAATACAATAATCACAACAAATACAGTAACAACAACAAAAACAACAACAACAAATGGTTCAACAAATATTCATATGGGCCATTCTAATAATACAAATACAGCAACAGCAACAGCAACAGCAACAGTAACAGGAACAGCAGTAGCAACGGTAACAGGAGCAGCAGCAGCAGCAGCAGCAATAGCAGTAGCCGCAGCAATAAAACCTCACAATAGTAACCAAAGAAATGTTTGCTTAAGTAATTGTACGTACAAATTATATATATATAAATAAATATACATAAATGTATATATGAAAGAATAAAATTTAATTTCACAATATCATGTAAATGTATGAGCAAAGATATATTTATAAAATGTATTATAAGTTGTGATAAATAATTGATAATAATCAAGTAAGTGCTTGAAGTGAACTAGAAGAAAATAATTGAAAAAAATTTTATATATTTTTTTGAATCTAAAAATTTTTATATAATATGGGAACTCTTTCATTTTCTAAGAATTAAATAGATGTGGCTTTGTTTTGTTTGTGAGGAGTTTGAAAGTTCTTGAGATAAAATAAAAATTAAAAAGCGAAGTTCCCCGAAAAAGAATTAAGAAAAGTCTTTGTGATATTTATAACAAAATTCGCTCTTTGGAGTTATATTTAAATAAAAAGAAAATCCAATTTAAATCGAATGCATAGCTCAATAATTATGGAAGTGGGGAGGAGAGGCCGAGCAAATAGTTTTGGGGAAATGAGTCCATTTGTGCAGAATAGAGCACACTTTAACATCAAGCCACTTTAATATCGAGAAAGTTTTGAAATAGATTCATTTTTTATTGCATCGAATCGCTCAGAAGCAATTTCTAATTCGTTTGAAGACTGTCTGTCTGTCTGTTTGTTTGTAAATTTTTTAGCAAAGTACAGGCGGCAATTTTAAATGATCGCAAATAATTATGGATAAAATTGGATAATTTGTACGACCACTGGCTCAAATGTAGTACCCATTTTAAAAATCATCAATGTATAAAAAAATATTTTCACGTGTAAATAATTTTTTGATAAAAATGAATTATTCTACCCGTATGCCAGATTTATCTCTTAATGGTATATATTTTAGACCCCTTTCCATACAAAGCAGTTCTCAAGTAATGAAAGTTACAACTTATTTTTTTTTCTTTTTCATTTTAATAGCTTTAAGGAAATTCTTGCTTCTTCAAATAACTTTTTTCAGAAATGTTCATTTAACATTAATTCTAGTAAATTTCCGTCTCATAAGTCATTTTGAAATTTCCCATTTCTATTTCAAGCATTTTAAATTTTCATTAATTATAAGCATTTTATTTGAGTTGTTTTTTAAATGTAAATTTTCCATTTCAGCTAATTTAAATTGTTCTACACAAATATCCCATTTGACACGTGTTGGTGCTGGATCTAAATGTATTTATCTAACGCCAATTAATGGTAATATGGGAGCATTATTATCAGCTACAAAAAGTACAACAAATGTTACCTCAACAAGTACGCATACAGGGCCGCCACCACCATTATCTGGTCAATCAATACATCCCCATTCACACCAACATCCACATCCACATCCACATCCACATCCACATTCGCATTCACATCCACATGTGCATGCACATGCACATGCACATCATCGTAATCATCATGGCCTATCACATTTAGCGGAAGGTCGTCGAGCGAAATTGAGACGCTTTAATTCCCATGACACAAACTCCAATATGTTTTCAGCGGCCGATTTTGAGAATGCACGTTTGGCGAGACGTAATGAAATTGAATTACGCCAACGTTTACAAAAGCGTTTACGTAATGGTTTTATTGGTAACGGCAGCGGTCATAGCAACAGTGGTAATGGCTATATCACTGGTTCTAGTGCTGGCGCTGGTGCTGGTATTAATAGCAATAGTGGCAATGGTGGCACTGGCACTGGCTCTGCTATAAATTTTACCGGTAATGGTGGCGGCATTGGACTGTTAGGTAGCACAAATTATGGTTTGATGAATAATCCATGTAATATTAATGCTGATTATATAACTGGTGGCAGTAATGAGGTAATTAATTTACTTTTACCATTCACTATTTTATAAATTCATTTATTAATTGCTTAGCCCAATTAAAAAACAAAAAGTAGCAATTTCCTTTTGCTTCTTTGAAATTGAATTATAATTCATATATTTATATTGATTTATAGTTTCAAGCCGGTCCACTTTCAGTGGAAGAGTTTTTAGAACGTTATTCATTGCCACGTGTAGCAAAAATCTTTTATAAATCGAAATCGAATCATGTAACATTACAATCATCATCATCGAATGGCAGTTCTACGGTTACATCGTCCACATCATCGACTAGTGCTGGTGGCAATGGACAAACTATACAATCATCATCATCATCATCAATTATAACACCTAATACAATGGACAGTCATGTTGTGGTTTGTTCAAGCTCTAATACCGGTACATCATCTTCAACATCATCTGCATCAGTTTCGGTACCAACATCGACATCCACTTCCACATCAGCAAATCTATCTAAAAATAATGGTTGTAAAACAATTGATGAAATTTCTACCAATACAGAAAATAATAATCGTATTGACCAAGGTGAATTGTTTTTGCTTTATCGATTAATACGGCAACGTCATATCTATCATGGTCATAGTGCTAAATCAACAGTGGCTAATCGTAAAAAGGGTGTTTTAATACCTCAAGAATTTCCAGGTATGAATTTTATATAACATTTTTTCTAGCAATCGCTCAACATTAAATCGATTGATTTTAAGTATTTTGAATTATAAATAAGAAGGCATTTCCATTCCAATTCATGTGTTATTGCCATATCTAATAATTCCACTGTTCCAATGCCATTCCATTCCATTCTGCAAATGTTAGGCATACATAAATTTCATTGTAGCAAAAATACCATTCAGTTCACATCAAAATTTTTTCAATATTCATATGAAATTTACAAATCCATGAATAAATTTATTATGCCACAAATAAAATATGTTTAAAGCAGAATGATTTGCCTCATTGTATAATAAATTGTTGTAGCCTAATTATATGGACCGTAATAAGCTAAGGACAAAATTTGGCAACGAACTAGAACTTTAGAGAATATTTTGTTCTATTTTGTCTTATATTATTTTTTTTCGTTTTTGGTTTTTGATAATAAATTGCATTAGAAATGAGTTGGAATGCTTTTCCCTTTTTATATCCATCACCCATAAATTTTTAGTATATTCATTTTGTTATTATGTTTGTAACATCCAAAAGGAAATATCTGTAACATCTGTACAAAGTATATACATTCTTGAGCAGCATCAAATTCTGAAACGATTTTATATCTAAACTGTCTATATAAGTATCTATCAATCTGTCTGTCTGTCCATTTGTTCATGTATTACTAAAATTTTTCTGGTCGTAGAAGTTAAAATATCGGGCTAAAATTTGGCAGAAACTTTGTAAGTTTTTGTAGGCAGTTTAGTATTGAAAATGGGCTAAACCGGTGTAAGAACACGTTTACAGTACAACGTAAATTAAGACTTTTTCTGTTTTATAAATAAAATTTTATAATTTTTTGTTCATTATTCGCAAACTGCAAAAGATAGAAAGCTCAAATTTTGCATAGACCATTGGTCTACAAAATCTGTTCCAAAATTATACAAATCAGCCACGCCTATGCCATATTATACATTACTATTATATTTTTTTATGTTTATCTTTGCCTTGTTTTCTATTTACTACTGAAAAATGCTCCGATATGAATTGTGGGTATCAAAGATTTTGGCCAAATATAATTTTCTTATTCGTTTATGCTTTTTTTTTTTTTTAAATATTTTCTTTTATTCTGTTAATTATTTATTATTATCCTGTTGTTAGTTGGCTATTATTGTTATCATTGTTGTTGGTGTTTGTTACATTTCAAATATTTATATTGCTACCGCTGCCCATTTTATGTGCCCATCATGTGCCAGCAATATTTGGCAAACTCTTAATAGTTTTGTATGTCTGTACAAAAAAGATTTACTTAGAAATAGAAATGACAAATAAAAAATTTTCAATTTCATGGTTGGATTATGGTCGCTTTTTTCAATACTCTACAATTTTCCACTAGCCACTTAGGATTAAAGAGTCCGCAAAATGATTAAATAAAATTCAGACATTTAAAAATTTTAATTTATAAATATTTAAAAAAAGGTCGTTATGTGAAAAAAAATCAAAAAAAAAAAAAAGTAAAAAAAATAAAAGAATGGATCAATCTAATCAAAGATATAGCGTAAGAGTACATTAGGTCAAAATTTTTGTACAGATTTGCTCAGATTATTACTAAAAAAATATTCAAATTTGTGTAATGCTTTTCCATAAAATCTTTTTCAAAAATATTTCACATTTTTTTTAAATGAAATGTTGTGAAACTAAAAATAAAGTTAGAAGATTGCAAAACGTCTGTCAGAGAATTTTATAAAAAAAAATTCCTTATAAAAGTGCCATTTAATTTTTTAATTTCAATTTTGTTTTAAGGTTGGACCTTAGGCATCCCAGAACACACGGTAATGTATTTGGGAATATTTTCAGAAAATATTCCCAAATATGTTCAACGTAACTTGTGGTGAATCTCCTTTTTGATTGTTACAAATATCTACATAAATTTAATACACCTTGCTTTTTAAAGTTCATATGAAAAAGTGGCATTAGAAATGAAAGTCATAAAATACAATAAAGACTTTAATGGTCCATAATAGTGAGCTAAAGAGTGGTGAGTTAGGGTCAACATTATAAATGGCATGTCCTTTATAATTTTCTCTCATTTGCCTTACATATTTATATTATAAACATATTGTGTGTGTGTGTGTGTAAATGATCATTTACATGTTATTACTGTTCATTTTCTAGTTACTTGTTTCCTTTTAGTTCAAGTCGAATTTTTGGCAAAAATTTTTTTTTGTGAAATATTTTCTACTTTAAATTATGGTTTGAGAATTTTTGCCTTGAACATTTAAGAGATATGCGCTATAAAGTAAACTGGATGATAATGAGTTGATGATTATGATATTTAAAGATCTCTTGTAAATGGAATTAATTATGTTTAACATGATTTATGCTTTTATAATTTCCATTTTCCACTCTTTCAGTTTTGCTGCTACACTTTGTTTTTTTGTTTTGTTTTGTTTTTTTATTTCATTTTCATTTTCCTTCATTTACAAGTGCAGAATATTTGCTCCTTAAGTTATAACAGTGAAATTTTTTATTTTCATAAATAAGGTGATTATATTTAACCTAAATACCCACCAATCAAATTAAATGGGCGTGACTGTAATGTAATTGATCAGTAATAAACGAAAATTCTATGCAATGGAAAAATTATCAATTTAAATTGGATTTGGTGGGATAGTGTGGGCGTATTGTTTGACCGGCTTTATCCATTTTTTATGGCAATCTGCCTGCAAGAACTTTTAATCGATATGTTAATTTTTACAATCAAGAAGACAATTTTAATAGGCTAACAAGCTAATGAGCTAACAAATGAACAAATGTTGCCGATCGAAACTATTTTTATTCCATGTCGATATTTTTCAAACTCTAAGATATTTTGATTCATTATTTCAGTTTTTAGGCAGCTCTTAGCGTTGTCTCTGTTGCCTCTTCTTTCATAAAAAATACCGTTATGTCTAATTTTATTTCGTCGGGCTCCTTCTCGGGCCAAAGAGGCTTTCTTTAATTTAATTAGTGTTACAAAGTTTGATGATTAAATTATTAAATTTGTGAACCACGCAAAATCGTTAAAATGAATAATCTTTTCTACGACTTCTCTCCGATTCTTTCCCTTTCTCTTACTTCCTGGGCATCTTGTTTTCTCTCTTTTAAGTTTATTGATAAGTTCAATGAATTTAAGTTTTGCCAGTTCATAGTTGAGAGTTTTCATAAAAATGAAAGGTTCAAATGTAATTAACAAAAAATAAAATAAAATTAAAAATTACAAAAATTAAAAATAAATTGCTTCTTTTTATACCATAAGGATACTTCTGCTATTCATTCATCGTTATTATAATTTTCTAAAGTTGGGGCTAAAGTTGTTCTTTGTTTGTTTTTTTTTTCTCTCTCTATTTTTATTTTAGCTTTTTTATTACTATATTTCGCTATTCATTTCTCATAAACATTAAGCTGTTGCTATAATCAGTAAAATGCTGCCATAACTTGAAATCATTACAATAATAATAATAAAGAAAAAAAAAAAGAAAGAAAAAGCAAAAAATTTGGCTGAAACGAAATCTGGCATACCCACCATTTAAATTTTTTTTTTTATGTTTTACAATAATTTTATGTAGACGTTACGTATCATTTTTTAGTAGTAGACAGAAAATATAAACATGAAAAAGTCAAAATTTAGTATCATATAATTACGCGTAGGCGTTTTGGATTAACATGAATTCTGAAAAGAATTTCAATTGAATTATCTTAACATTTTGTACAAAATTTCAGCTTGATCACTCATACCGTTAACTACAAAATTATGCTACTACAATTATTATGTTGTATTATGGGCGTGTCTCCTAATCGAACTTTTTGCAAAAACTTCCAATATTTCTATCAAATACGAATTTTGTATAGCTCAAGCTTAATATACCTTTTTCTGCGTCCAGAAGAATGTTAACAACACCCAGACGGACAAGCAGGCAGATGAATAGACATGTCTAAATAGATTCAAAATTTAATGATGATCAAGGTTAAATATATATAATAACACTTGAGCCATAGAGCAATGGTAAATGGTTATGGCAGAAGAGCATTTAAGAGCATTTAAGAGCATTTAATAGAAAACGTAGCATAATAAGTGAAACCGTAAATTGAAATTTCTTGTAGTTGTGGCTTTTAGGCAAACAATACGTATAGATTTTGTGGCCGATGCTGCCACTGCCATTATTACTGGTACTGTGCCAGCAATTAGTAGTCGTTTGCAACTACCGGATTAATGCATAATTCATTTAACTGTATTTCATATAATTTGATGCGCTACACTACTTTTCATATTGGAAGTAATGAGAGCGTTGAAAATAATTAGAAGATCTTATGTTAGATTCATTAAATTCGATTCAAAATTATTTTTCATATCGTTTGAAAGATTATAAATTTTGAGGTAAAAAAAAAAAAATAAAGAGAAAACTCAATTGGACCAATGATTTTTAGCTCAATTTTGGTAAATTTTTACAAGTCTTTTTATTCAAAGAAGACTGCTTTAACGTAGTGCTAATGTCGATTTTTTTGAATCACTTTCTATATAAATTTTTTATTTTATGGCAAAAAAAGATAGTTTCGTAATAATTTTAGGAAAAACTATATTTCTAAGATATTTTTTGTATAAAATTTTGAACTTTATTAGTCATGATTTAGACTCTAAATATAGGCCCATAACTTTAGTGTAGATTATTTAAAAATCTTCATTTATCGATCACTATTGTTTTTTTTTTTTAGTATTATTTTCTTGGTTTGGTCAAGTTTGTTCATTTTCGATTTTACCTTTTTTAGTTTCTATTTTTTTTTCTTCTTTTTCTTATTGTTAACTTCCATTTTGTTATCGCTTTTCCTTCTCCCTTTTTTTCTTTCATTTTTTAATATTTTCTTTTTTTGTATTTTAGTATTATTATTATTATTATTATTATTATTATTATTATGATTTCTTTAAATATTTGTTTGTTTGAATGTTTATTTGTTTGTTTATTTTCAATTTTCCATCCTTATTTTTATTCTTCATTTTCTTGAAATTTTATATTTGAAATGCATTTGTAGTTAAATGGTGCGGCTGGCAGACATGAAATTTTTATTTGTATATTTCTTTTTCTATTCATTTTTAAACATAAAATTACTTTTTATTTATTTATTAAAATTTCTATTTTATTATTATTATTATTATTATTGTTGTTGTTTGTTGTTCTTGTTGTTGTTGAATTTTCTGCTGTTTATTTCATAACATTGTTAACTGAAAATGTTTTACAGACGGTTAGACAGCAAATAATAAGAAATACAATAATAATAATAATGACAACAACAACAACAACAACAACAACAACAACAACAAATATAATAACAATAATAAAAATAAAAATAATAACACTAAAACCACTCAAATTTATTACGTTTTCGTTATTCGTTTTGTTGCTACATTTTATATCTACCACTCAAAAATTGAAATTATACGTTCTTCAAGATATTGCTAACACTCAAAATTGAAGCATACCAAATTAAAATGTATATATTCTTTTGATCAGGAACAAATTCTGAATCAATTTGAACATTTCTCTCTCTCAATTTTGTCGAAATATTCTATGGGCTTTAAAAACTAAGTTATAATTTTCAAAACATACAAAAATAGTAGAAATTTTTAGTTCCAATTTCATATTAATTATATCAGTTATATCATTTAAAGGACATGCCCAGAACACAGTTTCAATTTTCAACTTTTATAAGCATTACTTGTGTTTTAGAAAAAGTAATACTAATAGTGAAACGTGCCACGTGTACTGAAATCATTATTTAATAATATATAACTAAAATTGGCCACGCCCATTTAAATTTATAAAATATAACTGTTTTTTAAAATAATTTTTAAGCTATTTTCGAGTTATGCAAAGTGTTCCAATCAGCTTCTTTGTTTCTTCTTTACCATTTTCATCTGCCTTCATCTGCTTTCATCTGCCTTCATCTGCCTTCATCTTCCTTCATCTTTGTTTTCTATTAATATAAATTAATTTTGGAAAAGAAGTTATTATCGTTTTAGATTATGATGGTATATTTATTATTTCTAATTAATATAAATTTTAATTATTAGATCGTTATAAGTTGGCATTATAATTTTTAATATCATTATCAACAACAACGTCATCGTTGTCATAATTAAAGCCATAAACAATAATAATCAAGTTGGATTAAAACCACTACTAACTACTTATCGGTTGAATGATATAAATTTAAAGCAATCACTAAAAGAGTTGAAAATTATCGATTGAGTTATGCATAAATAAAAAAATTTCAATATACTAATTAAAGTTACCTCTTTGCGCTGTGCCACTTTGAAGCGATTTAATATTAATGCGTAACCATCCGCTACATAAATAGCTCTATTTTTAAAAGGGTCCTACGTATCCTTTGACCGATTTATAACATTTTCAATAGTCCTCTGCATGAAAAATTTGAAGTCAATAGTTAAATATTTACAATAAATGGACAGACATATAAATATAGCTTCATTGATACATTTTGTGGGGTCTCTGATGTTCCTAAAGCTTAAAGTGTACCTAACGATGAAAGGGCCTTTGACGTTTAAATTGTCTCTGACGCTTATATTGTTTTTAACGTTTAAAAGATCTCTGACGTTTTATGGGGACTCTGACTTTTAAAGGGTCTCTGACGTGTAAAGGGTGTTTGACTTTTAAAGGGTCTCTGATGTTTAAAGGGTCTATGATTTTTAAGGGGTCTCTAACGTTTAAAGGGTCTCTGATTTGATGCTTCAAAATGTGAAGCACTTGTATGGTCTTTGATGCTTGAACGGTCTCTGACACTTAAATGGTCTTTGACGCCTAACAGTCTTATAGGTACTTGTAGGTACTTTGATGCTTACAGTGTCTCTTGTTGCTTAGAGGGTCTCCAACGCTTGAAGGATCTCTTTTACTTGTGCTTTGTGCTTTTTTTTCGGGTTCTTCGTATCAGTTTTCCTTGTATTTTCTTTCCATTTCTGTATTCTTTATACAAATTACAATTACAATTTTTTTTCATATATATTTTGAAATATGAATAAACATGCTATGTTACGCTATGCTATATTTTGCCATGTCACAATGTGTCATGTTACGCTTGCTGAGTCCTTAGTTCAGTTAGTTGAAGAAAGCATATTAAATTTAAAATTTATATATTTTTATATGGATTGCAACAACAACAACACTACCAACAATTTACTTGACATTTTATTCATTTATTTTTTTGTTTTTTCTTGTAATAAATTTTTATTCTATTAAAGTGCACATGCACACCCAACCGTACATTGCGACATCTGTCTGTTTCATGTTAAGAACATTAATGATAAACTGAGTGTTGTTTTATAGATTAGATTTTGAAAGATGTCTAGCACGCTAACGTTATGTAATCTAATATTTTAATGTAAATATAATTATTGTATTATAGATTTTTTTTCCTCTTTTTGTTCTCTCTCTCTCTTTCACAAAGTAGAACAATACAAATGGCAACGGACATTTTTAGGTTGATTGAGTATAAAGCACCTTTATTTATATTTATTTTTATTTTTATAGCATTCAAGTCCGTCTTTCTTTCTTTTTTTTTATCTCATTCTCTTACTTTCTCTTCCTCTCTCTCTCTCTCTTAAAAGAAAATTTAAAGGAATACCTTGACTTTATGGAATTTTTTTTTCTAGCTTTTTTTATACTTGAATTCTCTCTTCGCCTGCTTCACTTTTTCTTTACGTACAGAATTTTATTTTGAATAAAAATTGAAAATTACTTATATTTATTGTCGTTTAATTTTGTTAATCGAGATTTTAACTTTTTCCATTTTCTACTGCTACTATTTCGATCTGTTTCTCTCTTTTTTCTTTTACCTTTTACTTGTTTATTTGTTCAAATATTTTGTACTATTTGTGCCATTTTTCATTGATTTCTTTCGATTCATTCTGATTATATTTATTTACATATAAGCAAAATGAGTTGCATTTGTTAAATGATTGAAACGACAGATGATTGGTGGTGGATGAAGGACAAAGAGAATTGTGGAATAAAACTATTAAATCAGGAAATAAAAAAAAGGGCGAAACTAAAAAAAATCTCGGAAATGCAAAATTTTTCATAAAAAACAAAATAAATACAACTATTTCTATTTGTTATTAGTATGATTGCTTGAAGTTATAATAATAGTAGTTATTTTTATTGTTGTTGTTATTGTTGTTAATGTTGTTAATGTTGTAATGTTCAATCTCTCTAGTGGCCAGTTGTAAAGGAACAATGTTGAACGAGAAAAGTAAGAAAACGAAAAATTTGTATAAATATTAAATATTATTTATAGAGAATTTCTTCTTCTTCTTCTTTGATTCCTTCATTCTCTTTCTTCACATTCATCCCCACAAACTTTCTTTCTGATTCTCTTGCTGTTCCGTAAAATCACCGCCAACAAACAAAAAGGGATGCTGCGTCATTTAATAAATCTTTGATCTGCCTTTTTTTTCCATCATTTTTTTATTTAATCGATCGGCCTACGACAATTCTACCTATCACATGATATCTGATAAAGAAAAGACGATAGCACATTTTAAAATAAACAAGATAAGCCAAAATCTGTTCAGTTAACTTTTTAGTCTTTCTTCACTTTAGATCATTTTTGGGGCCGCTTACTCAACTTTTGATTTGTGAATTAGTAAGAAGTCCATGGATTCATTTTTATATTACCCCATAACGATGTAAAAAACTTCTATTTGTTTAGAGTTTCAAAAATTCCAATAATTTCCAATAGTCCCCTTTAGAGAAAAGAAATTTCAAGAGACAATTTTTCAAAAAAATTTTTTTGTGCTTTCTATAACAATTGCTAAATTTGAGGAATCAGGGTACCCCGACCTTTTACTATTTTACTTAAGCTCCTTCAAATTAATTGAATACATGATTTTTTTGTTGTTTATCAAAAACCAAAAAAAAATATTGACTTTTTTAAAAATCTTAGAAGAAAACTGTTTTCAGAGATTATTTTAAAAATCACAAAACTAAGATGAGTCAAATTTGTATACCTTGGAAGCCAGCTGCTAACAAGTTACGATATTTTGAAATGCATCATTATGAAAGTTTGTATTGTGAAGACCTTTTAAGAGAGTTGCTATATATGTGGGCTAATTGGCAACTTAATGAGTGACGTGATATATTTTGCATTTAGATATTTTTTTTATTTACACTCGTTTCGTTCTCGATTTGTCAACATTTAAAATACAAAATACATCATTTTAAAAATGAATGAGGAGAAAAAGAACAAGAACAAAAAAGGATAAGAAAGGAGCAATAAAATGAAAAAGGAAAAGGAAATGAAAAAAAGCAAAAACAAGGAAAAACATAATAAAAAAAAAGTTCTCTATACAATTACAATTTTTTTTTTTAATATGCAGGAATAGCCAAAGAAAAAAAGGCTAAATTGTACACTTAGGATTAAGTGAGATAGAGGGACGCATAGGAAGAGAAAAAGAAAAGGATAAGCATAGAAGGGGAGAGAGAGGAATAGGGGTTGAGAAAGAATTGGTTATTTGTTGTATCCTTAACTTTTAAGAAAATGAATTTTTCATGTTTTGAAGGATCCTTGAGACATACAGAAATACAACTCAACATTTCGTTTTACCTTTTCCTTAAAGGCATTTAAAATAAATAAAAATAAAAAAAAACCGATTAAATAGATTTATTTCTTAATAAGTTCAAGCAACGGCAAATACAAAGTCTTTATAGAATTTTAAAGTTCAAAGCAAGACAAATATTTTAAAAATTCAGACAATTTATCTGGAAAATTCATTTTAAATATATTTTTTATCATTCGCTTAGTTTTTTTCATGTTTCAATTTCATTTATTTCTTTTACGGAAAAAATGTTCAAAAAATTATTGTTGTTTTTTTTTTTTTGGAGTGTATGTGAGTGTGTGTGTGTGTTTAGCATGGCATATGTGTTTATACAAACAATAAAAAATGCAATTTTTCTATATCAAATAATAACAACAACACGAACAACAACATTAACAAGCAATATTTATTTAGCCATTGAAATATTTGATCCGATTTATTTTCTTATTGTGCACTGTTTTCTTGTTCCATTTTTTTGCATAAATAAATAAAATTAAGCAAACTAATCCTTTAAATGACATTTTTTATATTCCTAAATATTTAGAAAGAGATAGATAGATAGAGAGAGAGAGAGAGAGAGAGAAAAGGAAGTGAAAGAAATGGCGAAAAAGTTAGATTAATTTATTGTGTGTTTACATGAACAATAAAGGCCTTTTTGCAATTGAAAAGAATTCTTTTCAAAATTATTAAAGGATTCAAGTTAAATTTGCCCCATTCATTTTTCTGCATCATCAATAGTTAATCAACTGGGGCCAAGTCTTTCATTTTTAATAGATAAGAGAAACATTAAACGAAATCAATTTGAGAAGGTAATGGTTAGAAAACTAGTCTCGATTTTTTAGTTAGAACTAAACTATGGACCATAAAACTCTTTTCCAAGATATGAAAATTCGGCAATGAATTAGCAGGGGAAAAAATGTCTTTTGCATTTTATACTTTTCCCTCCCTCCTTAGCTAACTTTGCCTCTTTTCCAAAATTTCAAAATTCTTGGTTACAAAAATTGCTTAAATCATTGAGGAGTATTAAATATATGACATTACAAATTAATTCAATTTCAAATAATGAGAGAAAACAACATCGAAATTATTTAGCTAGTTAACAAATGTATCAATTTACTGAAGACCCTCATTATAGATTAATCTATTTTTCAAATTTTAAATTTCAAATTTCATTTATTAGAACTAAAATTAAGTATTTCACATTATAAAAGCTATTTATTTAAATTCGGCCTGTTGGGACCTAAATGTACCTCGTTGGGAATTTGGAATCGCTGTTGAGGTGACGTTGATTGAAAATTATTGTAAACGAATCTAGTAAACTTATTTTTTCATTGATTTGAGTTTAAATTCTTACTACTTACACTCTTATTTGAATGATCCAGACCCAGACCCAGACCCAGACCCAGAAGTCTGAGTCACGTGGATTCTGGTTTCTGGTGTATCCAATTATGTGATCCTATTGCATTGGATTTTGATACATTTCAAAGGCTTAATATTTAAGTTCGCGAAAGAATTCGCAATACAATAAAGTGAAAGCTTGTAAATTTAGACGAACAGCACTTCTCTTATTATTGAAGTTCCAAAGGCCAAGTGATTAAGCAATTCATGTTATTTATAATGCTATTTGAAATTTCGCCTTAAAGCTGCTGTACCAAGCACAGTGAGTTCTTTCGGAAAGCTGCTCCAGGATACACCATTTGTATTATAAGTTTCTTTCATATGGCTCAAAGTTAAGTTCAATATCTGTAAATGGCTAAAATCTTTACGATTGATTGATTGTTCTCTCGAGAATGAAGTTTAATTAAGCTACACGAATTGTGCAGGACATTCAAGTATCTTTAAAATGCATTAATTTAATGAATAGTAAATGTGAATTTGTTTCCTTTTTTCTGCTTTGCTTTTTTTTTGTTAGTTTGGCCTTATTTTAAAATTGTTCAATAAATATTTTATGAGACGGGAAAAGTGAGAATGAGAAATGAGCTCTCTTTACATTGAAAATTATTTATTTATTCAAATAAAATTGTGCCTGATGAGCTTTTACTTTTATTTAATTTCTATACTTTCTAATTTATATTATTATAATTTATTCTCATTCGTATTCTCATTAAATGTCAATTGATGTGATTGATGCTTCATTTAAATAAAACTGGTTTCTTACAAAAAAAAAAAAAAAAATGAATAACTAAAAATAACAATAAATAATAAGAAATAATTTATAATATAAATTTCATTATAAATGCTTTACGATGAGTTCAAAAACAAAAATTAAAAAAAACAAAAAACAAACAAAAACAAAAAAAACTGAACAACAATAATGAAGTCGATAAAAAAGTGAAGGAAAGGGAAAGAAAGATGGTAAAATGGATTAAAGTTTCTGAAAAAACCTTAAGCATTGAATTATTTAATGAAAAAGAAGAACGTATTTGTTGTTGCTATTGTTGTGCTTCTTCTTTCTCTTATTTTGCTATTACTATTGCTGTTATTATTATTATTGTTGATGCTGTTGTCCTAGACAACAATTGCGTTTGAGATAATTTTATGTCGAGATCCCATTTGCTGCCATTTGCTTTCGTTGCATCAGTCAGTCATGAAGATTAGTCGTTCTGTTTGTCCTCTACTTTATTTTGTATTTGTCGTAAATTGTTGCAGAGAAATGTTGCTTTCAATTTATACATTCATTTATTTCTTTGTATTTTGTATGTATATATATAAATATATACATATTTATATACAAATGCATCTGTGTGTGTGTTATGCATATAAATGTACTGCACTTAGTAGATGGAATAATGTTTAACAGTAAGTATTTTACAATTAGCACATGAAATGAAAATGTTTAATGAGGCACAAATATGTACAATGTACAAATGTACAAATGTACAAATGATGTACACACGCACATACATACAATGTATATATAAAAGCAAATAATTTTATGTAAGTGTAGAATCGTAATGTACAAGAAGGATAAAGTGAAAGCAGCAGTGAAAAATAATAAAAAAATTTTAAGTCCAAAATGTGTTCGCATATTCTTTTACTCTACATAACCAAATGACTCATTATCTAGAATGTTATCTAACGGAACAACTAACGGTCTAACTAACGGTCTGATTAACGGTTTGTCTATTAGATTGACTATAACACTAACTGTACAATGACAATTAACGCTTAAATTGTAAAATGAGAAAAATTTTGTGCTCTTATTTTCCTTCATTCTTCTTCTTTTTTTTTTACTTTTATTCTTTCATACAAAACATAGCATTACAATAAAAAATGTAATGCATACAAATCTATACATAGAAACACGTACTTAAATAAAATGTGTTGTAATGAGAGCGCTTGCATAGAGAGACCATCAGAATGAAAAGAAAATAAAAAAAAAATACAAAAAAAAACAAAAGAAAAAATTATAACAAGGAAACATTGGAATAACAAGAAATAGAAATAGAAATGAAAGTGGAAATGAATATAGAAAATGTTGAAATGTTTTCAACATTATCTTTGTTATTGTTTTAATGTTACTTTTACAATACTAAACAAATTTACGCGATTCCCAGCATTCTCTCTCTTACTTTACTGCTTTTCAATACCTCAACTGTGAATATGTTTTGCTTAAAATATATCAAAAGAAAAAAAAATATGTATAAAAAAGAGGAAAAGCGAAGAAGAACAAATGCGCAAAAAACTACAAAATTTTATATTTTGAAGGAACCAAAAAAAAAAACAACCAACATCTAAGACTTAGAAAAAGGAATCATTTCAAAATGTGCATAATTAAGGAAGTAAATACTTTTCTTCTTTTTTTTTTTTTAATATTCTACATACCTTATGGCACGGTGGTCGTTAAAAATTTATGGTGCTGGTTGTTGTTAGATAAATCTGATCAATTGAAGATGCTGTTTACAATTTTTACCAGACAGTTTTAATGAGTTTGATGGACACGCTAATCACTTTGCATGTTTTGCAGAATTTGGTGAAAAGTTATTTTGCAAAGAGAATATAAAACTTAGCATTTATTTTAGCCGAAAATCTTTATAAACTAATTTTTAAGTTCAATCCATTTTTTAAACTGCCTCACTCCGGAAAACAAATTTTTTAAATGCTACGCAAATTTATAAATTTTTCATTGCCTTAAATTTTGAAAAATTTTTAAAGTTTTATTTATTGTAATAAGTCTAAAAAATGGATCGTTGTGACCTAAAATTATCCTCAAGATTAAGTATGCTAAAATATTAATTTGCAACAATTTTTTTTGTTACAAAATAGCTAAAGTAGACAACTATTTTCACGTAGCAACTTTCTTCAAGGTAGATCATTAAATGGAAAGCTTTAAGAGAAATTTTATCATTCCTACAGTATAGAGACATTTTTAACTTGTTTGTTTTTCCATTACAAAAAAAGTCATCTCGAATTTAATAAGAAATTTACATGGACATACATCAAACAAGCAGGTTTAGAATGAATTAGAAAGTTATTCCATATTTTGTGTCCACTTCAACTCCTTTTGATATACTGATATAATGATAATTTTTCCTTTTCTAATGATTTTTCTTTTCCTTCTATTTCTTCTCCAACAGGGTACTTTTCTTTATTGAACGACAAAGGTCTGCCTATGGCAACACAATATACATCACTCATACAATTGGTGCGTGAAGGTGTTTTTAAATTTATCTCTGTGGAAAATATGACGGCATTCATTGAAGCTGAGACGAATACGAATCAAGAATATTCATCCAATGATGGTTGCCTCAATATCTATTCATTTAATAGTAGTAACATGATATCAACGAATAATCGTTCGCAATATGTTAAAACTACTGCGAATGGTGGACAAGTCTATAAATTATTAGATGTTTTCAATCATGGTAAACAACAGCGCGGTATTTTGGGTTTAACAACATCTAGTGGCAGTTTAAGTGCATCAAAACAAAATAATAATGGGCATGGTCGTGAAAAGGAAAAAGGTTATTATGCCATTTTATTAAATGAGCAGAAACAAGTGTTATATGTATCGATGACTACTAAAGGGAAATTCTATGAAATTGAACGTGGCATTCCTCAAGTATTACAAAGATATTTAAATCGTACATCGCCCAGAGAAATTAATCCCGATTGTGTACATCGTATAGCTGCTTTAATTAATCCTCATAAAGAATTACCTATAACATTAAAATATATATCGGGTCCAAATGATTGTGCTCATATGATACCAGAAAATCTGTGCATAACACGCATCACCACCGAAAATATTATAATTGCATGTCCCATTGAAGATTTAGAAATGCAAACTAGCAGTCTACATTTAAAGAAGATACAATTGAATCAAGAAATGTCCTTAATTCATAGTACATTAGGTTTTGAGAATGATCAACGTATGATAGCAAATACCAATGTGCAAAATATTTTGAAATTTTGCCAATTTAATTATGAGCAATTTTTGAAAATTGTCGAACCGAAAATATTGAAAAATTCTGATAAAGTATCAAGTGGTAAAAATCGAAAATCCACCGATGGTTTGAAAATATTGAAACCATTACATTTACCATTCACATTTTTAAGGCGTGAGAAAACTTCCGCCTCCATATCGAATTCGGCTCATGAAAAAGAGGATTCGATAATATTTTTAAGTAAATTGGATTTAGCTAATTTGGAAAATAAGAATCATAATTTTATCGATAATAATACCCAAAATAATAATCAAAATCAAAATCATAATTCAACTAATCGTTTAACTGATAAAATTAATGTATTTCAATCGACCAAAAAGAAATGGTTCCGCCGCCAGGAGAGTAACAATAAAAATACCTTGAATGGCCTAGCCCAAGATGGTAGTGCTGATGGTGGTGGTTCTGGCGTAGATGATCAAGCTAAACGTATGTCAATGGAAAGATATACGGATATGTCGAAATTATTACAGGAAAGATTTCGCGATAAATTAAATAATTCAATAGATGTGGATAATGAACGTGAAAGTGAAGTCGATCGTAATGGTGTATCCATTACGGAAAATCGTATTAGCACAGGAAAAATATCATTAAGAAATGCCGGTGGCGCCGGCAATAACAGCGCTGGTACATTACAAAAATCGCGCTCTTTGCAAGACATTGAACTTAGTACTGGGCACGATCGTAAATCTGGCCATGTAATGGGTAATATAATGACAACAACAACAACAACAACAACAAAAACAGCAACAGCAACCAAAACACCAGCAACAACAAAAAAGGCAGTAGCAGCAGCAGCAGTAGCAACAGCAATAACAAATGATACAATATCTGAAGCCGGTACCGATATAGAAGATATTGAAAATCGTGAACCGATGCAACATCATCATCAACAGCAACAATCTTTTATAACACAAAAATTATATAATGAATTTCATGTGCGTACAAAACAATACAGTAAATCGTCATCGAATTTACATCAATTGAAGAATTTCTCATTGCCACAAAAATTACAAATCGGCGATAATAATAAGCGGTCATCGTTAACGGGTCAAAATAATAACAATAGCAATAACAAACAATTGAATCGAGTTGGTGGCATTGGCAAAGAGAAACGTTTAGATTTTAATATTGGTGAACCGGTAACGGGACGACGTGCTTTAGCTGGCAGTGGCGGTTTAAATTTAATGACATTCAGTCAAACGACATCATTAAGTTCCACCTTAACTCCAAATAGTCTTATGATGGTCGAAGATGATTTACCATATGCTAGTGTACGAGATTCCTTAATATTTACGAATCATAATAATAATAATGAAAAAGATAAGTATAATAATTATAATAATGCAACAATAGAACCATTACCAATGATTGCTTATTCAAATGAAGATATTTATACGGAAATATGTCCGCAACAGATATTACGTCAACGTGATAATAGCAATAGATTAAATCATTCAATACATTCCACACAGATCTCAAATGATTACGATTATAATAATTGTTGTATTTATTATAATGATGATAATGATAATGATAATGTTAATGATGATACTAATGATGATGATAATAATGATAATGTTAATGATGTTAATCAAGTTAATCAAACTGATCAAAATGGTCATATTCATAATGTTAATAATGTTCATAATATTAATAATGGTGATGATGATGATGATGATGATGATGATGATGATTATGGTGATTATGCATTTTTGGCATATCCAATAACAAATAATGGACAATTATCAATGAAATTAATGGCCAATACCAATGCAAATAAAAAAAATTGTAATAATATTACCACTACAAGTCCTACCTCTAACGCCTCAATGGGTTTAGGTAATGCCATAAGTCGTGTACAAATTGGTGGTAGTAATTGCATCAATAATAGTTCAATGATTAATTATCATAATAATAGTGATGATTATCATTATTATCTAAAGGAAAATGTTAAAGGGAACAATGAGAAAGATAAAAAATGTAATGATTTAAAAAAGCAGCAAAAGCAACAGCAACAGCAACAGCAACAGCAACATGAACAGCAGCAACAACGTTCTCCTCATATAACCAAAGTAGATGTTTTAACTAATGATATTGTTAATAATCATAACAATAATAATAATAATAATAATAACAATAATAATAAAAGTAGCAATAGCAATAACAATAACAATAACAATAACAATAGTAATAATATAAATATTAATAGACAAACAGCAACAACAGCAGCATCAACATTAATAGCTACAGCAACAAAGGCAACAATGGCAA
Organism: Melophagus ovinus; assembly: GCA_023089585.1. Lineage (NCBI taxonomy): Eukaryota > Metazoa > Arthropoda > Insecta > Diptera > Hippoboscidae > Melophagus > Melophagus ovinus. The sequence continues at coordinate 8,590,126 of JAKKIB010000252.1, read as the reverse complement.
CAACAACAACAACAACAACAACAACAACAACAACAATAAATGTTTTAAATCATAGGAATAATGATGATAGTAATAATAGTAATAGTAATAACGAATCAGGTGGCATTGACAATATTTATAATACGCTCAAATGATGACTATTTATGTGATTTGGTTGGAAATTGGGAACAGCATCTTCTAATAATAATAATATTGAGTGCGTTAAACAAACAAACAAACACAAAAACATAGAAACATAGAAACAAACAGTAAAACATTATAGCAGTAAAACATTTTTTTCATCTCTCTCATTTTTACTCACTTTTCTTCTCATACTTTTGCTTAGTTTTTTTTTTCTTGGTTTCTATTATGCTCTGGTTATAGTTTTCCCGTTATTATTTATTTTTTTTTGATTTGTATAAAACTCTTTTGTACAACAAGCATCTAAAATGAATGAATGAATTAAAAAAGGAAGAAGAAGAGTAGGATTTTCTTGTCCATGCTTAACGAAAGAAATGAAAATAAATTACAAATAAATAAAATTGACAAACAAAAGCAAAAAGAGAAAAAACAAACACATATAAAATAAACATGGTTGAAGGGAACATAACTAGAGGTAGGTAGAGAAGAGAGTTAAAAAGTGAAATGTCAATAAGATGCTGAAGAATGAAATAACAAGGAGATAACAAGAACAAGAAATGAGGCAATAAATGATAGAGAAATATTAGAGAATTTTCAATAAATGAATAAATTTTTATATATGAAAATGTATAAAAATTAAATATTTTTTTTTAATATTTTTTATTTAAGTATCTCAAGAATGAATTTTCCTTATTATGAGACAAAATTTTTTTATTGATATTGAAAACTTTATAACTTTTATTTAATTTTTTCATTTGAACTAACATCTTTGAGCATATCAACAAATTTTAATTCATATAAAATGGGGAAAATTCTAAAAATTGGTTAAAGCCGACTTTGAAATATTCTACATCACTTTGCTTTATATTATTAAGAAGTCAATAAAAGAAAAAAAAATTTAAGATGAATTAAAAAATTTAAGTAAAAAGTTCATTATATGAAAGAAGATTAAAAAAAAAATGGTCCTATCTAAATCGTATTTGTTGTACTTATTATATAAGTTAAATACTAATCTTGAACCGAATTTCGAGAATTTTGATATATTTTACTATCAATAGCTTTTTTAGAATACGGCAGACGGTAAAAAGTGTCCCACATCAAGCATTTTCAATAGGTCTCATCTTCGAAGCTAACAGACGCTAAGAATCTAAAACATGAACAAACAGATTGAAATTGATTTAGATAACGATTTCAAATCGATCAGTATGATAACAGATGAAACTACTTCAATTCCTTTTGGATATTACAAATATCTGCTCAAACTTATAACATCCAATATTTGGGATAGCGGTGTAGGGTATATACGTATATTATTATATCATATTAAAGTAGAAAAATTCATTTGATCATTTATACACAACTCAATTATTATGAATATGCAACCAATTTCTCAGTAAATTTGAATTGAATTTCGAATATATTTTTAATTTTACTTTTAATTTAATTGATCATTAACTCTTTTTCTGTCTTTTTATTTTCAATAATACAATTCAATAAATAAACTTAATAATTTTTCTTTTTATAAAAATAATATTATTAAATATTTAAATAAACACACACATACATACATGCACAGACATACATGCATACATACATACACGGACACATATAAAAGTATTTTATGAAGAATTTAAATGAATTTTCTGCTTATGAATATAAAAATTTTAAGCACTTTGAATGGTGTTAAGGGAAGAAAATTAATTAGTAAATAAATTAATTATACAAATTAATTAATTTAACTTAATTAACTTAATTAATTTACTTAATTAATTAAATTAATTAAATTAAATTTATTAAATAATAAATATCTATAGATAGTTTTGTAAGAGATTGAACAACAACAACAACAACAACAACAAAAAAACAACAACAACAACAACAACAACAACATAATAATAATAATAATAATAATAATAATAATAATAATAATAATAAAAATTAATAATAATAACAAAAAAATTATTGTAGTAAAATGTCTGTGTTAATAGCGGTAGTGATAAAAAAAATCAACAAATTAAATAATTAATTAATTAAATGCATCTACGTGTAATAATTTTCTACAAATGTATCTATAAATTAATAAATAAAAAAATTACCACATAAATGTAGAGAAAAATTGATTGGTTATTTTTCTTCTTTCCTCTTATAATTTTAAAAATATAAAAATAGAAGAAATAAAATGCAACAAATTGAACAACAAAAAAAAAAGTAAATTAAATAAATATTATATAAATAAGAAAATATTTAATTATGATTTTGTAAATTAAAGAATCAACTGTGAGCACAGATGAAAAATCATTAAATGTAGAAATGACAACTCAATTTAAAAATTTTTCGAATGATTAATAATAAAACTAATAAATGAAAAAGAAAAGAAAAATAATAGCAACAACAATTACAATAACAATAACAATAACAATAAGAAAAAAAAAACAAAAATAATTGTAAACTAAATTAAATCGTAGAACAAAAGGAAATTTTATTGTTTTTGTATTGTTTCCTGTTTGAAGAAAACAAAATTAAATTTTTCTACTAATTAAAACAAAATTTTCACTTAACCATTACTCAGTTGATTGTGAATGGTTTTTTTTTATTTGTTTGTTAAATTCCGGCAAAGTGTATAGCTAATTATTTGAAGAATGTACGTAACCACTTTAAATGGCCTTCGAATGGTACTTTAAAAATTTTATCCATTTTTAGCTTTCTTCACATTTCATTTTATTGGAATAAACTAAAAAAAAGGGCAGAACATTCTTTAACTTAACTTTTCTAATAAAAAGAAAAAGAGAAATACTTTTTATTTCATAGTGCTCTGTGGACGTGGCACTTAACCGTTATGAGCCATTTTTATGCTTATCAAACTGAGCCTAGAAATTTAAGTGGGCAAAGTGTTCACTTCATTTGCTAAATTGTTGTAAACTTTTACATTGATCCGCAAGATTTTTGAGGCCTTTTATTTTAATTATTACAAATATTTTTTTCCCAAAAAATAAGCATATCATTAATTTCTGAGTAATGGTTATAAAAATAAATGAGAATACGTTTTATAAAAAAGAATTTCCTTTTGTTCTGTATTTTCTGTATCACAAAAAAATAAAACAAATAATTTTGATTAATTTGTAGTTTGTTACATAATTTTGTGGCATATATGTCACCATAATTGTGCAAAAAAAAAATTTGATATAGAAAAATGAGAGTTAAAAAGGGAAAAAAAAATTAATTAGCGGGAACTTATTGAACAATCTATTTTATTAATCATTAAAAAATTTTTTTCTTTGCTTAAATTTATATTCTTACTAATTTGTTTTGTGTTGTTTTTTACACAATTTTTTTTTTCATAACAATTTATATAAAATTCAATAAAATTTTGCTAATTAGAAATTATAGTTGTAATTGGGAAAAATAGATTACTTTAATTTTGGTATTAAATATCTTTTTTATTTCAAGAAAAATTATTAAAAATATATTTAAAGGTATTATTAGCTTTTAATGAAATATTGTAAAAAAAAAAACAACAACCACAACAAAAATAACAAATGTAGTAAATAAAAATTACATAATTTAGATGCAGTATTCTTAACTAAGAAAATTAATAACAAAGACAACACAAGAAACTCTAGCAATAGCAATAACAATAATAACAATAATAATAATAACAACAATAACTCAAAACAATATTCGAAATGTTATTCTTTCTGAATTTTATGCGTATTTTTGTTTTTACTATAATTTTTTTAGTTTTTGTTTGTTGTTATAGCAATTTCAATAAAATTTTTTTTACTTCATTTTTACCATAAATTTTCCTTTTCTAATTAATTTTCTTATGCATTTGTTTTAATTAATTCTTTAATTAATTTTTCTAATTCACAAGAAAAAAAACATAATTAATTTTTTCCGTCCCTTTCAATTTATTTGGATTAACTCTTTTGTTTCATCTTTTTTAATCCTTTTGGGTCCTTTTTTATTTCCATATCCTTAATTAAAATAAAAAAAATATTTCTCTCTGTGAAATATTTTTCACTTTGTTGTAATTTTTTTTTTTCAAAACCTAAATGAAAAGTATTTGTTATATAAAAAAAAATCATTTATAAAAATTTACAAAAAAAATTTTTTTTATGGCGTCACAAATATTTGTAAAGACATTTTTATTCACGTTTTATTTAATTAATTAATTTGTAAATTTTTAATATATTTTTTCCATTCGTTCTTGTACTCTTCATTAATTGATAAATAAATTTTATGTATAAAAATTTGTATTAAATATTTTATTCAATTTTATGTGTTATTTGTTTTTCGTATTACAAAATAAAATCTTCAATATTAATTTCTTTTGTAAATTATAATTTTAACAAGAAAATTAATTACACAATAAATAAAAAATTTCAATGCAATCAAAACAAAAAACATTTTAAGTTTATTTTTTCCATAAATTGCGTTCAGTTCAGTCTTTCATTGGTTTTTAAATTGGCTTTTTTTCTTTAAAATTTATTTTTATGAAACTTTTTTTATAATTTGAATTCTACTTTAATTAAATTTCTCTTAAACATAAAAAGTTTTAAGAAAAACTAAAAAAAGATGTCAGCAAATTATCATCAGTGAAATCTAGAGAGAGAGAGAGAGAGAGAGAGAGAGAGTGAGACAGAGAAAGAGTGAGAGAGAGCGAGAATAAGGGGCAAAGAGTGATCATATAAAAAGCACAAGTTGGGGAATCCTTAAATTAAGAAATACTCTCAATCTGGGTAAGGCTTAATTTGAAATATTTTTTCCTAAATTTAAACTGAAAATTTTCGTTTGTTATTTGTTACAGAAACATCATATCACATCAAATCGTCTTCTTTTTAATATTTAGGAACAAAAATATATTTTAAGAAGAAAACATGATGATTTTAAGAAATTTGTTTTACCTTCAAAAAAATATGAAGAAACAAAAATTTTTACAAAAAAAAAAAAAAAATTAGAAATTATTGTATAATAAATTGCGCATGTATATAATAAAATATGCTCATACATTTTTTTGGCAGCTATTTTTAAAAGAACAATTAAAATATATATAAAAATTATTTTTCAAAAGTAGAATTTGTAATAAAATATAAAATAAATTCTAAATCGATAGAAATTATGTAAATATTTTTGAGAAATAAACAAATGAATAATAAATAAAATTTCAAATTTAATTGCTTACAAAATATATTTTTGTTAAATTTTTATTTTAATTTAAAAATTAATTTTTTCTTTTCTTATATTTTTTTTTACTTTTTTTATAATTTACATAAATTTTTTCCTAAAAGCTTAAATGTTTTTTTTATACTCCACACACTTTGTAACACCACAGAGGAGTTGAGATAGACTCACATTTTATTATCATCGATCGTCGTAGAATCGCCTTCTGATTCAATTTAAGCCTGTCTATCCGTTTGTCTGTCCATCTGTCTGTCTCTGCAAATCTGTGTCTTCAAATCGCAATTTTAGGGTTATTTTAATAAAATTTGGTGCATGTGGCAGTTTTGATCAAGAGGCCCCATAAACCACATTGAAATTGTTAAAAGCGGATAATTTTGTTTGACCACGCCCCTCATAACGCTTTGTTTCTTTATAAAAGTCATTATATGGAAAAAAATAATACAATTTTCAATCGATTTTAGAGAAAATCGGCACTGCCATTTAAATAAAAAATAGATCCAATTTTTTGAAAATCCTCTCATATAACGAAAGTTTGAAAAGTTGAATCATTAAAGTTTTTCGAAGTTTTTTTGGCCTTTAATTCCCTTATTTGATATTCATTATATCAAGCAAAGTTGTGTAGAGTATTGAAGAGTCCGACTATAAACCGACTATAAAGTTCTTAATTGTACTTAAAATTCGATATTTTTTTCTTTTGTTTTTCTTTTATTTTATTGCTATTTTATTTTATTTTTACTTTTTATATAGTAATTGCGTTATATTAAATTCTTTTGCAGAATTTTTAACTTTAAACTTTCAACTTTAAATTTATAGATCTGTAAGAAATTCGTATAATTTTTAAATCATTTTTAAAAAGCTCAATTGCTTATTTATCTAATTTATTAATGCTTTAAATTGATATTCCTATATACAAAAGATATATTTGAAATATTGAAGGCAAGTAAATGTAAAGTAGGGAAGTAATTGTTCTAGAAGGCCATACATTGGAGGCTCTAAAATGTCTTCATTTTAAAACTTTCGTAAAACTAGTTAAAATCGTTCCCATCAAAATTTTGTTAGTTCACAATTATTTCACTCCATCAGATGATGCTAGATAAGATATGAAAATTATATCTTCTAGAATATTCCTTAGGCCTAAATTTTTTTTAAACCTTTTTATACATTTTTTATAAATTTTGAAATGTCTTCAAAAAATTTCTTAAAGTTTTTAATATGCAAAATAAATTTTAATTTAAAAAGATTTTTTTGAGAGGATCCCTTTTAATTACTTAGTTAATTCGCTTAGTTAAGTTTATTAATGAGTAAAAATATTGAAAATATGAAATCAAAACGAAACTTATGATCTTTATCATTTTTTTTCTTGCTTATTCATTTTTATTTAATTTCTATATCATTTCATTTTCCACAATAAATGAATTGTTTTTTCTTTTAGCTTAGAAATCCCGACAAAAAGACATATTCAACATCAACATCCAAAATAACCTTAACAATCATTAAATAAACATAGAGAAAATATTGCAAAAAAGGAAAAAAAAAACAAAAACAAAAAGGAAACAAAAAGGAAGAAAATAACTTGTATAATTACAAATGAATACTCACAAAATAGCTATGATATTAGGATATAGTCAATAACAATCAATAAAATGAAAGCCATAATAAATTTGTAAATAGTTGTCTTAATTAAATGGATTATGAATGTATATGTAAATATTTATAGAAAGTAGAAAGTAATAAACAAGTTAGATAAATCAAAAAAAAAAAAAAAACAAAACAAATGTAGAAAACAAGAATTATAGAATATTTGAACAATTTGTCAAATTTTATGATTATGCAACATTCAAATGTTCAATATAAATTTGATTAAGACGATTCATACATTTTTTTAATTTTTAGCAAAACGACCCATAAGCTGGGGCTGGCTTTTGGCAAATCTTGGAAACCCACCATCCTAAAATAATATGACTTTTATAATGGTTTCAGAATATTTCGATTCTTCAGTATAAAAATAATCGTTTTAGGAAAATTTTCCTACATTTATCTTTATAAGGAATTAACTTCTTTTTCAATTGTAAATATATTCATTCTCCCACTAGGGACATGTATTTCTTTAGCCCATTCTACTGGCCAATATTTCCAAGGTTTACACAAATCGTTTATTATAAGTTTTTTTTTTTTTTTTTTTTTTTTTTACTTGAAAAGCATTTATAATGAGCAATTCGATCGTTGCACAATTTAACATTTTATAGGTTCATAAATAAAATCGTTTCACGATTTAACATATCATGGGTTCCCTAAAAAGTTTCCTCTTTATTTTGTGATGTGTTATAAATGATTAAAATAATCTTCTGAATGTTGATTAATGTATAAATAGAATCAGTTAATATAATTAATAAAAATAAAATAATAATAAGAAGAATAATAATAACAATAACAACAAAATTCATGATAAATATAAATGTAGGCTGAATAAATTAAATTAGAAATAATTTAGTATAAGTAAAATTTGCTAGTTGGTTGGGAGGCGAAAATAAGGAAAAGAAGGAGCACTGAAACACCCAATGAAAATTAATTGAATTGTTCATTATTAATTAAATTGATAAACAATAAATGCTTATTATTTATGTATATGATATAAAAATATCATAAAATTGGCAGCACCAAAAAGTAGATCAAAAATACAAAACGAATAAAACTTATTAAATGAAGAGCATTTTTTAAGTAGAAATTACAAGATTTAGTTTAAATAAGAACAAATAAAATAAAAATAGAACATTATAATAAATGATAAATAAATTTAAAATAATTTATATAAGATACATAAATATGAAAAAAGCATAAATTTGAAAAAGAAAAAACAAGGTAATTACCCCGCTTAACCTCTTCTAATAATAAATGTGATAGTAGAAAAGTCTAAAATCTCTTCCTCTAAAATATAAATAATAATAATAAAAGTAGCGTTATAATTATACATATTTCTATTTATATATATATATATATGTATGTATATATATATATATATATATATATATATATATATATATAAATGCATAAAAATACTCATACACAATTAAAAAATGCATAACAAAGGAAAAATGTAATATTAAAAAATAATACAAATTAATTAATTAGACAAAACAAAAACTAAAAAAAAAAAAAAAAGAAAAGAAAAAGAGAAGAGCAAGAATTGTACAGATACAGATATTTTATGTGATGTTGTATTAATTATTGAATTTTAAATGTTTGTATGGCTGGAAAATTGGAACAATTGATCGATGATCGTTCAGCCACTAAATCAGGCGAATAAAATGGATCAAATTTTAATATATTTTATTAGAAAAACATCAACTATAATTAAGAATCGATCGCACATAATTTACGCTTTTTGGTTTTTTTTTTTGTTGTTTTTTTTTCCTTTCTTTTTGTATTCAATGAACTTTTCCATTTTAAAGTAGTTTAAAAAGCACCAAAAAGCAACAATAATAAGAACAAAAAAAAAAAGAAGAAGACATACTGAAGAAAATTTATAAATCAAAGAAAGCTAAAAACCAAAAAAACCAAAAAAAAAAAAACCAAAAAAAAGCAAAAAAAAATTTATATGATTAGAGAAAAATTTGCCTAAATAAAATGAATAAGGAAAACTAAAATGCATAAAATTAATAAAAAAATTAATGTATCAAATAGTTGCAAGGATAACAACAACAACATATACAAGGAATATTCTTATTATAATAATGAAAAAATTAATTAAATAATTAAAATCTTATTCATACAAAATTCATTAGATTTTAATTCATTTCATGTCATTTTGGTTTTAATTTTATGAAATATTTTTTTTGTTCAAGAAAAACAAATCAATCCCAACCAACAACAACAACACACCCTAATTATAATAATTATAATTAATAACATAATAATGTTAATAATCAGGGCAATTTTTTATGTATGTTCATATACATATACACATACATACATACATACATATATATATATATATATATATATATATATATATATATATATATATATATATATACATATATATTTATATATAAAAGTAGCAAATATTTGATAAAAGTAGTGAAACAAATTTAATGAATTTTACAATAAATATTATAACAAAATTTATTGCACAAGTATACATACATACATACATACATTCAAACATACATACATATATATATATATATATATATATATATATATATATGATACTAAAGAAAATATGAAGCTAGTAAATGTGATATAAAAGAAAAAATTATTAAATGAAATAAATGCAACAAGAACAACAACTAATTATTATCATATAAATTTATAATTATTATTATGTAAATATAATTAAATATAATGCATAAATTTTATATAATTGGTATTAGGTTGTTCAATAGATTTTCATAATAGAAAATTAATGAGAAAATTCTCTTGGACAAATTTATTGAATAAATCTTTTATACCGTATCTATGGATATATTTATTAAATATGTTTAATAATTTATAAAATCGATTCAGATATGATGTCACATTATTTTTCAATTCTATATTTTCTTATTTCATTAATTTCAATGAACAATTTTTGTAATTGTTATGATTTTGAAAAAAGGACTTATGTGAAATTTTGACAGCAAATTGATAAAAAAAAAATTACTTATTAATAGTTTTCATAATTTAATTCACAAAAAATAATAAAGCTAATGAAATGTGGCAACGCTGCTAAATGCTAAAAAGATAAATTAATTCATTGCTAACACTCTTCAAAAATAATAAAAAAAAAAACAAATGAATGAATAAGGCAATGAATGAATAAAGTTTGGCAATTTTATTTGTTACAAATAAAATTTTCGAAACAGTTTTGAAAAGATTATTATTTAATATTTATATTGGAAATATTTGAAATTTGGCCAAAAAAACAACATGAACATTGGCAGTGGTGCTTAAATGAGTCAATATAAATATAAAAACAAATATAATTTCTTAATAATTTTTTCCATTTTTTTTTTTAAAATTGATGCCACAAATGAAATTTTGACAAAGTTATTCCATGTTTAATCCATTTGGTAAATTGTCTATTTTAAAAATTATTCTATGGCCGTCATTTAATAACCCTCTGAATGGCCAAAAGAATGCTGATTCCATTTTCTTTCCTTATCAATTAATAATTAATAATCAGGCTTCTGTATTATTTATTATAGCAATTAATAGCAGTAACAATTAATGTTGCCTGGAAATTTCATCTTACAGAAGAGGAAATAAGAAAATGACACAAGCATATTGTTAAAAAAAAAATGAAAATAGAAGAAAATTAAAAATTTATGTAAAATTAAATAAAATAAACAAATGTAGGAAGAAAAATTTCACATAAATATTATTATCAGGGATTAGGCGAAATTTCATTGTATATAAATTTTCATTTTCAGTTTTAATATTTTTTTTAGAGATTGAACAAACTTTTTGTTTCATTTTGTGTAATTGTAATTTTTTTCTTTATTCTTTATTTGTTTATTTTTTCTAATTTTTTTTTTTTTTTGCTTTTTGTAATTTGTTTGAAAAATGAAAGGGAGCGAGATAATTAGAGATTACATTCTCATGATTAAGGTGAAGTTAATACGAATTTATTAATTATATATATAAAATTATAATACAAATAAAATTTCTAATGAAACTTCATATTTTTTTTTTCATATTAACTTTTTATTTAACTTTAAACTTTTATTTTAACTTTAAAAAATCAATTAAGTAAAAATATTTTAGTCGATTTTGGATCGACTTTATAATATCCTACATCAATTCATGTAATTTGATTAGTCAAAAGATGGTTGGGGGGGGAGTCAGCATATATAAAAAATTTATATAAAATCTTTCAAAAAATAAAGCGTGTCTCAATGTGTAGCTATGGGATATAAAATTTTTATAAACAAAAGCGATATGCCATCTTTTGAGATTCTGAAATAAATATAGAAATTTCCATTATAAAAGTATTTCACTATTAATCATCAGAATCTACTTTTTGGCACTACTATTTGGTTCTGAAGTTTGATTATAATTGAAGTTGAGTCGATCATATGGATAGATACATTTAAATCAAATTGGAAAATAATTTTAATTTTTTTTTATGGGTCTCTGTACCAGTATTATCTAAATCTTAGATGGAAATATTATAAAAAACTGATTCCCTTCAAAATATTTTAAATTATTTGAATAATAAAAAGCATGCAATAATTAAGGAAACATGGAAATTGAGAGTATTCTGAATAAGCCGCCCATAGGCCTTCTTAAATTAACAGCAACAACAGCAACAACAGTAACAACAGTAACAACAGAAACAACAAAAACCATAAATAAATAAATAATAATAAAAAATTAATATATAAAATAAAAATTTCTTAATTAATTATGATGAATTATATAATATAACACTTAAATACATTTATATAAATTTATAAATATATCGATGTCTATCTATATAAAATTATAAAAATTACAAAAATTATAATTAAATATTATTAAATAAATGAAATATCAAATGAATACAACATCACAACATGAAACTCTTTTTTTTTTCTCTCTTCAATTATCAAATCAAATTCACTTCTAATTAATGAATTTATTATATAAAATAAAAAAAAAACTATATTAAATATAATAAATATAAATAAAAACAATTATGCATTAGGCATTTGTATATTTCTAAATAATATCATTATATTTTTATTTGAAACATTAAATAAACATTTTCCTCAAATTATTAGAAATTTTACTTTTACGATAAATTAAAAAGATTAATTAAAAAATCCGAATATTTCTAAATGCAAATTAATCCATTTCATTTTAAAATGACATAGAATTAAATTTAAAAAAACTAGCGATTCATGGAAATAATTAATTTTGTCAAATAATTATACAAATGCCTTAATTAATAAAGAAAGTAATTTCAAAAAATAAAAAAAAAAAATTGAAACCAGAAATTGATATTGAATTTTAAATGTCCGATTCAAATTGATTGGATTTTTTAATAATTCAAAATAGTCCAGACTGAACTAGAAAATATTCTTCTTTCTTGTATAACTTTAGAATGGAAGGCTTTTTTTAAATTAGAAAGAAGTTACGTGACGATTTTTTTCAAGATTTCAGAGATTTTCAATGAAGATACACTTTACTATTTTTAGATGAGATTTTTTTAGTCATCAATCAAAGTAAGATAAAATAAAGAACATTGCTTATTCCATAAATTGCTTATTATTCCACATAATAAGTAAATTACTTTTACGAAATTTGGCAAAGAAATTTTATATCGGATGGACCAATTTCTGATGATCATTTCTAGTTTTTATAAACTCTTTTATATATAAAAATTTATAAAAACTTCTTTGGAAATTTTCATAATTTTCATAATATCTTGATTATTTGTAATGTATTTCGAGATTTAAACTGAAACTGAAAATCAATTTGGCATTTTTTAATGCAAATCAAAATTTTGTAAAAACAAAAATATCTAAAGTAATGAAAAATTCTAAAGAAAAGTATAAATATTTCAACTATTTAGATCAGACATTACGTTATGAAATCATAGAAAATATCAAACTGAAGCAAGCGACTTATAAAGTAGTAGAGTCCTTAAAAATCTACAATTTCAGAATTCAATATTAAGTGCTTGATATAATAGTTTTGAAAATATTTCAGAAAGTAAAATTCTTTTAAAATGGCATTAAATGAACTTAATAAACTAAAATTCAGGTTTGTTTAATAAATTCATGAAATTCATGAATTTCATGAGTAATAAGAATAATGATTATTAATGCCCTATAAATTTAGGACTTTATGTTCCCACAACTGAATAAACACCCTGTTATTTATATGAAAATAGAAAGATGAACAAAATAACAAAGAAAATAAATGTATTCCAATAATTTATGATTCTATTCCGCCGAAAATTCAAAAAAAAATACTTAATATAAAACTTATTAAAATTATGAAAAAAAATTTAAAATATTTTAGAAATCGTTAGTTTTATAGTTAGTCATACAAATAATGCAAATAATATTAATAAGAAAAATAACAAGGTATAGTTAAGTGTAGTTATATTATAGAAAAAAGTAAAAATAAAATTAACAACAACAACAACAACAACAACAACAACAACAACATATAGAGCACAAAATAATTACAATAATTAATTGAAAAAAAAAAACAAAACAAAACAACAAACAACAACAGAAAATATTAAATTGTAATCAAAACAAAAACAAAAAGAAGCTAATTCAAGAAAAAAGCAAAGAAGTGAAAAAAAGAATACAATTTTTCAACTTTATAATAATAATAATAATAAAATAATTTGAAAATAAAATTATAAAAGTAAATAAAGAATTTAAAAAATTAAAAAATAAGATAAAATTAATGAATTATTATCAAAATAAGTATTTTCTTTAAAATAACACTTAATGAACATTTTAAAATACAAGGTATAAGCAACATAAGTGAAAGTAATTAATTAAATAAAATTAAATACCTTAAACACGATGACAGAAAAATAAGGCAAAAAAGAAAAAATACAAACACAATTTTGGCAACTTTTTGGAAAGACTGACAAATAAAATTCTTTATATAAATTAAATTTAATGAAATAACAATAACAATAATAACAATAATAATAACAACAAATTAAGCACATACAATTTAGGACAAAAATTAATGAAATATTTCATTATTAGAATAAGAATAATAATTTTAATTTATATTGGAAAAATTTATATTGGAAAAGGAAAATTTTGCAATTAGCAAAATATCTCTTATAAATATTATTATTTTTATTATTATAATTTATATAATTATAATTTACAAAAATCATTTCAATAATAAAATTTTGCAATATTTTTTTTATACTAATTCATTTTTTTGCTTATTTTTCTTGATCAGTTTGATTTCTTTTTTTTTTTGTTTTTTTTCTCTATTTCTCTATCTTCTCTGCTTACATTATTTCGATCATATTTTCTATCTCTTTCTTTTTCTATATCTCTAATAATGTTTTAAGCGTATACCTCTGTTGCTCTAAAGAAGATTCGTCGTCTTATTTGCATATCATTATTAAAAAAAAGAAAAAAGTAAAATGTTTAGAAAGCTGCTAAAATTTATTTATAATAAAATTTAACAAAAAAAAAAATCATCATCAAGAAAAAAAATAATGCACTAAAAATAATGATAAAAACTAAATATTTACAAATTTTTATAACATAGAAGGGACTTTATTTAATACAAAATCTACATATAAATTTTTATGTAAATGTATAACATGAAAAAAACCAAAAAAAAAAAAAAGAACAAAAAACAAAAGGATAAGAAACAAGTGAAAGCTTATAGAAACAGAAAAATTAATTTTTCAAATAATTAAATAATTAACAAATTTTCTTCTTTCTCTTTTTTAAAATCTGTGTGTGTATGTATACGTCTATGTGAGTAGTATATATATATATATATATATATATATATATATATATATATATATATACAAAACATGTACAAAAAAAAACCAAGAAAAAATATTAATGAAAAAATACAAAAAAAATTTAATTAATTCATTAAAAAGGAAAAATATGGAGGAAAGCAAAAGATAGAAAAACTACAAGTAATATTCAAAAATATTGAAAATCAATCTGAAGAATGTAAAAATAATAATAACATGAAATTTTGAATGAGCAGTGTTATAAATTAAATACATTAATAAAATTATATTAAATAATTTTCTTATTAATCTCTTTTTTTTCTATAAAATTATTATCTTTTTTTTTTTTTTGAATTGTTATAAAATTTTATATAGAATAAGTAAGAATTATTTCAAAGAAAAATTGCTTATGATTATAAAAGAGAAGCAATATTTTATAATTTTGTTTTATTTTTGCATACAATACATAATTTAATGTTGAATTACTTAATTAATTAATTCATTAATTAATTTAAATGAAATTGAGTGAAATATTGAACATTATTCTAAAAGAAAAATTTAATATTATATGAAAGCAAATTAAAAGCGAAAACATATAAATTTTTATTTTTACAAATTATTAATATAATTAAATTTAATAAATTGAAATAATTTCATTTTTGCACAAAATAAAATTCAAGTCATATTATGCGTACAAAAATCGAGCAAAAAAAAAAAAATTAAAAATTAAAAAGAAAAATAAAATTATATAAACAAAATGGAAAAATTATTCTCATTACTTATGTGCATACTTATTAAAAATATGATTTCGAAAAGTAACAACTAACAAACAACAAATAGCAAACAACAAATAGCAAACAGCAAACAGCAAACAGCAAAACAAATATTTCAATATCATTCCATTGTGAATGTGAAGAAGCACAAATTTAATCCAAAAAAAAAAGAAGAAGAAAGAGAAGAAAGAAAATAGAAAGCAAGAGGAAATATTCTTAAAATTAAATTCTATGGAAAATTATTGAATTGAATGGATAATGCAAGAAGATAAATATTTAAAAAAAAATGCATTAAAATGAATTGAATCGAAATTGTATGATTTAAATATAATAAATATAATATTATAAATTAAATATATATACAATATATATACATATTCAAATAGTTGAGTTTTTTTTATTCAAATTGAGATAAAAGGTAATACGTATGAAATTATATATAAATTCTGCTTCGCTTATAACACGATCTAGATTCAGGTTCTTCGGCTGTAAATATTTAAATTTATTTTACTTATTTAGGGAGCTTCTAAATTTTTGATTCTTTAAAACTTCATAAGTATTTCGAATTTCATAATTAGAAGATTTTTCAATAAATAAAGTTTTCAGTCATTTATGAGAGACAGAGAGAAAGTTGTAAAACATATGCCACGTGGCTAATACTATGCCGTAATTAATGCTGCATTAAATAAACAATTCAGAAAGGGGCTAATCAAAAAGGGAAGCATTCTATAACTACATTTCGATTCTATCTATAATTTTCATCAATTCTTTCAATAAAAAATAGTTTTAATATGAAGGAATTTGAATAAAAAGTATTTCAAGGAAAAATTCCAACTCAAACTGGATTTTGATACTTTAAATTAATAATCAATAGCAGAGTTGCTATTATTATTAAATTAAAATAGTGTTGTTGCATCGTTGTGTATTGAAATGTGACATGGTTGCAGTATTTTTGCAGAAAAGGCGCACTTTTAATGCGGTGGATAAAAAGATCAGAAACAAGTTAAAGGTTTAGCCATTAAATAAATAGTAGTTTATAAACATGCGATAAACGCATGCGCGAAAATGTTGGTTATTTATTCGTTTTCTTCGAAATTGCATCTATAATGAATTTTGCTATAATTTTAGTTTTTAAAAATATACCTTGAATTTGCTATGATAAAACAGTTACTCCGAAAATTGTACCGTTTCATTAAACAAAAATACAATAAATGGAAGGAAATTTATAGGAATCATAATTTTAAAAATAACAACAACAAAAAAAGTTATTTTGTACAAATTTTTACAAAAAGTTGTTAAAATGAATAAAACTTGAAAAATTTCCTGTCTTACTAAAATGACTAAATATATTTATTATATTTAAACTTTTTTTAAATGTTTGTGCATTGGATTTGTAATAACTTTATAAATTTGTGGAACTTGGTTAAACTTTTTTACAAAAATTACGTGAACTCTTCGCATTGAATTTTTCTTTCTTTTCATTTTAATAAAAAGTTGTTTGCTCTTGTTAAATACTTGAATTTATAGTGTGCTGTACAAAGTTCGAACTTTTTAAGTTTTAAAAGTTCCTAATTGCACCTACCATTCAGAACTCGATTGTACAGTCATTTTGTGAAATTCTAGATATTAATTAAACAATTTTTAAACATTTTTAAAGTTTATTATCATAAGAAATGGCCTATCGATCTTAGGTTTTCTTAAGCAAAAATTGCCTTTACTTGTGATTCCATTTTTAAGGAAACCATTTTGCGAAAAAGGCAAAATATTCTAATTATGTTGTAGGGTGAAGACGGAGTCATAGATATTCGAAAAATTTACACCACTCAAGTTTAAATTTGTAAAACTTTATATAGTTTCTTGAAACTTCTAAAAATTTTATATACCATTTTAAAAAGTGATTTGTAGGAGCCTAAAATTATACTGCAAAAATTTTATATTACGAACAACACCATTAATTAGGTTTCTTGCAGGCCAAGTTAGAAGAAAATTACTAGAAATTATATGATTATTATTATTATTATTATTATTGGAAATTATATAAAATCGTTTGATAATCAAGAATCGAATTTTCTCTCTTAAATGATTTAGACGAGCTTAGAAAATAATTACCATAATTCTTTGGGCTTTTTTTTTCAAATTTGCAAAATATGTTTTTTTTTAAATTACTAATTTTGATTGCAGTTCTTGGAAAAGTTACACTCACAATTAACAAATGCAGAGTTGAACGTTTCAATTTCTTTTTGAAAGTTTCAATACACTTTACTACATCACCAAAATAATTAAAGCCCAGTGACACGTGTTCATCTAATAATGAAATCTTTAGCTCATGTTACTTTATAGAATATTTCATCACTTTAATACGATTTATACATTTCCATTATATATTTATTATGCATTTATTTATGTAAATATATTTTTATGAAATTAAGATGAAATCAATAAATTATCATAATCAGTTTATTTGGTATACGCTAATCTCATATTAACAAAAATATATTTTTTAATAAGGAAAGATAAACAAAAAAAAAAAATTCTATCTTTGTATTACATGTAACGCCCATTTGTAAGTGTGAGATATATATAATGTCACGCGATAGATGCGTAGATTAAGTACTTATTGTGATGTTAAAAAATCAAAGGAAACAACAAACAATAAACAACAAACAACAAAATAACAACATTTTATAGCGAAAGGTTGATTGTTATGTTTGTTAAAAAGACTTAAAAAAAAAATTAAAAAAAAAATAAAAGTACTACAATTGATTGAAAGAGACTTTCAAATACTTTACAAAATTTTATTCAATGCTCTTAAAAAATCAAAATCATTTTAAATAAGAAAAAAGTGACAAAGTCAAAGGAGCCGATATCGAACAAATTTAAAGCATACTTTTTTTTTATAATTTGTCCAGTCATAATTATTTAAGCATTTTTATTAAAAATGTATCCATGTTTTCATATATTGAACTTTTTTTTTAGAAATCAAAAGAAAATGTTTACACAAATTTTTTTAATTTTTAACATTTTTATTAAAATTCAACTTTTGGCCCATTTACAAAACATTTTGTAAAAATATGCCAAAATTTGCCATCTGGAATTTTATGACAATCATGGGAATTTTGACAGATATTAAATGGAGAATCAAACGGTGGGACAGATATATATAGATAAATAAATTTTATAGCATATCAATCAATTCAACTCCAACTCTATCTCTCTCCAAATCATCATCTTATTCCACTGTAAAAGCAAAACAAACAAAACATAAACTTTTATGAAGCATTTTGTATTTTGTATGCGTTGTAAATTATCAGTTGGGTGAGAAGTATTATGGGAATTTTTTGTAGTATTTTTTCAATTTACTTATACATGAACAAGTATGCGCACACACATATGCATTTGTTATCCTGTTATCCTGTTATCCTGTTATCCTGTTATTCTGTGAAAATTGATGTAAATCCTATGAAAAACACATAAATTTGTGGTTTGTTATAAAAGTTGAATTCCATCTCTTGGCACATGGAATGTGAAAATGAATGTTCAACAGCAATTTTAGTTGAAGTAGATTACAAAAAGTACGAGAGTACAAAAAAAAAAAAAAAGAAAATAGTAAAATTGTTTAACTAAGTATAAAATTGGTATAAATTGATTGGTGGCGGTAAAGAGTTCTCTATTGACACTAAACTCTAAAAAAAAAAATAATTATGATATAAAAAAATAGAAGCAAATACTAATGGAGGACATTTTATGCTTTTTTTTCTAATAGAAATTTATTATACAGCTTAATGGAAAATTGTAGCAAAAACAATGGGAATTCTTTTGGAATTTGATTAATTGTTTTAATTTTTATGTGATAATGTCGGTAAAATTTTAAGTAAAGAGAAATACATAACTCACTTTGAGATCTTTTCCATTGCGGTCTCCTCAGTGTTATCATACTTATGAACTCAAAGTCAAACTGCAAGTTTTAAATGGAAGTAGTTACAAATGACTTAACAAGCTGCCGATTTTGATTCTGAGAGTACTGCTTGCCCTTCGTTGGCCTTCTAAATATCTTGATTGTATTAAACGATTTCAAATTTATAAACACTCTTCAAATGGCTTTTTGGAAAATGACTTTGATTATCTATTAAGTTCAGTACTGATTTTTTCAGAGATCTAAAATATTTTAAGGAGATCTAAAAGGTTCTACATGTCCAAAAAGTACTAGATCTTTTAACATGATCAAAGCTTTGGCAAAAGCATGTTATTTCTAATATTTTTTTGAGCTTACAAATACAAAGATTTATTAAGTTAACTTTTATATTTTTTACAGCCTAAAAAACAAAATTTCATTTATGATAAATATGCAGAATCCTTGGCAACTTTTTTGTTTTCTTTAGCGACCAATTTTTTTAATTGTTCGCTTGACCACTTACTTTGTAATTGGATGTACAGATCAAAGTAATAAAAAAAATTATTATAAAAAAAAAAGATTTTTCAAAAATAAACTGCTTGATTGGTTTTAAAATCAAACACCATTGAAAATGGTCAGAATATTTTTGCGTTAGGTCTTTTTTGAAAGAAAAAAAAATGACAATTATAATTTTAAAGGAAAATCTGCACAAAGTAAAGTTTACACATAAAAATTTTTATATATAAAATTTAGATAAGCTTGGTAAATATTTTTTCAAACTTTTCTACTTTTTTGAAGATTTTCTATAATTAGAAATATACATAAAAGTCGCTGAAAGTTGTTGAGAAAATAAATCATTGTCTTGTTGTCAAATAATATAATTTAAGGAATTTTTTAAATTGTTTCTATTACATTAAAATACTTTAAAGGATTATTTTGTTATCTCTTAAGGATAATAACTCCTTAACACTTTAAGATCTTTCAAATATTTTTCAACTAACTTTAATCATTTGTTTTAGTTAATAGTTCATTTCCATTTCATTTCAAATGAGTACAAATATTAAAGTGAAAGTTAAAAAATTGAAAGAGAAATGAAAAGGACACACAAGCGCTTTACATGAACCATGAAAGCCAAGGCTACAGCAGAGTAGAAAAATCTATAGTAGATTGGCCTAGACTGGAGTAGACTGGAGTAGACTATGATAATGATTAGTTGTTTGTTAACTCAATGGCATTGATAACGTATCCATTGCTTTATATAAAAAAAAATTACGATAACAAAAATTTTAGTAATCAAAAAAAAAACATAAAATAAAATAAAATTTATTTAAAAAAATTACGCTTTCAAAAAATATTGAACGGGAAAGTATTGTGAAATATAAAATTAAATAAAAAGCTTTAATCAAATTAAGTTGATATGAAAAAAGAAAAAAAACAAATTACTTTACTATGAAATTTATAGCGTATGGTTTAATTTACAAATATGACAATTTATGTAAATGTGAACAAAAAAAAGTCCTTTTTTTTATTATAAATTTTATATAACACAAACCTTTAATTGTGACAAGTTCATAGACAAAGTTGAATGAAGTAAACGATTACATAAAAAATTTCCGGTAATTGATGTTAAATGTTTATTATTAAATATTGCGTGACATAAAATATATAAAATACAAATCATTATTGATTCTATTCTTAGTTATCTATATAAACATACATACATTCATACATACATATAGAAATTAATTTGTATAATTATGTGCAATGCATTTGCTTTATGAACTGTAAGAGCCATAATACTTAGGATTACAATACGCTCAATTATGTCCAAATATATTGGGATGTACAAATAATCATTTGCTTCTATTGGTTTTGAAATTAAAGAAGATATTTTGGGGGCTTTAGTAACTCACTACAATTTTATAATTTATATTGAAATTCAGAAATGGCAAAGTTGATTTCAATGAATATATCGATATAAGTTTTGCCATAAAATGAATCTGGTATACTCTGTAGATATCATTTTCATATGTAAACGGGAAGTGAAATTTTGTTGTTCGAATTGTCTTTACCAAATATCGCATAAAAAGGAAAAAATTCTTTAAATAACAATAATAATTTGATCTTAAAACTTTGTGCCAAGAATGTTATTACTAAAACCTTTCCATTCTAAAACAGGCCTGGTAATAATAACAATTATTTCAAAACTATGAAATTGTTATACAAAAAAAAAAATGTCCAAAATTTGTGATCACTATCATAATTTTTCCATAATATTTCGTGCAATAGAAATTTGAAAAAAAATCTGTATTTTTTTTTTTTTATTATATTTATAAAGGTAAATTCATGATAACCACGCCCATTATATATAATTTAAAGTTAAATAAAATTTAACATTCAATTGAATGACAATGCCATCTAAATTATATAAAAAATTTCTAGTTAAATGTCAATGTCAAGGTTAAATGAAAGTAGAATGAACGTTTACTAAAAATTGCTTTGTATTGCTCCATTTGAAGACGAATCATTTTTATGTTGTCATTCATTGTTTTCCTTATTTATTATTAATACAAATTATTATTGTTGATCTTATTGTTATTACATGCTACCTTTGTAGCATGTAATACATTTTCTCTTCAACATTCATGAAATTAATGATATTTTAATAGCTTGACATTTATATGAAATTATTTCATTTATCTTTTGCTTTACACTCAGTTTATATCTATGCCATTCATTGTCCTTTAATGTTCTTCACGAAATCACAATGAAAAATTGTATAGAAAAAAAAAAAAAAACACTAACAACAAACAGCAACAATCAACAATAATCAACAATAACAATACATAAGAAAAATTTTAACAATGAAATTACCTTTATGTTGCTCGACTCTTTTTCACGTTTACCAAATATCCACAAACGTTATATTTTAAATGGCATTTTTTATATATATGCATATATGTGTGAATGTGTATGTATGTATGGATATACCTTGATGAAATGCTATATCTTATTGTTCCATAAAGAGACTGTAACACGAGCATGGTTCCATGTTGTTCACTCGACTCTAGAGCTCAAGTGATTTATGTTCATATTTAAGGTAAATATTTTTTTTATTATATAATTACATAACATTGTGTGTGTGTGTGTGTGTGTGTGTATTTGTATATATACATATATATATATAAATAAATGTGTTTGCAAGTCGCAGGATTAAACCGCAATATGCATTAAAATGAAACGTCGTTTTGGCATCATAATGTTTACATTTTTCATTTTTTTTTTAAATTTTTTTTTTATTTTTTAGGTTTATTTTTTTTTTATCTATTAATAAAGAGATATAAAAATAAGCTAAGAGAAAAGTATGATAAATATCATTTAATATGACAATAATTTTCACTGAAAAAGTTTCAGTTTTCTTCTTCTTATTAAAACCTAAAAAATCGAGTTTCATAATTTGCAATATATTCTTTACTTTTTTACAGACCGAAATAAAAGTTAAAGTAAATTTTAAGTAGAAAACAACAAAACGTTTATTAAATATTCTACAGAATTTAATGATACCAAAAAATTAACCAAACTTTTGGAGCAAATTTTATTCAAACAGCAATACTTTAGGCAATAGGTACTTTAAGAATTATAGTATATATTTTTTTTTTTTTTTTTTTTTGAAATATTCAACTGTATAGAAATCTTGAATTTCCCTTTTAGTTTATCTTAAATAATTGTTCATTCAGCCATTTATTACTGATTATTTGATTTAAGCAAATAAAATGACTAATTTCTAATCTATTCACATTATTAATATCTAACATTGTGTGCTTATTGTTGTTGTTGCCGTATACATATTCGATATGAATTTTGAAATTTAACACCATAGAAAACTATGCCCCTTTAAAAAGGCAGAATAAAACCGATGGAGAATAGAAAAGTAAATGTGCATGAATGAATGAATAAATATTTAGATGAATTTGATGGGGATGATTATCTCCATAAACATAAACTAAATTTCATTTATGCAATAAATGAAAAAACACAAACAAAAAAAGAAACATTCGAGAAAACAAGGACAATAAGGATAATAAGAAAGAGTAAAGAAGCAGAAGAACAGCAACACAACCAGCATTAAAGAAAATTCTCATTAAAAATTGGTGTTGATGTTTCAGCCGTTGTTTATTATGCCACAAACACTCCAAAAAATTTTTACTCCATATTACCTTTTGTCATCCCCATTTTACAAACTTTGACATCATATTTTTGCCTTTTTCATTTACTTCATTGCTTTTTTTCTTTTTGCTGTTTTTTGTGTTTCTATTAGAACTTAACGAAATTACCGCCTCATATGGCATGAAAATATAAACCCCTAGACATTTTCTATGAAATGTAAAGGGCAGATTCATAACATGTTGCTATAAACTTGAACTCAAACTGAAAAAAGAAACGAGCATTGAAATTATTGTTCATGTTCCAATGATTCACAAAATTTCTTTCACAATTTTGCCTGCCTTTAATTTAAAATGCTAGCATTAGACTCATGGGCACCATACAATAACAATAACAATAACAATAACAATAACAATAACAATAACAATAATAATAACAATAACAATTGCAATAGCAACAACAGCAACAACAAATATTTTGTATCATTCAGTTAAACTGAAACTCAAGCGAGATGACACATGAGTCGTGATAGAAAAATAAGTAACAACAAAAAAAAAAAAAGAAAAAAAAAGAAATAATGGCATTAAGTTTAAGGAATAGAAAGTACAAAAAAAAGGAAATAAAAAATAAAAAAAAAAGAGAAATAATCAAGAAAAACGAAAAATGAAAATTCATTTAAATTTCAGTTTAAGGATAAGTGCTGTTAGTTGATTGAGACAGGTGAAAATTAAGATAGAATGGTTAGATAATTGGCTCTGAGAGTAGCCGGATATTACTGTCATTTACCGGAAATGTTAAACATTTTCCTTATCCTCTTTTTCTAGCATTTTCATCGCTTAAATGTTCACATTGGAAAATATTATAAAAGAATAAGTTTATAAAGCGTTTTAGGTGATTTTGAAAAGTTATTGAATGCTTTACGAGAAATTGGGAAATATGGTCGAATTTGTCCATATTTAGATTAAATGTGAAGCATAGTTTTAAAGATATTTAGATAAATTTGGGTAAACTATTGGGCGGACCTAAAGTGGTCATTTAGATTTTCAGTTCATTTCGATTTTATGATCTTAGATGAATTTGAACATCTTTATCATTCGTTTGAGTGTACCCTTGATATTTGATTTAGAAAATCAGATTTAGCCTTCAGATGTTATGGAATGTTTTATCAGTTCTCTAAAAGAACTTTAGCTTTTAGTGCATAGTAAATTTAGACTAATCTTTCCAAGGAAACTTCATTTAGTTGTGTAAGAAATTTACCGATTTTTGCTTCAATTCTAAACATCTACATTTTTCAATCCATGTAAAGATTTGTATGACTAAATTAACTCAGAATACTATGCTCATTATGAAAATGTATAAGATTTATAAAATAGGTCTCTGATTGCTGCAAACGTTATAACTAAATATTGGAATTCTTTTTCCAACCTTCATCTTTCTTTGTTTGCATTTTTTGGAAAACTATCATTTTCTAAGTTCATTCTCAAATCCTGAATAAACAAACTTGTTGAAGGATTTTTTTGTTTTTATAACTTTTATTGTTTTCAGTTTTTGTTGTTGTTTTACCTTAAATTTTCTATTCTTTACTGTTTTAATTAAAGTGTAAAATATTTCATGTTTTCCATGCAATTTTCTTATACGTTTTTTTTTGGCATTATTTTTCTTTACACCAGACGAAAGTAAAAGTACAATATTTTCTAAGTTTAATAAATAAAATCATAGACATTTTCAAAAATATGCCTGGTTCATTGATTACAAACGAGATGCAAGAAGAACACTAATAAAACTAATAAAATTTTTACGTAGAAAATGTAAAAAGAAATGTAAAAATTTAATGTAAATAATATTCTTTGTCTACCTTTTCTGCTCTTTCGTTCTTCATCTTCTTGAATGTTGGTTTGTGTTATGGCTAGCACATAAAATTTATTATTCAAGGCACGTAAGCAGCAGTTGAATCGGTAGAATCGGTAGAATCGGTTTGCTTTACATTTTATTGTTGTTCTAGGGCGAGAAAATATGTTTGCATGGAAAATGTGAAATTTAAGAAAATAATCAAAATAATTATCGAGGATGGGAAGTAAAAAAGTTGAAACGAAACAGTTCTTCAAGTGAAAGGGAAAGTAATTTTTTTCACTTTTTTATTATTATACTTTATTTTTTCAAACCACATAAAAATACTTTTGGAGTTAAAAAGAAAAAATAATGAAAAACCTTAAAAAAATTAAACACGCTACAAGATATTTATTTATAAGTATAATAGAAAAGAATAGAATAGAAAAAGAAGAGAATAAATATATAAAAGAATGAATGAATGAATGCAAGGAGAAACAAATAAACAAGAAATTGACAAAAATATTAGCAGCTTATTGTAAAAATGTTTCTAGAAATATTTAAATTAGTTAAAAATTTATAAATCTAAGTTTTCATTTAATGAAGGATGGCACATTGTTCTTATTGCAATGTGCCATCCATGAAAAAGAAGAGGAATTTTTTTTTTTTAAATAACTCTAAATTCATCTCTTAGAAAATGTGAATTCAAGAAGTGGGCCAGAAAAAGATGCCTTTCGAAAGCTTATAAAATCATAGGATATTAATTTTTTTTTCTTTTAAGTCATAGAATCAGAGAAAAGTGATAAAACTTTTCAAAATATTATTGGCAAGAACAGTTCTAAACAGAGCAACAATCATTTTCATAATCATAATATTTCATTTTAAAATCAATGAATAACTTTTCAAGTGTAACAAAGTTTCCATTTATGCAAAGATTAAAGAATCTTAAATAAGTAAGAAATTATGTAGAATTCTCTTAAGGAATTTTAGAGGATTAAACACATCGAGCAACATTCCATCTTCATGTACAAGCATTCTTCATATTGTAAGTTAAATATTTTTGGCATGGTAATAAAAGTGGAAATATGATAAGAAGAGTCAAAAAAATTGAAAGTTTATACGATGAAAAGGATTTGAAAAATGCTTTTTTTTTTATTTAGCATACAAGTTTGTGCAGATGTTTGTAACATCCAAAAGCAATTTAAATTACGACGAAGTAATTTTTATTCCGACGATGGACTCAGAATCATTTCTTGATTCGTTTGAAGCCTGTCTGTCCGTCCATGCTAGCAGTTTGTCTGTTTGTGTGCAAAGCACAGTTCGCAATTTTAAAAATTGGGGTCATTGGAGGGTTCTGGTTCAAAAACGCACTCTATTAATAATAAGTCAAATCGGTCAATTTTTCCGACCATGTAAAGCCTTTCCTTAAAAGGGGTCCTTGTATGGAAACAGGGATTACAATTTTTCATTTCATTTTAACGTAAATTGATGTTTCAATGTATTTGAACATAAAAAATATGTGTAACAAAGTTGGTCCGTATCGATCCATTTTTTGAAACTTCTCTAGTAAAACGATCTTTATAAATACTGGAAAAATTACAATTTTATTGGTTTGAAATCCTCTCTCTCATTCTCTCTCTCTCTCTGACTTTTATCAAAGCGGGGTTGAGTGCGTAAAAGTCGACCATGACTGATTATAAGGTTTTTTACTTATAACATAAGTTACATGTGACATATGACAGAAAATATTTGTTGATCTGACTCATACTTAAATTTTTATTTTTCAATTTTTCTTTTGTAAATTGGTATAAATAACAAGTTGTTGGATAAAATTTGATGAAAGAAACGACATGTAGTTATTTAAGAACTCTTGAGTTTAAAGTTTTATTATAAAATGAAAAAATTTTCAAATTAATAAGAGGCGGGTCTTTTAATTTTTTACTATTTTTGCTGTAAAAAATTAAGTTTGTACGGCACGAAATTTTAAATTTCATTGATATAAAATGAAACAGTTTTTAATTTGTAAATTTTTAAAGCAAATAGATAAACGTTGACTTCATTGCACGCTGCCATTTTATAAAATAATAAAAGCGCAAAGTGAAAAAGTTATACTCGTTCATATCGACTTTTAAATATCTTCAGTTAATGTGAAATTGTAATTTTGTTTGTCTTCTAAAAGAAGGTATAAAAAGTAGGCCCATTTGGATCAAAATTTGCGCATATATTTTGTATATGAAAATCTTACTCTTTAAAAAATTTGATTAAAATGTATGAGGAATTACACTTTTTTCCCAAATAACAGGAATTTGCTTTTCCAAAAAATGTGTTTTATAAGGAGTGTTAGATGAAATGTTTTGATTTTACCCACTTTTCAGTCAAATTTTATCAAAATATCTTCAAAATTATAACCAACAGTTTCATAAGAAATGGACAAATATGCGGAAAATATCAAATGGACAGACACTTTAATATAAATATAAAATAAATAATTTCGAATTGATCGCTCTAATAAAAAGTGGTTTTATTTCAAGGGCTTTTCGGTTTTACAAAAATCTGTACACATTTATGATGCTCTGTAAAAAGTGTACGGTACAAGAATTTGAAGAAAATTAAAAGATTTTTATAGCGGACTGATCTCTCAACAGAGACTTATTAAGCCATATTTTCTTAATAACGCAATAAAAACATGAAAATCTTATCGAGAAAGCAAAAAAAAAAAAATTATATACATGACATAATTTTTTTTCTTTATTTTCTTTTAACGCTTGTTTCAAAGAAAGTTTAATATCATTGCAAATATGGCTATAAAAGGAATTTAACTAAAAAGAAGAAAAAAATTTCAAATGATACTATAAAAATTTATATCAATTTAACAAATAATATAACTGACCTCAAAAATAAAATATAGAAAATTAAAAGAAAAGTGAGCATTAGATAAACAAAACTTTCAGAAAAAAAAAACAGAAAAAAAAGCAGAAAACGGCGAAGGAGTAAACAGGAGTAAATTTCTTATGGAAAGAATGAGATTAAGAGCAATGCCGAATTTACATCATATGGATTATAATCGTAAATATACGCCACAAGAAACTATCCAGGTATGTAAATTTCTACACATTTTTACACATTTACATTAAATTATATAAATTTAGTAAAAGTTTTTTTTTTATGTTATGCAATAAATTATTTAATAAATTTGATGTATAAAACAAATATTCACGGCAAGAGCACGGAAGGATTTATAGATAAATTCGGAATTAATTTCTGCCTAAATTTATGCTCGACCGTCTACACATTAAAAATCTCTTTGAGCAGTTTTGTATATCAACTATCGATGACAAATTTTGAAGAAAATTTGATAAAATATAAATGAAAATTTGGTTTGGCTTTGTTCTACAGATGAACAATTTTAAAAATGTGGTCCCGATCTATTTTGAAAAAAAGTTCTTATACCTCTACAAATGTAAATAGCTCTTTTCTTTAGTTAAAACCTTCCCAAGTCAATATTTCGCCATACTAAATGTATATAAAACTTTTAATTCCATCGATCCATGTAGGGATTTTAATCTCAATATAAAATTTTCTATTTCATACTTTCTTATATTCCGAATCATCATGAACGAAATGGTGTAGCATATTTAATAGTCCAGTTCTTCTGATTAAAGTTTAGAATAAATTTTCTTGAGTATTCATATTACGAATATTTAAATATGAAAGTTGAACCATAAATAATTTAGTGTGGTTTTTATAATTGTTGTTTCAAATGTTAAGTTTGGAAAGTCATGTGAAATAAAATGCCATAAACTATTTCAAAGTTAAATGTCATTTAGTTTAAAAAATGTATAAACAAATTGTTTTTGTTGGTTTATTAAGTGTTTACGATTTATATTATGAAATATAAACTCTAATTAAACTTTTTAATGGGCAACTCTCAAATTAATTATACACTTGTAAATACAAAATGACCTTAGAATTATCCTAAATATCAAGTATTTTTCAAATCATTTTTAAATGACAGTTATAAAGTTTTCACATTTAGGCGTTCACTATTTAAAGTCAGGTATGGTTTGCTTTTGTTGCTTTATAGGCGTGCTCTGAATACGTGTCTCAAATTCAAAAGCCAATATATAATTTATAATTTAAAACTCTAGAAAATGTTTGCTTTGACATTTTCAAATAATAAAAGGGCACGCCCACTAAACTTACAATACTCTTAAATCTGGAAAAGCGACAGCTTTGTAACCAAATAAATGGAGCCTTCTTAGTTTATTATTTATAAAATTTTGAAGGTTATTCTTTATAATCTCCTCATAAATGATTTAAATTCGAAAAAAATCTGCTTTAAGTTGCCTTGACATTTCTTATGAAAATAATTACACTTTCAGTTTAAGAAAACTTTATTTTATTAATACGTAAAATTATTAACTCAAATAAATTACTTTTAATTTATGACATCAATAAATTTTTTATTAATACCATTAAATTTTATTTTCACTTCCTTTAACTCCTTTAACAACACATTATTTTCTGTTAGCTCTCTTTGACTGCTTCCACTACTTTACTTTTACTACTTTCATTCTCTTAGAAGTAGCATTTCATTTACCATTTGTTCCGCATTTCTCTCTTAGATTTTGTTATTGTATTTTTATTATAAATTTTACATGAAGCAGTTATATCTGAATACATAAGTAGAGCTTACTCACATAAATATATATTAATAATGCCACGTGTCACCTTTTCTCATGTTTCAATAATTGAACATTCCTTCTGTTTATGTAAAGGAATTATATAAAAATTTCCACTTGGTATGATGATTTTTTTATAATAATTTTATTCTCTATTTACTGCTTCCATTCTACACATCTTTGTGGGATTTACAATTTTTCAAAAAGGTCTATCGGATTGGTTTTTTTTTTCGGTAATTTATATATAAATTTATTATTGCAATGGTAAAACGGATTTCCTGTAGTTTTTCCAACTAAACGTGTTCCCTTTTTTTTTTTGCTTTTTTTACTTGTTTGCCTTTTTCTTCCATTTTTTTTTTAATCATAAAGAAAATTTAATATTTCTAACGAATGTTACATTTATGATCTTATGTTACTCCTTTGATGTTTTCTAGATGAAAGTGAAAAGTACTAAAATATCATCATAATAATAAGAAAAAATTGAGGAATAAATTTTACTTCTTGCTTTATTTTGCCTTAAAATTCATAAAGTGCCATAATTTTTAGTAAAAAAGTGATTTTAAATTTACAGAAAAATTAATAAAAAACAAAAACAATTGTGAGTGGAAACAAAAAATTTCATCCATAAATTCACTAAGCGGTTATGATTTTTCATGAATTTAGTTTCTTCAGAAATCAAATATATCACAATAAATTAGGTAAATTATTTACAGCCAATTTGGCCATTTTTAATATTAGAACTTTATGAAAATAAGCGCAAAGCAAAAAAAAAATTCTTTAAAATATTCTAAAAAGAGTTCCACGAGGCAAATCAAATTTTGTAAGAAAATTTAATACACATTTTATTCCACAGTTCTTTTAGATAAACTTTCTTTTAAAAGGGGGTCCTACGTGGGAAGTGAACAGTGAAAATTGGCCAATCTTATCTATTTTAGATATTTCTTATTCCAAGGCAAATTTGTAAATTTCCAAATTTCCAAATTTCAAATTTTTAGTAGAGTTATTTTTACGATCTGTCTATCGATAGTTAAAACGAAATCGATTCTGAAAATGTTTCTGTGTTCATCAAAATAATAAAAATATTTCTGTATGTTATATAAATTAAGTTACGAGTTTGATGTAAAAAAAATTCTTAATTTTATTTATTCTAA
This sequence comes from Melophagus ovinus, assembly GCA_023089585.1. Lineage (NCBI taxonomy): Eukaryota > Metazoa > Arthropoda > Insecta > Diptera > Hippoboscidae > Melophagus > Melophagus ovinus. The sequence goes on along the minus strand of JAKKIB010000252.1, from coordinate 8,558,906 downwards.
AACATGGACTAAACAAAATTGCACTTACAGTGACATCAAGGCAAGAAAATCGTAAAATTGCAAGACCTCACTAATTCAGAAATTAATTCCAGCATATTTGCCAGTTTACTTTTTAGACAAAAAGTTCAATATTTATACATTAATTTTAGAATCCCTTTCCTTTCATCTACTTTTCTTTTTCCATTATTATTTGCCTCAAGAATGCATTTTTCAAAAAACTTTTCCTTACTTATCATTTGTTCAGTAGCTACCAGATTAATTGTTCTTCATATTTATAGAATGATAACAGTTACAATTCAAAGTATTAATTTACTTTCATCAAAAGTTATGTATTTCCTTTTTCTTTTACTTCCTTTCTTTTTTTATAAATGGACAATTTAATAGAACAATTTAATAGAATAAATAAAGAGAGCAACAAGAAGAAGATCAAGGTGATAATAAAGTTTTATTTGCTTTCTTTTCTTTTGGTGGATAATATCAATTGAAAGTATAAATGTTATAGATATAAAAATAGAGACGTAACATTTAATGGTTCTTCATGACTAACTGATACATTTATCAACAACAATTTCAATGCTTAACACAATCAAAAGAATTTTCTATTCTTGTTGTTATCTTTAACAATTTATACCAATAAAGCAATAGAGCAATAGAGCGGCAACAGCTAAGTTCTGGTTTAGTAGCTTATTTTTCTGGTTTTAGAAGAAATATTATAAAATGTGAAACCTTTCAATTTTGACCTCAACATTGATTTACCTTTTTCCATATAAAAACTTGGCCTTAGGTTTTATTGATGTTTACAGTCTGTTACACTACCATTCACTTGTTATTTATTATTGCAATTGATATTGTTGTTATTACTGCTGCTTTTTATATTTACATTATATCCCGTTAGATTTACATAAGGTACGCTGCTAATAGCTGTTGGCAAATAGACAAATATTATCATACTTTTTCTTTTTCATTTTCTTTTTCTTTTTCTTGCTTGACTTTTTTTTTCGTTTTTTTTTTCTTGTGTACAAATAAAATACATAAATGTTACAATTTTATTTCTCTCTTACTTTAGTTTTTGTTTTTATTTAGTCCTCTTTTTTGTATAAGAATAGAACGATATCTATATAAAAATATAAATTCTCATTTAGTCATTCATAGAACAATGAAGAAGAATTAATTGAATTGAATTTACTTTGTTTTCTCTCTGTTACAACAACATGAAACATGAATATGAATATTTTATTGTAAAAAAAAGTAAATAAAAACAAAGAAGTATGAAGATGAATAACAAGCAGAAAAAGCAAAACATTTGATTTAATTAAATAATAAAACGCTAAGGAACTGTACAAATATATGCTACGTTTGTAGTGTAATGTCAAATTTGTACAAGTATGCAATTGAAATATAACACTGTTTCATTGTTTCTGTGCTAGTTATTTAATAATCGGCTTTACGATTAGTTTTTCATTATTTCATATCTTTGTAAGTTGTAAGTTTAAAAATATTTCAAGAAGTTTGTTTTATTGTTTTACTCTAGAGATATAAATATTTAACTTAGCCACTTAATATATGCTACATTTTAATTAGGATTTATTAGTTTACATTGCATGGAAGTATGCAACGTTCTATAAATAAATTTTTTTATATTAATAAACAATTCAGAAGAGCATTTAAATACTTTTAAATCCATTCTTTTCCATTTTAAATTGCTTGATTGATTCATTTATTTATTTACCTGAAAGTAATTCATTAATCGTGCAGCTGAAGTTTAATTTGAATGAAGCAATTTCAAATATTTTATTTTAATTATTGATTTTAGTTAAAATTTCTCTTTCGTTTTCTATAGAATAGTTTCCTTAATCTAACAATCTCCACTTCAGATTATTAAAATTGATTGTTAAAATTTGTTCTTCCAAAAGAAATAAATTCTAAAGTTTCATATTATAAATTAACTTAAAGAAAAACGTTGCGCATTTTGGCTTATTTTTCTTTTGTACAAATGTTAACTTTTTCTGATTATTGATGATCTGTAACTACTTAAACTATTTGAAAACTTTTGGCTAGCAAAATACCCTCGCATATTCTTATCTAGATATATTTATAGGCTTAAATATGTTTCGAAAATTTATTTCTTTAATATCATTTTTGAAGTTTTTGCTCCTATGCCCTTAATCATTCAGAAGTTTTCCCATCAATTAAGAAAATTTGTGAAGCAGTACAAAGAGAGGCAAACAAATCTTGATGTGATTTGTTACAACTTAAGGTAATTTTTTTTTTTTGTATTTATTTTTAGAAGTAACTTTGAATTAGTTTGAAAATTGTTTTATGATAGTCAATAGTTGTAAAGAAGTAAACTTACAAAGTCATAGTCAAGAAGATTTAGTTAAGATAAAAAGGTAAGAAGATAAAGTGATTCATTTTCATTAAATTGAAAAATACAGAATAAATTTTTATTTGGTACCATCTTACTTTTATATGACGGTAAAATGTTAGACAACCACGTAAAATCCTAATGATTCTTTTTTAAAATCTAATTATGACAAATAAATGAGATAAAGATGACTAAGCTTTTAAAGTATTTTTCTTTTTTGGAAATTGTAATCCATTGTTAGTCATACAAATTTGTCTATAAAATCTTTGGAAAAACAATATAGTATCAAAAAAAAAACTCTACTGATTTATTTTAACAAAATGTAGACTAAATAAAAATTGTTTGTGGTTGACGCTTATAGCAATAAAAAATAAAGTTATATGTTTATTTCCCATTTTATGTTCAAGATTTCCTAATGATTTCATATGACTCATAAAAAAAGTTATTCTCTACTTTGAAAGTAGTATAAGAATTTTCTACAATGACATACATTAAATAATTCAACGATATGAAATATTCATACTAAAAATTACTTACTTTATAATTTGATATCATTTTGGTCATTTAAAATATTTAAGTACATATTCAAAAATTAAATGAATTAATGCACTTTTTTAAAGTATGCTTTTGGGCTTAACAACTCAATAAAATTATTTGCCTATTATGAAGAGAAAAGTCAGAAGTAACTTTAGTAAGCATTATGACCCAAAAGCTTTATAATAAAAATTCATAAGGGTTAGACAATGTTTTAAAATTTAAACATATTTATAATAAAGGTATAATTCTAAGATTTCAATATAGTTTTAAAAAAGAGTATTCAAAAGTTGCCATGAATGTTTTTTATTAATAATTAATGCACTTATATAAAACCGTTACATTTAAGGCGCATCTTGCAAAAAGTAATAGAAGGCATATCGGTTAAGTACGTCTTATGGAACCAGCTTAAACGAAAAATGTGCCTATTTTAATGAAGTGATTTCAATTGATTGATAAATGTTTTTTATAGTTAAAATTAATAAACAAAAAAAAGCTCAGTTATGCATATTTTAAGAAATTATGGAGTTTCAGGGAAACCTTTAAAAAATTGATAAAATTATGTGCAAAATCATAATAAAACTATCATTGACAATTAAGTATATTTGTTAGATTAAACTGATTACATGTAAATATTAAGAATTTAAAAATAAGCATAAATCAGTTAAAAAGGCTTTACTTTACAATATTAATTTTAAAAATAGGCAGTATTGAAATAAATATTTTATTAGAACAAAGATAAATAAATGAATTTCTTTTATACTCTGAATACATAATTTATGATTTCCTCAAATAGATTTTGAATTTTGCATTTTTATTGAGTACTTTACTAAAATTATTTTTACAGGGAACATAATGTTTTGCAGAACTTTATTGTTCTAAATTTTCTTTTGCACTTTTATCTAGTGTATCCTAAATGTCTAATAAGCACATATGGACTTTACACTTTAAATGATGAAAAATGATTTTGAGAATAATTTCGTTTAAGAATATTTTTCCAGACAATTTTTTACATAAACTAAATATTTTTTACGTGTGCCTTCGCTATATTTGAAAAAGTCTACGAAATCATCTATAAAATATTTTTAGTTGCTAAAATTTATTCCAATAAAAAGGATATTTTCTAGTAAGTAAAAAAATACCCAATATTTTTCTATAATATTATCAGAAAATAATATTCACAATATTCACAATAGAAACAACATAATTTTTTAATTTTCATAAATTTTCAAGTAAGAACAATGTTAAAATTTTTTTATGCAGCTTTGTGTGCTTTTTATTTTAAAAATGGCTAATGAACTTAACTTGGGAAAACTTTTAAGTTTTTCTAGAGTAATACTTTCAAAGAAAAAGCATCTTTTATTTGAAAAGTTATTCTTGCAAGTGGTGCATGAAATTATTAAACACAATAATGTTTATTCAAAAAAAAAAACGATATTTTCAATCTCTAAAAAATTGTACCTTTGCATTTAAAATTTTTATTCTTTGTGTTCTATATAAATGTGTACCCGTTTTTTTTTTTTTTTGTAAACATGAGAGAGAAAATTTCCCCATATTAATAAAAAAAGGAATCTTTAAAAGGGGAAATTTCTTCCCTTTAAATTTTTTCCAGTTTCATTTTAAAAAGGGAATATATTGGGGAAAATAAATTTTATGTAAAATAACTGTATGAAATTTACATTGAATAGCTTAAGCAAAATGAAAACGAGAGGGTGCAACCTTAAAAATGATGATCCTTATAAAATAATAGTGCTTTACAATAATATCAAGTAAAATGAAGAGACTCAAGTATAAGATATTTCTTAGAGGGAAAATTCTATAGTAATGCTTTCTCCTTTCAATGGAAAACGATTTGTCAAGGATATTTTCTCCTTTATTGGTTATAATAATTACCTTTTTGTATTTCATTAGCTTTGCACGAGAATTTGCCGGCAATTGATTCAGTCAGTTGGTATCGGTCGTTAGCCCAGTTTGTAATGAGATCACATTCGCCGAAAATGTCACAATTATAAATGTCTTTTAAGTATCAGAAGCAAAAAAAAAAAAAAGCAACGCGCGCGAATTGTTAGAAAAAATTTTACCAAAAATTTATTTAAGAAAAATAATTTTTATTAAGAATTAAGTAAAAAAATTCAAATATTAATTTTTTTTATTCAAATTGATTAATAAAATACTTTCCATTGAAAGGTTGTGTACTTTTTTAAATGAGTATTTAATAAAATTAATATACAAAATATAAAATCATTTACAAAAACGTTGTGATAAATGAAAAGAAAAATGTATGAATCATTAAATTATTACTAAGACATTTCATTATGCGTTCATCATAAAAACAAAACAATAGAAAAAGTATAGAAAAAGTATAGAAAAAGTATAGAAAATTGCTTATTATGACTGTCAAGTGTAAAATAAAATGGTTGTTTAAGTAAATAAAAGGAAACACTTTAAAAAAATTAAAGAAAAAAAAACAACTAACATTAATAAAGTAAAATAGAATAGAAAATAAAAAAACAAAAAAAAAAAACGGAAAAAAAGGTAACCGCCATAAGACATTCAGACAGTGCTTATGCATATTCATAATGGTGCATTTTTTTTTAGTGTTTACTATAAAACTGCTACTGTTATAAATGTCTCATTAAAGTGTTATTATGCAAACATTAGAATAGGAATGTGGCAACAGTTTCTTATTTTCATTTTTACTTTCTTCTTTTTCGTTTTATAAATATTTAAAAAGCGCTAAAGAAACTAAAGAAAGAGAGAGAGAGAGTAAAGAGATTATTAGAGTAATTTAAATGTTTTATTAAAGTTTCCTAAATCGACTAACGTGTCGCTTAATAAGAATGGCAAAAGTGTAGCCTAAGTTAAGGCATGAAGGTTTAATCGGCCAATTAAAAAAGAGACAAACTTTTCTATTGTAATTTTTTTTATACATACCTTTATATTATCTGCCTTACTTGTTCAAGTTGACAATTTTATATATAGGGGCTCAAGTGATCCATGAACAAGTATGACTTTTTAAAAATTTTTCTAGGGTTTTTTTTTTAGTTTAGAGTATTTAGACTGTATACCAAACTTCTAGTGATTTTCTAGATAACGGTTTGCATATGTGGACGTCTCAAAATTTCTATGGATTTGTATGGTAAATGTAAAATAACGTAAATATGGCTTAGATAGACAAATTTACATAGAAATGCCATGCCATAAATTTACTAAAACTTTCTGCACCTTGGTACATAAAAATACAAAAAATGTTTACGGAAGTTGCATCATTAATATGCCCTTTTAGAAAGTTGTAAATATCTAAAAAAAATTGATAGCATTTATGAGCTTTTAAAAGACAATAGCAAAAAAAATATGAAAGATATGTCTCTACAGATTAAATCAGTGGCATTTGGTTAGACTGAAAAATATGCGGTTTGTGCAAAATGATGATGATACTAATGATAATAATAATAATATAATGAAGTAAAATATAATTCAAAAAAAAAACACGAACAAAAAAACATCACAACTCTCGTGGGTTTCGTTAGTTTTATTTTTTTATTAGTTAGTTGTTTACATATATTTATTAGAAAATTATTGTCATTTTATTTACATATTAAATTTACACTACTTAAATGTAGCTCAATAAGTAAAAAGGGCTTATTTAGAAAGATTATACTCCGCGAATTAACGACTTTAATATAACAGTTAGGAAAAGTTTTTGTATAAAAAAAAAAACCAAAGTAAACTTTTCAGAAATTTTATGTGAGAAGCCTTAAAATATGTTAAAAAATTCATAAGCATTTTATTAATAAATTACTTTTTAAAATACTTCGAAGAAATAACTTAAACAACTTTAAATTTGAAATGAAAATGTAAAAAATTTGACGAAATCTGAGATCTCTTTGAGTTAAAAAATATTTAAAAAAATATTCTACTATTTTCGTAACTTACCATTGACTTTTATTGTCATACACTTAAATAGGATTAAGGAGAAACATCTGTCATGAAAAGATTTTAAGATTAAGTCTCACTTAACGACGTCTCATATAACTCCATTTCATTTCTTGCTCATTTAGTACAAAAATATTTCAGTTATATAAATGGTAATGCATAAATATTTACAGTTTATAGGAATTGAATTCATAAAAAAAGAAAGCAAAAAATTATAAAACGGCAACAAATTGTTTGGAATATTTTACACATGAAAAAATCTGGCAAGGAAATATTTTCTGCTTTTTAATTTTCATTATATTAAGAATAAAAGAAATTCTTTCGTGTCTTTTACTTCTTCTAATTGTGCTTTCTGCTTTCTCATGCATTTATACAATGAAAAAGAAAAAAAAAATAAAGATGTAACAGTAAAACATTTATGGTTTGGGTTTTATTTTTCACACTGCAACGTAATACCTTTACGCAAAAATGCATTTGAAAGAAAAAAAAAAAACAAATCGAGAAATAAAAGAAGAACAATGAACAACAAAAGAAATTTATTTAATATTCAAGTAGAAAAGGATGATTAAATTATAAAGAGAAAAATATTAAAGCATATTTTTTGTTGCTATTAAATTTTAAGAAAATTATGCATACTTTAAGGGAGCTTTTCGTTTGCTCACTGAATAATGATTTAATTTAAAGCAAATATTAATTTTATAATTTTTTTTTTACTCATAAATTGCTACTTAAAATGTCCTTTAATTTAAGGACCTTAACTTTTAATTATATTAATTACAATTTCGTTAAAGCCTTTTTTTTATATCTATTATTACATTCAATTTTCTCCCGCTTTCACAGGCAATTCCCTTTTCACACAGACAATACTTTCTATACCAAACTGCATACTATTTTGTCTCTTACTTTTATTCTGTTTTCATATTTTCTTAATTAAAATTTGCACTTTAATTATAAACTTACACTTCCCCATTTTCTTCTTTCAAACTCTTTCAATTTATTATTATTTATTATGCATTACTGCAACAAAAGTAACACCCTGTAATTGTATATTTCTGCTTTGTATTTTTTTTTTCTCAGATTTATTTTAAATTCTCTTTCATTAGTAATTATCAGACATGGTTAATCAAATTTCTTATTTTAATTTATAAGCAGTTTTCAAATGAAGCAAAATATATTTGTAGAAAGCAAATTTAAAGGAACATATTAACGAATAATATAAATTTTGTGTAACAGCTTATTTTCACACTTAAAGTGAGTTATTTGAAAATTTATAATTTTTTTTTTGATATATTGAAGAAAGTTAAGGGCCTCAATAAGTTTAATCTTAACTTAATCTACATTTACATGCTATTAAAATGAAAAAAGAATTGGTATATTTTTAGGCGATTTAAAATTTTCTAAAGAGCAAAATATTTCGTATTAGAAGGAAAATCTTTTAATAATAAATATCTTTCTAAAGAAAAGATTAATGTGAAAATATCAGCGTAAGATTTAAATGTTACGTAAAAGTAACTCTCAATGAAAAGTCATCAATATTATTGCATAATGCTCTTTATAGCGCTGTTATGTAAAGCTGAATTTAGATAAACAAAAAATTAATTATTTATGTGAGTGTATTTAAGAATTCTGTAAATACCTGCAGATAATTCTCTACAATTATGCAGACATGTCCATTAAAATAACTTCATGTAAGTGAATACTGCCAGATGAGATATTCAATTGATGGCAAAAGAAAATTTATACAAAGAAGTGAATAAGTTAAAAAAAAAATAAGTTATACAATTGCGAAGGGCATCAAATATGCAACAATCATCCAATATAGTTAATAAAACATGCTCAATACCAATAACAACACCAATCTATGTAAATGATAATGATAATATAATGCATAATAATTGTATTGAAAATAATAAAGAGAAACCACAAAAATTATGTTCAAATGCCGCAATTGTCACCACCATTGACTTCCATAATAGAATAACAAATGGAGAAGATCGTAATGCAAATAATAATCATTCAGCTGCATCCTATAATTTATTATCATCAATCACCTTAAGTGAAGTCAAGAAAATAGGAATAGGTACGATTAGTAAGACTAATCAGAATAGTGATAAAAATGAAAATATTAATAGTTATAATAAAAATCATCACCGAGATAGTACAAATCCAATTGGCATTAACAATTTTAAACACGATGATAATTATATGGAATTTGAAGTTTTTGCCAAAGAAGCTAAAGAAGCTAAAGCAGCTAAAGAAGCTAAAGAAGCTTCAAGTGGCATATTAGCACAACAACAGTTTACAGAATTATTTGATAATTTTCCTGTTAGTTATGAAACGACAAATATTATGGTAAATAAATCGACATCGACACCACCGACACCACCACCTTTATCTCAATTACCGACACGTTCTTCTCAACATCATACAATAAAAAATAATGCACCTTCCTCTTTGGTATTAGTTTCTGTATCGTGCCCCTCGACACCATCACGCGGTAAAGTTGTATTAAGTAAAAAAGAACGTAAAGAATTGAATCGTTTACAAAAAATTAAAGATAGCAATAATACGGGTAGTGTACGAAGCTTAATCCATACACCTAACATTGTAGATGGAAATAGTAGTCATAATGTTCAGAGTAGTAGTCCATATAAAGGGAGAGTTATGGAATTAAAAAATTGTATAGCTCGTATCAATTCGAAAGTATTATTTGCTTCATTGCATCGCAGTTCACAAAAGTCTTTAAATTCATCACAAAGAGTAGTGGATCAAGAACTAAATTCTTCAAATGTGATTTCTTTACCACCATCAGCGCTTATTACGCAGAGTCCGCCATCACCAAATGCCTGCAATAATAATGATTTAAATTATACGGAAAAATTAAAAAATATACCAGTACGTGCGAGAAAAGCTAATTTCACCCATATGGATAATTATTGCCTTTTCGATCCCATGGACTTTGTGAATGAGAAAAATTTAAAACAAATGAATATGAATGAATCAAATCCCATAATAAAGCATTTAACCCAACGAAACGAAATGGAAAATTCGCCATTTAATGAAACATGCTGTAATTCTCAAATTGAACGACCATGCACTTTTCCAAAAGAATACACAGAAAATACATTTCTTCCTAAAATGTTTAATAATTATATGAATATGGAAGATGATTTGGCTAAAACTCAATCTTTCAATTATGAGCATCATAATTACTTCGTTATAGATCCCGATGATATTGAAGATGAATCATCAGTAGATATTGGGATACCAAATCCATATACAAATGATGTAATTATGAAAGCAAGATTATTAGCTGCTCAACACACTTATGTTAATAATAATACAGAGAATTTTATAAAAAGTTCTGCATGTACAAAAAATTCTCTAATCGTATCTAAAATTGAGCCGGAATGTGAACCTTTAAGTGAACCAATGACATATAGTCAAGATAGTAAGGAAGCATCAACAACAACATCAACATCAACAACAGCAACAACGGCCTCATCTAGAGCATTATTAGAGTCCTCTTCAACATCAACGTCAACCAATTCAAACAGTTCTACGAGTAGCGGTTCATCATTAAAAGATTCCAATCAGCCAATATTAAATGTAAATACATTAACATTAAATTTAAAAAAGGCTGAAAATTATTCAAAACCACTAAATGAAATGAATGAAACGGCAAATATAATGGCAAAAAATCAAGAAAGGGCTATATCTGAATTAATTACTAGCGATCATATGTTACATTTACAAGAATTGTTATTATTATCTCAATGTACCAATGATGCCTCTACGATGGCATCATCATCAACGTCAGCATCAGCAAATAATCGTAATAAGGCAAGTCGCTCACGTACAGTGCCAATTGAATCGAATTATGCATTATTTAATCCGGGTCCGGTACCAAGTCGTAACTTACAATATAAAATTCGTAAAGCGCGTCCTTTATCTACACACAGTGATGCCGATAGTGGCTTCCTAAGTCCATGCTCTCCTTCAGATGAAATCTTATCGGCTAAAATGAATCCAGCTATATTAATATTACAACAATGTGATAGTGTTCAAGGTTATATTGAGGTAAAGTATATTTTTATATATAAAAAACGTATCTGTGCTATAATCAGTTCGAAGTTTGCCCTTTTTCTTTGTTATTATCTCATCAGAAAGTTCATTTCGATATGTTTCACTTAGAAATGTAACGAAATTTAGTCACTTTGTACAAAATCGCTAAAAGGTTTTAGGTAGAGCTTCATCTTCATGAAATGATACCTGAGACATACGTGATATCGTGTTTAACTGTTAATGGGTAAAAGGAAAGTGAAACATGTTTGAGTCGGTTCAAAAATTATAGCCAAAAACGATTGCTTTTCTGTTTAAGTTTTTCATTTTTCCTGCCGTTTTAATCTAACAATTTTATGATTTTAATAATAAACTCATTTAGTTAGGTCTTAGATTAGACCTAACTGATCTTAAATGTAACTTATTGATTGATACAAAGGCTCCAATTGGGCCGTTGAAACCTCCCTTTCCATATTAATATAAATTATGAAAATTTGAATGCACTTAACGCATAATGTAAGTCTTGCATATTGATTGTTGCCTTTGAAGTGTTGCCTTTGCATAAGCAGTTTGCCGTCAAATATACTACAATTAATGTCAATAACACTATCGCAAATAGAGAGTTTCAAATTTATATTAAACATTATTAAAATTTCACATTTATTGTTATTAATAAAATTATTATTATGATAACAATATAAAGTGCTATACAATAACGATATAGACTCCTCTTTTTAATAGCATCTTGTCAACGACAATTCACTGAACTGAATTGATAACAAAATGAAATGCTTTTAAACATACTTTTTTTTTTTTTTTACTATTATTACTAAAATATTTTTATAATGCATAAATGTACAATGAAAATTTTATTTTATAGTTTTTTTCATTCTCTTTACATTTTGTATCGGCCGATTGGTAAATTTAGAATGTTAACATCTGTGCATTTTATGCATCATGGGTGCGCATAATATGAACAAATTTAAAAAAAGTAACAACCATCGAAATTCTAATATTATGATATAACATAAATGCCTTATAAAAGTACAGTGCAAAAAAGAGGAAGAGACAGGAAGAGTTATCGTTTAATATTGAATGAATTGTATGCGTCTTTTTTTTTGCCTGTTATCAAAAGTGGCACATAATAAAAAAGAAAGCACGCGAAAATCACTAACGTGACACATCATTTCATTTCATTTTTACTCAATGCCTTAAATTATGCTTGTAATATTTTTAAGCTAAATGCTACAACAGAATAAAAAGGGAAGTATTTATTTCACTTACTCTGAACTCTTCACATCATTCCACAATATATTTTATTATCACTTATTTGTGAAGTAATATTTATGACTCTCTAGAGATAATTTCAAAAAATAAAAGAAGAAGCATTAATGTAATAAGTAGATGAGTGGTAGTGTTGAAATGAGCATAAAGGTCAAGACGACACTTTTTAGATGATATTTCTATAAATCAAAAATAAATTGCAAAGATTTAATAAATGGTACTTTTGAATAGTGACTATTTCCTTCGAGCGTTTGGATAAACCTTTTTTGATAATATAAAAATAGAGAAAGGCTTCTCGATTTATTGTAGTATGCAACATCGATGGCCTGGATGAAAATTCTTAAGAAATATTCTGATAATAATAAAATTCGACTTTGCAGCAAAATATAATCAAACGGCTTGAGGTAATATTTTTCTAGTATTCTGATTCGTTGCAAGTTAAGAGAAACGTTACACGAACAGCCAATAAAATCTAAATCGCTACCTCAAGGGATTCTACAACATTTTGCACAAATTCATTTCATCGAATAATTCATCTAGAATAGATTTTAGAAAATAACCATCAATTAAATTAATGCTTTAATTAGGGTTAGCAAAGCTAAAGCTTATCTTTTGTAGCAGAATCATCCTTTAAGGAAATTCTGCATTTTCTTTTCCTTAAATTTTTTCATTATTATACGTAACAAAATGAAAAACTTATCAATAGATTAATGTGATTAATGTGAATCTTTTGTAAACGTGTATAACTCCAATCACTTTTATTGATAACTTCACAAATGCGATAAGTAAAAGAATAAAAAAAATATAAAAAAATATAAAAATAAAAACCAGAGAGAAAATAGTAGATGTCTTAAGAAAATCCTAGAATATTTATACACTTGGGATTTCGCGGTCTTTACTCTTCAAAAGACAAAAAAAAAAGGGATAAATGGAAAAAAAAAGTTATATCCCTTTCAATGTAAAGATAATGGAAAATTAAATGCATCTTTCCTTTCAATTTGTTCATTTGTATTTTTTGTATATTTTTTTTTGTATCTTATACAGATAACTCTCCTAAAAATAATTTAGGGAAAATTTTGTCCAAATTTTTGAATGGGATTTTTCAAAAATTTAAACATATTAAAAAAAAGTTTTGTAGTTAGCTTTAAGAAAAGCCCATAAAATAGAATTGAATGTTTAATTTAATAATAAAGCAAAAAAGTTAAAAAATTTTTACCATGAAAACAATTAAAAAGGTCAATATTTGTTTAATTTTATCAAAATTAAATCACTTTAAGTTTGGAGCGTATCAAGTGGATAAATATCATTGAGATTTATAGAAGTTAAAAAAACTTAAGGCAATGACCATAAATACTTTAATTTAACGTTAAAATAGCACGTAGTCATACTTTGTATAGAAAAAAATGAATTTGAGTCAAGAGCATAGAAAGTACACTTTCATTAAAAATCAACCCCACCTTAACAACCCTTATTTGGATAAAAAAGGTATGAGAGTTAAAAATTATATGTCAAATTTTTCATAGATTTATTTAAGGAAAAGGGTGAGCCATGATTTAATAGGGAAAAGTAAAAGGACATGAAGAAATAGCTTAGCTTTGAAAAACAAGTTAAGCAGAAATTACAATTATGTAATTGAGATTTGTATGCTAAAATGAGGGAGAGTAAGTGAGGAAGATATTTCCTTTGAGAGGATGAATGTGCTGTTGCTGGGCAACAATATATTTTACCTTAATGACAAAATCGTGTTGTTACTTTCTTTATTTTTATTTTGAGCATCATTTTTAATAATGATCAACATATTTGTGGTGTATGTTTTGTAGAACACGTGACATATAATTTCTTCTATTTTTCTAAAGCAGTTTTCCTTTAATTTATTTAATAAATGCGTTAGGTTGTTGAAAAAGTTATTTTCTTTTTTGTAAACTGTTTTCAAATTATATTTTTTGTTCACAATCAAATTTACAATTTTCAGTTTTACTGAAAATACTTAATTTGCTCATAATTATAATAAGTGAATGAAAATCAAATAAAGCAAAAATAAGTAAAAATAAGCAAAAATAAAATGAAGTTCATATTTTTATGGCATAAAAAAATGTGTAAAAATAATGTAAAACTTATTTGATAAACGATAAGAGGAATATAAAATAAGCAAAATTAACTTTTTTTTTCTTCTTTTCTTTTTCTATAATTTATAGAAACCCATAAAAGACAGATTTAAGAATGGCAAAGTGAAAATGAAAGTGCTCTCACTTTATGTGAGAGCAACAAAAAAAATTTATATAAAAAATTATTCTAATAATAAGTTTTTTCATCATAATGGAAAAGATTATTGTGCATTTTCTTTTGGGTAGATAAAATTTACATTAATTTGTTGTTTCTTTACGATTATTTATCTAATTTCTACGTACTTTGAAAAATTGTTTAAGATATTTCATAAAATTTAGCAAACAAATTAATGAAAATTATCAAAAACTCTGGAACAATCAAATACTCAGAAATTACACATAAGCGTAACATTAAAATCAGTGATGGACTTTTATAATAATATTTTTGCATTTTTTCTAAAAATTTTTATGAAGAAATTTTAACGTAGTATACCTTCAGGTGCTAACTTAAATTTTTTTAATTCATCTTCCTTTAATTTTATATGTAAATTTTTTCACATGGAATAAAATGTAGATGAAATGTAAGTCCAAAAACTTTTTAATATGTTATACAGTAGCAATTTCCAAACTATCTAAAAGGTGGTCCAATAAAATTTTCAAAAGTATTAATTTTGAATGTACAATGATATTGAATAATATCTTAATAAATTCTTTCTGAATATTTAGAACGAAATATACTTGACGAAGAAAATTTTTTTATATAAACAGTTTAAATTAATTCTGAAAATTAATTCTGAATTTAAATTAATTGATATAAAGACTGACAAGTAACTGCACAAATTCTAAACAACATAATATAAACAAAATGTTGCACAAGAATAGAAAAGTTTACCATAAAGAGTAAAATTCATATTTATATAATAAATATTTTTAAGTAAATTGTTCAATTTAATTGTTATAAAACGACTGTCAAAAGTATATTACAAATAAAAAGTGGCCTTAAGCTATGCTATGCTAAACTGTAGATAAGCAACTGAAACTGACAAGAACAATAAAATAGAAAGTATAACCTTTAGGCATATCAAAAAAAGGATACGATACAATTTTATTTTGTGTTCTCCTTCACAAAATTATTTCCATTGCAATTTATTCTTATTTTCTCAAGTATGAACAATTCAAAAAAAAAAAAAAACAAAAATAAAAAAGAACAAGAAAACATTTAGAAATAAAATGGATTATATTTTAAAAAAATTTTCGTAGAATTCAACTACCATTCCTTTTTATAAAATTTCATAGCAGCCTTATCAAGTTAGATCAAGGGAAAGAGAAATGAACAGAAAGGGAATACGGTAAATAAAGATGAATCATTGTATCATCCATATCTTGAATACTTTTTAGTTGGTTTGTAATTGTCCATTAAAGTATTATGATGATATTGTAGATGATAATTTTTTATATTGTGTTTGATAGTAATGCTAGTAAGATACATTTTGCTAAGCTAAGCTATAGAATATTTATTTATTTTCATAAGTCTGTTGTCCATATCTCAAACATATAAACCGTACATTTAACTGCTCTCAATTTTCTTTCTTTTTTTTTTTGCCATTCATTCATTCACTAATTTTATCTAGCATTGACATGCATTCAAAGAATTTTAGTCCTTTTTTTTGCCATCCATTCGAACAAAAGAGTAGAGAGGAGGAGAATGATGGAGATTGGGAAAAAGTGTTTAGAAATCGCATTTACTGTTACAAATTTGTTTTCGTCTATATTATTTGCTTGGTTGATGGACATTTACATTTCATATTCTAAATCGGCTTTACTCTTTTTGCTCCTTTTGGGTTTGTTGTTGATGTAATTGTTATTGTTAATGGTTTTTCTTTTATTTTTTTTTTTTTGGTATTTTTAATTTCATGTCAGTTTTACAGTTTTTCCAGTTTGTTGCTTTGTTGGTTTTTCTTTCCACTCTCCACTTTTTCTATTCGTTATTTTGTTACGATGTAACAAACACCCTTTTGACTTTTATTTACCTTAGACATTTTCCATGTGCCAACACATACATACGCATTAAAAATTTTTTTTTTATTACCATTGTTATAATTGTTGTTGTTGTCATTATGTAAATGAAATATTAATAAATTTATTCGTTTCCATTTCGTTACACTTTACATTGATAGTTAGACAAAATGAAACGCTCCATAAATGTATGCTACATTTTACATATGAAATTTACTTTTATTATAAAAATTAATTATTGATTTTTTTTAATAAGTGTAACATAAGTGTAGGATTCATAATGTACTGTTTAACAATAAGAGTTTCAAGTGAATTTTTCAAAATGTTTAAAGTTTTAAGTAATTAAATAAATTTAAAGTATTCACAAAACTATTTCAAATAGCTTATTGTTTTTGTTATTGCATGAAAATTTTCCTATTCGCATTTATGGCATTTTAGCAATATTATTAAATAGTTATATGAAGACGTCATTTTGTATGATTTGGCAAAAGCACTATTTTAAAAGCGAAGGCCATATAAAATTACGATATTAGATAATTAAATATAATTACATATCGTATGCGTTATTACGTCATTGCTAATGATTGAAATGAAAAGTTATCTATTAGTAGCAAACAATTTTTTGTTAATATCGTATACGATATAAGCATAGTTATTAATTAATATCGTATACGAAATTATATACAAATTTTTAATGTTGCCCCTAATACAATTTGAAAGTTATTTATGTAATAACGTATTTACGGTATTGGAGAAAAGATATTAGATAGGGAATAATTTACGATATTAGGTTGAAATTTATAATTTTTAATTACTACACTAATAAAAATTTTATAAAGCAATCAAATGAAAATTGCAATTTTCCAACAACTTGAGTCAGAGTAAATAGAAACAGAATGTTGAATATAGAATTTGTCTAAATAATCGATATATTGTTTAACAATGCTTAAAGTAAATTGAACAAGAATTTAAACAAACATTCATATAAAAACCTTTCTTACAATTCTTGTTAAGCCTTTTAACAAATATACAATAAGAACAACAAGAACAATCATAAAAACTCTTCCCATGATTCTTATTTACTTTTTATTGGAAATTTTTCAATTCTCTATTTGAATTATTTTACATAATTCATGTGCTCATTGAATTGTTTAATTGTTACATTTACACATACAAATTTATTTCATTCTATGTTATATTTTGTTACTTGTAACAAAATTGAAGAGAAATGGATACTCGAATATCAACAACACTATCATCATAAATTTCATCTATCTATTTAGTATTTATTGTCTAAATTATTCGTTTATGGGAATACTGATCACGTGACATGTTCACTTGCTATTACAATTGTTCCTCTCCATACCCCTCCCCGCAAAAAAAAACCATAAATGAAATAAAATAAAATTAAGGGCAATTAATTTATGTGATAGCTGTAATTTTCCTCATGGCTTATGTAAACTCAATCATTTTTATGTTACTATTATAAAAATTGATAGTTACATACCTCTCTTTCACTCACTCTCTTTATCTCTAACTACCTATATCTGTGGGCGTATAAATATTGAAAAATTTCCAGTATAAACAAAAAAAAAATATACACATTTATTTGAAACAAATTGCTGTATATAATTTAATTAGACATGACACCACAACTGCTGCAAAGTACAACTTGATTTCAGTTTGCTACCTCAATTTTTCTATATGGCTAAAGTCTGCCCACAAATTTATAAATCTCTATTTTTGACATATAAATGTAAAAATTGTCTTACGAGCCCTTTTTTTAAAATAAAAAATTGATTAACAAAAATATTTATAATTTTGGCTGAACTTTCATGAGAATTTATGCAAAACTTATTCTTTGATTTGGATTTTTTGGAATTTAATAGAAAAGTTCAACGAAGAGCGATCTATTGTTTAAGCGCTTCTCTATTTATCTCTTGACTCTTGATTCTTAATTCGATTTTATAATTTGCCAAAGTATTGAGAAAAGCAGGAAAGCAAGCAAAGTGCTTGCTTTCACTGGGATCCTTTAATCTAGTTTGCTTTTTAGAGGAAAATCTTTTTTATTAAATGAATTTTTATTATGAAATATTTTCTCAATAATAAAATTAGAAAGTTTCTTACCATTTGCCATATAAATATGAAAATTCTTTATTCATTTATGAAAAATTAGCTTCTCATAAAAAAATTACAACATTTATTTATTTATTTATAGGAGAGTTGCTTCATAAATATATCAACTAAATAAATTACATTCATCAGCAAAATTTTCATAAATTTACATAATTTCACACTTTAGAAATTGCACTAATAAAAAAAATAATATAAAAAAGTACTTCATTTTTAATGAGTAATTCGAAAAATAAGCAGACACAATTCAATTTCAAGTTTTACAATTTCAACATTTAGATTATATGAGAATTCTTAAATGAAAGGTGATTAAGTGTAATAAATTTATACTATTCAAATTTCCAAATAAGAATTATATGTAAGAATTTTGAAAGAAGTTCTTCATTTTTATATAAAAAGATTTTTAATTGTAATGATTCCTTTTTCTCACTTAAAGATTAAGCGAGAAAAATGCCTTCAAAGTGTCCTTCAGTTAAGCTCAGCTCATTTGAAGTGAAGTGAAGTATACTGATGGCCTAAGATTTAATTATTTATAATAACTGACGTATTATATTAATCGATTTGAAAATTCATAAAATGAGAGATTAGAATAAAATTCCTAAGCGATTGAAGTTTGGTCAAATATTTTTAAGCGCTACAAACAACTTTCTCTTAAGTTTAGCTTACAGCTTTATAGATTTAGATTTTATAATCAATTCTCAATATTTATTAAACAGCACTCGTATATTTCAAAATTCTTACTTTTGCTAACGCCCTAAAGCATACAACAAAAGATTTTCAAATAATATTAAGAAATAAAAGCAGTAAAATAACGTAAGCAAAAAGAGAGGAAAATAAAACAAAAAAAAAAAAACAAAAAACACATAAATGTATTACAAGAAATAAACAACATTCCTCAGAGAAAATTTTTTTGTAAAATTTTTTTTTCATTTCGTTTTTTTTTGAATTGTTTACTTTTTTTTTCAACATTTGTCGGATTTTTCATGTTTGTTTTGTGCTTTTGCGGTTAATATTTTAGTTTGACCATTTTCTAACACATAAAACATTACATAAGCATATTTAAATGAAATATTTTATATAAATTGCATAAACATGAATGCACACACACATACATACATACATACGCCATATACACGCATATGTCAAAAATGTGGATTATGTGAATTCTAAAAATGATGAATGTTGTTATTTTGGTACTCAGAATATTTTTTTTCATATATAACTTCTTTCCATTTTTCATTTTATTATAATAAAAAGCCGAATAAAAACAATTTATATTAGTTTTGTTGTGTACTTTTATATTTGTGTGCGTAAAATTGTTAAAAGTTTTTTACATTTATTTTTGTTGTGTTACTTGATGACACATACATGCAAAAAGTAATTTTTCAATTCAATTGTACGATTGCATGTCATATTGTTATGCTTCACACACTCACATAAACATTTCTCACACACATACATACATACATACATAAATGTAAACATGTAAAAAAAAAATGCTTAAAATGCAGTTGGAATTTTGATTTTTCTTCGAGGGTCTCTATATTTTCTAATTTTGTTAGTTCTATGTTCCACAATTTGATTGAGTAATATATTTGTATAAAATTTGAAAGTTGTCTCGATTTAGATACAACAAGAAATATACAAATACAAATAAATTGTTTTTTTTTATCTTACGTTTTATTTGTAGAAATTTTTCTTACAATAAAATCTTTCCTTTTACTAATTCAATTCTTCTTTCTGATTGTATTCGCTATTTTTGCTGCTGTTAGTACAGTTGTTATTGTTGTTTTTATTGTTATTGCTATTTTTATACAATCAAATCAAATCTAACATGACTATCGGCTGACATGACAAATCACAAAAATTCTTATAAAAGAAAATGTATGTTTTTCTCTTTCTCACACAAACATTCTCTCTCCCTCTTTTTCCTACCGTTATCTATGGGTATTTCTTACTTTATATATGTGTATGTTTTTAGTGTACTTATATCAGAAGACATTAGTGCCAACTGTTACCAAAGTCATAGTCTAATAATAACAATCAAAACTGGAATGCGACGTGACTTCTTTAACTTAAATTATTACAATAAATATAACCCACCATCTAATCAACATCCGAATTGAAATGGATAGGCCATAAAATTAAAGGCATTCTTGTTATAAAATTTGAAGAAACCATATAAAAAAAGGATCATGAAAATAGACTTAAAGAAATGAAGAGTAAAAAAATATTTCTTAGATTTCTATTTTCTAATTAAACTCATGATTCCTTTATACAAAAATTTATCCTTAGGGATATTTATTCAACATAAAATACATACATAAATCTTAATTTACGTTTCTCTGTTTTCCATTTTCCGCTTCACACACACTCTCTCTCTCTCTCTCTCTCTCTCTCTCTCTCTCTCTCTCTCTGTCTTGTTCCATCTCTCTGTAGCAGTCAATTATTTTTTGGCTTTTGATGAAATTGAAATTTTGTAATTGAACTAAACGTTTAAGTAAACGTTTTAAGTTGAGCAATTATTTTGTGTTCAATTTCATTTTGAAATGGTACCCTATAATGTTTGATGATAAAAGTTTCTATAAAAGAGATGAATGCCTAAGTATTTTAAATTTATTTTTTTACTTAACTTCTAAACTATCTCAATGATGAGAAAGATATTTATCTTATTTTAGTGCTAAAAGTTCTTACCATTTTTTATTACAAAATTTAAAATGCTGTAAAAGGCAAGAAGAATAATCATTCCTAGTAAAATAAATCATCGGTTTCTTTTGTATTTAATGCCATTTAGCATGAACGACTTCTCTTTTAAAAACACCATAAATTTTGCTAGTTTTAAATACAAATTCTCAATTCCCGACCATTAAAAAAAATGTTTTTTCCAATAAGTGAATTCTCTAACTTAATACTTAAATCTTTAACATTCTATTTAAGCATATACTTGCAATATCGTTTACAATCAACATGCTTAAGGACATAACAAGATTTTACTTTTAATTGAATCAACATTTTTCAAATTATCTAAATTCGCACTTATATTTCCTAAATTGAAATTATCTGCATAGAAATTTATAAGCTAACCAGCTAAAATTTGTAATTCTTTCACCACTTTTCCACTTTAACATTCAGTTTTCTCCATTTCAACATTTTGGATGTTAGAAAACTGTAACTTGACAATTTAAATTTACTTAACTCTTTTTCATTTAACCAGCTGCATATTTTTAATTATTTCAGTTTAGTTTTACATAAAAATCGATTCATCATCCTTTCAGAGTTTAAAACACTATCATAAATTGCCATTACTTTTGTGAGTCTTTTATGAGAAGACTTTTCCCTTAAAACCCATAAAATTATATGCTTTACAATTCAATATTTTGCGTTGTTTACATAAAGACTTTGTTCTTTATTCTTTATAATTTTATTTTGTTATTAAAAGCATATTATTTTATAAAAGCACGTATGCGGGCTTAAACCAAAGAAACTTTGTAGTTGGTTGTGGTCAACTGCTAAATACTGTATGTGATTCCTTTATTTATTTATTTATTTATTTTTTTTTTTTTTGAATTATAAGCAAAGTTGTTAAATGAAAGTGAAGGCAAAGGTAAGAAATTTAGAGAAAAAGTAGCATTTTTTAGACAATTTTCTTAAATGAAATTAAAAAAAAAAATTATTATTACAAATTATTATTATTTTGCCCATTTTCGTTTCACTTTCATAATGGCCCATCAAAAATCTAACTACATAAATCACAGAATCATAAATATACCTCAGAAATAGCTATTTACAGTTTACGGTAGGATGGACGGACAGACATGTTCAAAGTATTGGTTTAGGCGTTAAGAGTTCATCCTTCAAATATTTGGCGTATTTGACGTAAATTTATTGTAGCAGAAATTTTAAACGCCTTGAAAATAAATTGTGTATGCCTAGAAAAGTTATTACATTTCAGGACACGGAACTGAAAATGGTACTGTAATGAAACATCATGGTACTGACTCTTAATAAACATCATGGTAAAAAAGTATACACGTAAGTTTGTACATGAAAATGAAAAGGAAGTGAAGGTTTAATAAAACATAAATATTAATATTTTCATTATTCTTGTATTAATAAGCTTTCCAAAAAAAAAAAAAAAAAAAAAAGAAAAAGAAAAAATGAAGCCCAATCATTTCTTCAGTAAGTAAGCTTCAGCTTACTTTTCGGTGGTGGCTTTTTACAACAATAGCAACAACAACAAAAAATATATAATAATCATAAAAGTGGCAGCTAAAATAAACATGAATATGAAGCAGTAAAATGAGAGAGAAAGTAAGAACATTTCACTTTTTTTTTGCTTTGTTTTGTACTATTTAAATAATAAATTTGTGTTTTTTGTCTTTTTTTTTATTTTCATATTTTTCCTATTTTGGGGCATTTTTGTATTGTCAACAAGTAATTAACTGCCATTCAAAAGTATAAAAATTGAATAATTTTTTGCTTGATTTTCTCCACCACTGAAATATTAATTTTCCGTTTTTTTTGGTTTTTATACCTAAAATTATGCAATGACTAATAGAGATGAAACAAACAAAGAGAGAAAATGGGAACGAGAGTTTAAAGTTCTTTAATTGGCTAGAAAAAATCCACAACAAAAGTAAAAATGAAGGCAAAAAAATTTTTTATGTAGCAGCTTCAAAAAATTTGAGGATTAAACAATAACAAAAACAACAATAACATTTAGCAGAAAGAACAATAGTTACATGTCACAAACATATGAACAAATTTTGCTTTGCACTGTATTTCATATTCAATGTACTTCATATATATTTTAAGAGTTCAACTTAATATGTCAAGGTACTTCGACATTTACTCACATAAACATACACATACATATGAACACTTTTTTAAAATGGAGAGAGATGAGAAGATTTCTACTTGTTATGCATATTTATGTATGAACTTCTTAATAACTAATAATAAAGCAAATCAAACCAAAACAGAGCAGAACAGAACGATACAATAACTAAAATAATGTAAGTAACAATTTTCTTTCTTTTTTTTACTCTTTCTTTGTTATTATAATTCTTCTATGCTTCTATTATGATGGCAATCAATTATCTAGAGAGTTCTTATGTATGACTTTTTTTTGTCTGTTTTTAAATATCACTCTTTTAATTTTATTTGTGCTGCTTTGTTATTTGAAATATTTTTTTTATGTTGAGTTGTACTTTGAGTTTGTAGCTTTCTGCAAAAGAGCAAAGATAAAAAATCAAATTATCGCCATATTGTTTTTAGATTACAAGCAAAGAAAATGTAGAAAGCAAAAGTACCAAGTAAATCAAAGAAGTGCAAAGAA
This sequence comes from Melophagus ovinus, assembly GCA_023089585.1. Taxonomy (NCBI): domain Eukaryota; kingdom Metazoa; phylum Arthropoda; class Insecta; order Diptera; family Hippoboscidae; genus Melophagus; species Melophagus ovinus. Next base: position 8,535,133 of record JAKKIB010000252.1, on the reverse strand, counting down.
ACCGAACTTTTCAACAAGATTTGCATAAAAAAATTTACTTTTTTTTAACTAAAAGTAAGAAAAATGTGAAATGTAATAAATAAGACTTAAAATAAGAATAATATAAGAGTCGACTTTTGTAAGAGAGATTCATTAAAAATATTTAACTCAAATGATTCTTTTTAAATGAAGAATCACAAACAAAGAGAAAAATATGAAATGAAATGAAAAATTTGCAGCCTTACTAGAAAATACTTTAATAGTCTTATTTAGAAAATGATTTAAAATATAAATCTATTGCAATATTTGCTCGGCTACAAATTTCTAATATGCTAATATTTGTATTTATCCGGACAACGCATCAAGAACTATTTTAAATGTTTCTCTAGCGAATAATTTAGATTCATTTAGACATAGACAAATTCGAATCAAAATTCTTATTAAATTTTTTTTGTGCTTACTTTGTGTACCCAAAATTCCATAAGTCTACGTATCAAATATTTTGAAATATTTCATAACTCTACATGAATTCAGTGTACTTCAATAAGTATTGGAAGTTTTATCTAAATTTAAATAGAATAAAATTTCCTTCTATCTCTAAATCTATTTCTATTTCTATTTCTATTTCTATTTCTACTTACTAACCAGAATTTTACATTTTTTTCTCTCCTCTATTATGTTTCATATTCCTCTTTTTTTAACATTTTTTTTTTTATTAATAATATTTTCCATAGAGCAAGAGATTTATATTACTTTATAGTTCGTCTTTGAAGAAATAAGAAGATTCATCTAAAATATGAAACATATTTAAAAAAAAAAACTTCTTTTTTTATAGTCTTCTTCTTGGCGCCTTATGATAAAAAAAATTAAGGAAGTCTTATCGTTTGGAAGAGCTAAACAAAAATCCTTCATGCTAAAATGAAATTTTAGAGAATAAAATCTTTTATAAAAAGAAAGAATAAAATACTTTGTAAATCTTTTTTGTTTTTTCTTTTTTTCTAATGCTTTTCTCTTTTTTGCTTTGTCACGATTTATCAACTTTATTGGTTATGACTAATGTAAGGAAATATATTAATAATATCAATAACAAAATCATATTTTTCATTGAACATCCTCGATTTGATGCCCAATTTCTTTTTCTTCTATTTTAATAATCTTCAATAGAAAGAAATGAAAGTGAATTCATAAAATTTATTATTTGTGTGTAAATTTAATTTGAGCATATTTATTTATGGAATAAAAAAATAAATATTAAAGTTATTATGAAACATAATCAGATCAAAAAAAAATTCACTACTTCTGATTCTTTGTAGTATTAAGAAATTTTTCTCAAATCTTTAAAGTCATCAATTTGTTTAAGCGATCTGTCCTAAAAAAAAGAAACTATTGAATTCATACGATTATGCCAAAAATTTGTGAAATATGATGTCATTAAAATAGGCGAATTTTTTTTCTGAGAAGCGACCGTTTTGAAATAAAAAATCCACTAAATGGACTACAATAGATTCTAAGGAACACTCTAAAAAAAAAACTCAGAAAACAAAATAATTTGACGTGCCCGTAATCGGAGTCAGTAGCGAAATGAATTGTTCAAGATGTGGAATAATGCTTTTTTTTTTGTATTATAAACAGTGCAAATTTTAGCAAAAAAATATAACTAATCTTGACCAAAAGGAAGCCTAAAAGTATACATTGGATAAAGAATTTTAAAATGCTACTAAAAGTATTTTATTATTATAAAAATTTTCATGGGAAAATTCACAAACAATTATGCTGGTTTTATTTTACATATTTTCTTTTGGAAATTTCATTGTTTATTCTATTTTATTTTATTCTATTATTTTAAATTTATATTTTTACTTCTTTTTTTTTGCTTTTAAATTAATTACCAAATGGGGGATTTTACTCACAACAAACATTGCTATTTTAACTAGTTTTGCTTTTCAGTTAACACAAAATGAAAATTTATATTCGTTATAATTCACTTTGACAATTATTTCCATAAAAGAAGGCAAAACATAATTATTCAACTTGAAAGAAGAAAAAAATCAACTGAAAAATAATCATTTTATATTTTGAAAAATTAGTTTTTAAGCTGAATATTAATTCATTTAAATTTCCCTTTTACTTTTTAACATAACTCATTTCATATTTCCTCTTCCCATACCCATAGTAAAAACAAAACTGTCCAATGTTGCCTTATGCCTTTTCCTTATACCTTTGCCAGTCTGATCGCATGAATTGAACGCCTACATAAATGGCCCAATTATTCATTTCATTTGATTTTTTTTTTGGCGATTTATAAAATAAAAATTAATTGTACTTTTTTTTTAACTTTTATGGCACTTCTGGTCTGGCATGGTATGAAGTTAGTCCAGATGTATATAAAGTATAAAAAGCTCAATTACATATTGATTTTACAAAATTTTCATTAAAAGTAGAGAAAGTGAAGCCAAGAAATTATAAAATTCTATTTTCCAAAGTTATATAAAATATCTGTTAAATAAACCCTTACAATTTTTCAAAGCCTAACATTTTCTTTATAAAAATGGAAGAACTTTTAAACAAAATAATTCGAAAGTATTTAATTTAAAAAATAAAGAAATTTTTATCAAACCTCCCAGCAAATCTATTAAATTATTGAACTCAAAAAAATGGAAACTAATATAACAAAGTTGCATGAGCGATTCTTTGATGCAATACATTCTTTAAAATCTTTCAAACTCCATTTTAACTCCATTCTATTTGCATTTTGATTCATGTGATGATTTAAAAAAATTTATTGTACAGTACAAAATAATCGTGTTGATCTAATTATTTTGTTAGCATTTGCTATTGCATTTGCTATGAATTTTCTGATCTCAATATGTTGCATTATAATAAAAATATTGGATTGAAAACCACAATGTAGAAAAATTATTGAAAATTAAATTGATCCAAAGTGCCAATTATTCATTTTTGAACATTAGCAACAACATAACGAAACAACTACAAAAAAAAAAAACGGTAAAAAGGTTGGGGGTTAAAAAACCAATAAATAACCTACACAGACAGACAGACATATATATATATATATATATATATATATACATATATATATCTATATAAATATAAAATATATTTCATATTTTACTTTATGTATTCTTTCGCCTTCCAAACCCACCAAACGACATAATGTTACCACTGAGTAAAAGGAAAAACATGTCAACCATGAAACCTAGCTATTTATCTTCCCCCCCTCTTATTTCACACTATGTTTTTCATAAATCTTTAACCATATAGAAAACTGAATGTAAGAAACATTAAGTTTGATATATTCACCCTTCACGTTTCAATATCGTTATTTCAACCATCATACACACACATCCATACAAATATTATGGGAAAATCATCTTAAGGGCACAACATAATTTTAGCGTACAATTTATAATGTTATAATTGTTGATAAGCGTACATGTTAGATAGATGAATTGATGGGGAACGAAGGCAACTTACTGTAATAAATATTAAAAATTCTATAGTAAATTTTGTTATTGTTATTGTTACTGTTATTGTTATTGTTATCTTAAAAATTCTACATATAATTACAAACATGCAGTTTGTATGCAGTTTATATGTAACAATTTTAATATAACTAATTTTATTCAAATATTATTACAGAGATATGGGAAGAATGTATGAGGAAGAGCTTAGTTCTGGGATTGAACTAAAAATAAATTCTTGTTGTATTTTAAACGTTAAAGTTTTTATATTAATGAAGTAACTTCTTTAGTATTTAATAGGAATAGATTACAGTTCGTATTTTATATATAAAAAATATATATAAATTGTGCAGAACAGAAATGGCCAAACTCAAATTACGTTACATTGGTCGAAGGATCTCTAAATTATATGACAAAAATACAAATTGAACAAGAAAATCATTATAACAGTAAGTAAATGCTGTATTCTTAATATTAACATTTATTCAATTTATCCGAATTATCCGAATTATCCGAATTATCCGATTTATCCGATTTATCCGATTTATCCGATTTATCCGAGATATCCAATTTATCCGAGATATCCAATTTATCCGATTTATTCGTTTTATCCGATTTATTCAATTTATCCGATTTATCCGAATTATCCGATTTATTCAATTTATCCAATTTTTTTTATGTTCTTAATAGTTTTTATACTTCACATAAATTGTTTTTATCTTCTCTTTTTATGGCAACATTTTCTTATTTACTTTCGTGATAATACATTTTCTCAAAACCAAAAATCCTTAACGGCCATCATTTATACGTTAAAACAGCTTTTTGTTAAAGCAGCAGTTTGTTGGTTTAGACTTCTTGCCACTCTCAGATATTTGCCTATCACTGTCATTAAATATGCTCTATATAAACCACGTATGCGTGTATGCATTTAATGTATTTAATTAGCAAATAAAAAAATTTGTTAGAGATTATACAACTTTTGTGTCATTAATATTTAGAAGGTTTTTATTTTTATAAAATTATGTATATAAAAAGCATTTCGTTTTTAAAAGATTATAATAAATCAGGATGTTCTGAATAATTTTTGTTAATTTAGGCAAAACATATTTGAATATAAAATTGTGTTTTTATGGTATTTAACTAAAGCGGATAATGGAAAAGGATAACATATGGAAAGGATATTGAAATAATATGCTTAAATAAGTAAAAAATATGACACATCAATTTATATAGCATTTTTAAGTATAATCGAGATAAATTTTTATAATAATTTGTACAATATTAGCTGCTTATTCTGCGGGGTAATACGGTCCCCTATAAAATTTTACTTATTTAGTAACCGGTATTATTTATAGGTTAAAAATCTGGAGAAATAATTTTACGTAATAATTTTTTTTCATATCAAAATTATGGATTGAAATTTTTGGCATATTTTAAAGAAATTTGGGTACGCAAACATTTTTTGCTTCAAAGTGGAATAATGAACAATTAATGGATAAATTACTGGTGAAAAAGTTTTTTCGACAACTTAGTTTAGAAAATTTTACAATAAACTCTTTTTTAAGTTAAAAAAAAGTTTTTGCTTCAAGCGAATACAAGCCCTCATTTTTGGAAAACTGGAAGTTGCCTTTTGCCATAATAAATTTATGTACAATGGTTGGATCAAGTAAATCAATTTTTTACACATACGTTTATTTCTATTTAGTTTTTTTGAATTGTTTGAAAACGGAATAATTAAATTTCATTTTATGGGGGGGGGGGGGGGGGGTGTCACTAAAGGCAAAGTCTGAGTGCTATTGTTCAAATTATCTATCACAAAATCGTACCAATTCATCAATGAAACATGAATTCAAGGCATTCAGCATTTCTCATCTGCTTTTCTTTACAATTCTAACTAATTTCTCCTTATACGCTACCACCCCCCCTCCCAAACTTACATGTCATTTGTAATTGTAATTTTGAAATTGTTTCCAGAGGCGAAAAAAAAGCAAAAGCAACAACAAAAAAAGCAAATGTTAATTATAAATAATAACAACTAAAAAAAGTAATTGTCTAAAAATGTAAGAGAAAGATTGAGAATAAAAATTTTAATTGGACATGAATAAAAAGTTGATGGATGAATGTGCACAAAAAAATTTCAAAGAAAAATAAAAATAAATCTTGATATAATTTTAAAAATAGATCAATTTCATAATAAAATACCAATAATATAAGTACTCAAAGTAAGGCAACATTGAAACACAAAACACACTACAACAAAATGCTTCAATTTCTTTGATTGTTTGAGAAGAGACGTGTAGAGAAATTTGTAAATTTTGTTCAATAAACAATTTAAAAAACAGAAAAAGAAACTACATTTAGGAAATTTATAAAAATACAGATAGAAAGTGAAAACAAATGTCAGGTATTAGATTTGGATCTCTTTGCCTTTGAAGGCAATAAACTAGAGAAAGAACAATGAATGGATGGTTGCTAACAATTGATGCTTGATGCATATATATGAAAAAATTGCAACAAGTTCAAAGTCAACATTTTGTCAAAGATTTATATGAGTAATTTTTATTTTCATTTTATATTCAGTCCAATCCATTTTCATTTTTATTTGCTACATTTTAAATTAATGTGAAGATTAAATATTTTATATATATATTTTATATGTTGTAAATAACTTCAAACTGCCAACAGATAATTAATTACTTTATTTAAAATACAAACAACACCCTTCATAAAAATGAAATCAACTAGTACACCACCAAAAAATAACAATTTGAACTTCAAAACAGGCATATTCTTAAACTCAAAATAAAAGATAAAATTATAAGAGACTTTAATACTTAATTAATTTTATTCAAGCACCACAATAAATTTTTTTATCTTACAAAAAATAGGCATGGTCAAAATTCAAGAAGTATAAAAGAGCATAAAAATATTTTTTAAGGGCCTGATGAATGATGAATGTTGCTTCACAATAATATAAACTGTACAATACCAACCAAATAAATTTTTAGAAGAAATAATCTGAAAGTGTAAAAAAAAGGGAACATGGAACATTTAAGTGATTCGATTGTATTTTAAATGAGGCCTTCAGCTTTAAGGAGACCTGATCTGAGAAGATTTTAATGTTCAACACTTCCTTCTGCACATCTTGTCTCATTAGTTTTTAATAAAAAGTAATTATATAGCCAATCCCTTCAGATGGTGTAAATATAAAAATAAATTGACTAGTTACAGAGGCGGAAGTAAATCACTGTCACCTATCTAAACACATCATAAATTCTTCATACTTCTTTGTTTTTTTTTTTGTTTTTTTTTTTAGATTTTTTTGATTTTTTTTATTGCTTGTACATGGGCCATTGTATCATAATTGTATGGGTTGCTATTTCATTATATTTTATGATGTTATCATGAACAAAGCATGTATGTTCTTCTACGATTCATTCCTTCATTCATTCATTCATTCATTCATTCATTTATGGGTGGCAATGTGTTGACAAATTCATGCATTTTAAAGTCTTCTCCTCATTTCCTATTTTTATGCCTACCTATTTCTTTTATGGTGGTAAACTTTCTAGGCGCACATAATTTATGATCATAGAAGAGTGGAAAAGTGGAGAAGTGGAAAACATGTAAAGAGAAACTTTATCTATTTATGCTGGCAATTTTCTTAGGCCACATCTAAACACTTTAATACTTTGAAACAAAATATTTATTAACATGAAATTTATTACAAGAAAATTTATGATACGTATTTGGTCAATTTCTATAAGAATATATTTCTATAAAATTCTTTAAAACATTAAATGTAAGATCTAGAAAAATATGAAGAAAGTAAAGACAAATGAAGAAGAAAATTAAAAAAATTTTTTTTTTCATTATTTTTTATTATGCTTCCTTTTCCATGCATGCGCTGCGCTTACAAAATATGCAAAGTTTATGTCACATTTAAAAGGGGAAGTTAAATAATAAACAGAGATGTAAGTAAAGAGTTTGCCAAAAGACAATAAATTGAACAAGAAGAACAAATATGTAAATATTAAACAACAGAATAACAAACAATTTATTTTAATCAGCCACTAGATGATACTGATTGTTTGCCAGCCAAACGAACTAAATAAACAAACAAACAAACAAACAAACAAACAAACAAGTAATAAAAATCAGCTCAACATTGAAATGGCAATAGCCCAGTCCAGTCTAGTCAACCAGCCAGTAAACCACTAAGGGAACTAGCTAACCAATACAAGTAGACATATAAAAATTCAAACATACAAACAGTCAGTCATTCAGTTAAAGTAACAACTAACTAACGAATTAGTCAGCCTTAGATGGCTGATGATGACTTTTCAAGTGTTCTTATCAAACATTTTATTATTTCAAATGTTTTACTGTTATTATTGTAATTGTTATTGCATATTCATGTTGTTGGTATGATATTGCTTTTCTCGTATAAATCTCTAAACTTTCTGAACGTTAGAAAGTTTTTGCACAGGACTTTTATATAACGATCCGCGTCTGTTTCTATTTTAATTTACATAACATGTGATATTTTATATTTTATTTTTTTTTTAGTGGGTAATGTTGTTCTTGTTATTATTATTGTTATTACTATTCTTTGCTTTTAATAGTTTTATATGTAGACATGCATGTTTCATTTCATTTCATTTCATATGAATACTTACACTTAAATGTAAACGCAACAACAATTTTCATTAAATTGTTGTTTGCAGTTGTTTTTCTTTTTTTTTTTTTTGCTTTTTTTTATGTCTCCTCTATGTAATGTTGAAAGTCTAGTGACAGTTGACAAGTACAGCATTGAACTGGCAAACTATTTTCAATATCAACAACAACAATAATAATGATATTAAAAATAGCAAGACCAATAATAATAATAATAATGGCAAAATGCAAATACTCCTCAGAATTGAGAAAAAAATGTTCAAAATAAAATAATGTAGAACAAAGTAAAAGTCTATTCAAATGAAATGAAATCAATTGGAATGAAAATTGGCAACAATGTATAGAAATTTTTTTTTTGTTTTGAACTTATAGTTGACATTAATTGAAGAGGCACTATAGATCCTCAATTCATGCAATTTTTTTCAGAAGAAATTTATAAAAACCATTAAATAGCATCAAATGAAATTTAGAGAAAATTGGCAACACTGCTTATAATTATTTCAAATTATACTTTATACTTTTTTGAAGTTGTCTGAATGCCATTAAAAAAATTTATTTTTCTTTAATACAGAATTTATGGAATTAATGGAATTTATGGAATCCCTTGATTTATCATGCTAAAATCTTATGATGTCATTGAAAGAATTGGAAGCAACCAAAATAAAATTATCATTAAAAAAATTGAAACTTAAAAAATTAAAAAATTAAATTAAAAAATTAAAAAATTATTAAAAATTATCATTGTAAAAAAAAAAATTAAAATAATACCCATTTATCATGAAGATCTGTTTCCAAAAAGTCAGATATAAAATTATCATTTCAAAATTTTTAATTTTGAAAGATGATTTATTTTTATTCGAAGGAAATTGAAGCACAAATATTGCCCCATTTCCCTTATTATGCAATAAATCTAAATCGATTTGAGTGAGTTAAACCAAATAGATTTGTTTTCCTAGAGTTTTAACTAAAGTAAATCAATGTGCCTCAAATATTTATGTTCTTTATTTTAAAAGGTTAAATTGTTTGCTCTTAAAAAGTCCGGAATCTAAATATCTGTAAATCTAAAATCTCTCTAGATTTTACACAAATTGCAAATATCTTGTGTAAGGTACTATGTCGAAGTGATTTATTTCCTGGAGTCACATTAAACATTACATTGTGCTGCTGTTTTGTTTCTTCTTTTTGGTTTTTGATTTCAGAAATCTTCTAAAAATCTGATAGTAAAAATGTCTTGCTAAATGAGTAAATTATTTAAAGAAGGCGAATATGTAAGTCTTTAAAAAAAAAGCAAATGAGAAGCACTCGTAAATCTGTTGTGAAAAATAGTTTATGCAAATCAACAAAGCACACCCAAGTCATATTAAGTGAGTCTAATGTATTTGGTTTTTATAGCCACCAACCAGAGGAGGCTACATTCCCTTTTGTTAATATGAAGCTTTGGAGACCCTATTGCTGACCAGCATCAAAATTTCGAATGCATTTACTTGTTTGCTTGTACGTCCGTCTGTCCGTTTTCCAGTCTGGACGTCTGTATATTATAAACATTCTCCTGGCCTTAAAATTAGAGATATCAAGATCAAATTTGGCAGAATCATTGAACGTTCTTGCATGCAGGTTGGTATTAAAAATGGGCCAAATCGATTAAAGGACATGCCCACAGTGCAGCATAAACTGAGACCACCTTTTTCGTTAAGCAAAATTTGCTAGACTTTTGCTCATCATCTGCCCACTGCTACAGATTGATAGTTGAAATTTTGCACAAGTAGGGAGGCCAGTATCTCTCTGAAAATCAAGCAAATCAGGGAGGCCTACGCAAAATTACACAATATCAAACTTTCATTTTTTTTATCTTTAAATTTTCTATTTGTTTCTGAAACCTGAAACAAACTCTGATACGTATTATCGTGGTGTCTGAGTGGTGGTTATCCAAGATTTGGCCTCAGCCAAATATAATTTTTTTTACTTGTTATCATTTTAGTGCTCTCTTAAAATGTCGCTTGCTGCTATCTTTTAAAGATCAAAAAAAAATTCTCCTTGTAAATTATTTGAAATGGCTCCATACAGAATGGCCCTATTTTAATGCTCTCCATTCAGTGCTTTTCTACTTGCTTTTCCCTCTTCTTTCTACTTTTTTTTATTTTTTTTTTTTGTAACTTTGATTTTAATTTTTTTATTCATTCATATTGTTGTTGCTTTTGTTGTTGTTATTTTTGTTGCCTACCACAATTATATTGGATGGTGAATGGGTAATGTAGCTTACAGTGCATCTGTTCGTTAATCAGTCTTTTGAAGAATGTGTTCGCATACAAAATACAGATGGTTCTTAATAATTTGAACGCATGCACGCTTATTTATACCGGCACCGTACTATCAGCTACTTTACAAAGCAAAATGAAATAATTTTAATGGAGGAAAAGACAAAACACAAAAAAAAAAAAGAAGAAGAAGAAAATCGTGTCGAATGTTTGAAAACAAAGTTATGAGAGCATAAATATGAAATGGAATAAAAATGAAAAAAATTTAATGAAAAGGACAGAAAACGACACAAGACATAAAACAGTACAACTCAAATGTTAAATATTTCATTTGTACTATTTTGTACGTTATAAATTAATTGGACATGTGTGTGTGTGTGTGTGAGTGTGTTTTGTTTCTTTGCAATTGCTGTTCCTATTTTTGTTGCTTCACACAATTCTAAAATGATTTGTCTGTACGTCCATAATCTAATAATATTGTATGCCATCAAAAAAAAAAAAAGAGAGAGAGAGAGAGAGAGAGAGAGAGAGAGTTGAATCGCGTATTGTGCATGTGAAATCTATAAATAAATATTTATTTTCAATTTTATTTTACTTTTAATTAAAAGGAAATAATGAGCAGAATATAACAAAATAAAAAAAAAAGAAAGAACAACAACTTGAAGAAAAATCATTAGAAAGTTCCCTTTTGTTTTTTTTTTTTTTTTTTTTTTTTTTTTTGTAAAAATTGAATGAAGTATAAAGAAATAAAATCAATGAAAGAAATTTTTATGTGCAATTATTTTTAATTAAATGATTTTAGTAAACAAAGAAAAACCAATTAAACAAAAAGAAAGAGAAATTTAGTGCAATTATTAAACGTTATTAGTTGGCTTCTTTTTTTTTTTTTTTTTTTTTTTTTGGTTGAGTTCAACAAGAAAAGGAAGTAAAAACAAACGAAATTCTAAATGAATTAAATAAAGTTGTTCATTTCATGGGTGTGTGTGTGTGTGTGTGTTTTGTAAAATAATAAAACAAAAATATTATAAAATAAAAAAAAACATAAAAATATGATGCAATAAAATTAAGATAATAAAATATAAAAAAAAAAGAAATTTAATTTTTTTTAACAAAAATTGGTTTGAGTCTGAGATTGTTCGAATTTCGAAATTGCTTTGAGTCTAAGAACTTCGAACTTCTTGTTCGAATTTCTATTACACATTTTACTTTAAAGATCTTAAGTTCCTTGGAGAAATGGCTAAATTCTTAAGTCCTTTTTTCCAGAATCGTCATAAACTCTCAAGACTTTTTAAACGGTGATTGCTTGTATTACAAATTCCATCAAAGTTTCTACGTTAAAATTTATTTCGGATTAAATGATGGAAATGTTTATTCAATTAAATCTGAACGAATTCAAAGCAATTTCGATTCGTATTCACAAACTTCAACATTTTTACTTAACTAAGTTCAATGTTCATGACTGATATTGATTAATTACCCATTGACTTCTCCCTGCAAAAAGTAGCATTTGGAAATAATCATAAATTTATTAATAAAGGCCCTTAAACAAGTTTAAGCCAGAATTTTTCCTTTAATTCAAACAGATATTCGGAGGAGCTTAAGGATGGAAATTATCTTTTTACAAAAGCACTCCGAAAGCCATTACGCCTTTTCTGTGAAAATGAACTCAAGAAATTTAATGAAATTCAAGAAATTTAATGTCACAGCTCTTGCAAACGCTTTTGCTAACTTTTTTATGTACATTAATGTCTTTATTGACCCAGCATTTAGTTTCGTAAGGCTTTCAAAAATGTTATGCATATATCACATCAATTACATCAAATTAAAATTTCCTTTGAAGAATATTTTTAGGTTTTTAGTAGCAAAAAAAAATTTTTTTTTCAAAATTTTTAATTAAGCTAATTAAGCGAAGAGTGACGTTAACTTTTTCACAAGCAAATCGTGCTTTATTAGCTGTCAAAATATACAAAAAATTATACAGTTTATTGGTGAAGCAAACAATTCTAAAAAGTTACTTCAAAGAACCGAAATAACTCAAATCAACAACTTGAATAAGTTTAGAAAATTCTGAGCAAATATTCATTACAGAAACTGGTTTTTGTTTTTCTAAATAAAATCAAGTTAAGTCGTTTGAATTTTATTTCCGAAAACAATCTTAATTATTAAAACATTATTAATAATTTAATAAATTTATAAAAATACAAAGAAGAAAACAAATCATTCTTGTGCTTAGAATTTGAAAAGTTTAAATGCCCCTCAAAAAACTTAACTGAATTTTTGTATTATTGCTTGCAAAATTAACTAAAGCATTTATGGCCATAAAAAAATATAATTTTTATATTAAAATAAATTACGATGAAATTTTCGTAACTATTAGGTATCAAGCAAATATTTCAAAAAAGAAAAGAAATAGAATATAGAAAAAAAAATGGATCATGTTTATTAAAGCAAAACAAAATGAATGCCCTACAACCATCAATAAACAAAATATACCTACATTGCTTGTGGGCAAAATTTAAGGATGATGACAAAAACAGAACACCATAACAATAAAAACAGCAGATTAAAAACACAAAGCGTGTAAAAGATGCTTTTTTTTCTTTTGTTCATACTTAAACGCCCAAACGATTTTCTTTCAATCATTTTCTTACTTTCTGCCTTCTTCCATTCTGCTGGAATATTAATACAATGAAAGTAGGTAATTTTTTTGCTGAGAGTCTTCCTTTGATTTTATTCTTAACTTTTATTATTATTATTATTATTATTGTTATTAGTTGTTGTATTAATAAGGACATTGAAGCTTTAAGCCATAAATTGATGTATTGTGTAAAAGATTTTCTTATCTAATCAGAATTAATATTTATCAAATATGGCACATGCTTATGAAATGTATGGCCGTCTCTTAAAGCAAACACAATTTGAATTGAAATATAGATTTATAATAATTTTTTAGACACTATTTAAGCCTATATGTCAATAAGTTTTGATAATTGCTTATTGCAAGACAAAATTTTCTTCTTTTTTTTTTTTTTTTTTTTTTTTAAATTATAAAAAATTACAAGTTTGCCAGAGCTCTTGTCATATATAGATGAAATCAAAAACTTTTTGACTTATATGTTATTTATTAGGCCACAAAAAAGTGAAATTAACACTATTTCATTTGTTGTTGTTGTTATTTAATTTATAAAAGCTACAGCGCACAGAAATAATCCATTTAAAAAAAAAGTGTTATTTAATTAAAAAGAAAATTCTCAAGTGAGAATAATTTCATTTGAGTTTACAATTGAATTTAATGAAACAGCAAAAAAATTAAGAAAACAATAATAACAAGAAATTTTTTTTTGAGTTTTTTTTAAAAATTTATTTCATAATAATTTCAACATGGTAACTAATAATCATAAAATGAATAAAGACAAAGACAAATCAATATTTATTCAAAATATTTATTACGTGTGAAAATAATATTCCCTGAAAATTATCGTAATAAATAAGAAATTCATAATCAATAATTTATTTAAATTTTTTTTTCATTTAAGCTTAATATGATTTAAGAATATTTGTTAGAAAATTTAAGGAGCGATATATCTTGAAAGCACTTTTTTTAAGAACTCATAAAACTAACTTTTTAAGACTTTTTAATTATGAGCATTTTAATAATTTTCAAAACGTTTTTCTTAAATAAATTTTTCTCAATGTTTCTCATAAGTTTAAGTTTAATTGGCTAGAAATGTAATGCCAAAAAATTCTATTATCTAGTCCCAAAAGATATTTATATGACAAAAGTGTTTGCTCATTCAAAAAATTCAAAGTTAAACTCAAAAAAGGAAATGACATTCATTACGTTTTAATTCATTCACAGTTTAAATTCTAGACTTTAATTAATACAAAACTCTGGCATCTCTGAGAGATTGATATACCCAAATTTACCCATTTTTTTTTTTTTTTGTATCATTTGGTTCTCCAATAATCGAAATCCATCTTCTTTAAAATTATGTTGTTCAAGTTTTTCTTTTTTTTTTTTTTTTTTTTTTTTTTTGAGCAAGCAAAAATCACGTCAAAAACTATTTCCCTTAAAATTCATTCCAAAAAAAAATAATGTATATTTCTTTTTTTCTTTTTTTTTTTTTTTTGTAGCTATTACGAACAAAATTCATTGAGACATTTACTTTTTAGTTGATTATTGTGGCACCATTAGTTAAAGTTCTGAATGAAAATTATAATAGAAATAAAAAGAAACTTTATCAAAATAAAGAAAAAAAAAGCAAAAAGGTAGAAGAATATTTCAAAAAGGAAAATGCAACCAAATTGTGCACATGAATAAGTAAGAAGAAAGTAAAAATTTTTAGCATAGATGAACTTTTATTGAAGAAAATTATTGATGGCAGGGAGTATTCACAAAAAAACACAAAGAAATCAACATTTTAAAAATCAAAACATCATCTTAATTTCGTCAAATTTATTATGTTACATTTGTAGAAAGTTTTCAAATTTTACAACTTATTTTTGACAAATAAATTCCATAACATTGTTATATTGTTGATTTATTAGAATTCATGCAAGATAAACTTTTTCGCTTTCATTCATAACATTTATTAAATTTGGCAATTGAATTTTTAGGCAAAGGCTCTGAAAGGTTACCTTTAATATAAGTAATTTGTAAGAATGAATCAAGAAGATTTTTTATGCCAATCACTTACGCTACAGAATCCTATATATTTATATAAATATCCTAATTCTACATATACGTCAAATGGCCCAAATTTTCAAGATTCTATTGTAAAATTTTATATAATAAATATAATTTGGCCAAGAACAAAACTTTATTGAAACTAATGTGAATTGAATTGCTTTTCCAACAATTTCCTTCTTTACTGCCCTGAAAAATATATGAAATTTTTGATATATCCATACATTCGAAATTTGTTCCAGTTCGATACCCATAAAAAAAATACCCCCCTTTTATTAATTTTCATGTTTTTCTGAAGTGAATATATTTTTAACGAAAATTATCATTCCTTGGCAGTTTGACATAAAAAAATTTATGCATCAAATTTGATCCACACCCTCCATTTTTTAAATCTCCTTTATAATTTTTTTTAACTTTCTTAGTTTATGCTTCTATTATGCCGCTTTAAATGCACTAAGCAAAGTGCTGTAGGATGTTTAAGAATTCGGCCCTAACCGACTATAAAATAACTCATGTTAGATCTTAGATTAACATTTTGTATTCCATAATTCTTTGGGTCTTTTCCTTGGATCCTTTTTTATATTATACTTTAATAATGATGTGTATGTAGATAAAACTTTAATAAACGTAGATAAAATAAAATATTTGAATAGTAATTTAATGACTCAACCGCACCTTACTGTGATATTTAAAAGAAATTTATATTTAAAAGAAATTTCATGAAATTTTATTTAACACAATTTGAATGACTCCGTTTGTTGTTTGTAGGTTTCCTTCTAAAATATTTTTATATTTTTACTTATTATTATTGTTGACAGTTTTTCTAGATAATGCACATAAATTTTTTCTCTATACCTTTTTTTCCTTCAATTTTTTTTATATTAATAAATATTTTGGGTACTTAAGTAGTCTAGTAGCGTAATCATTCGATTTTCTTGAAGTGTAATAACCTTTTAAATGAAGAAAATGGTAACAACGGTCGGCTGCAGTCGCTCTTTGCAATCCTTAAACTACTTTGCATAAGGATTTTGGAAAAGGAAGCCGGTTTTGATTTGTAGTAAATTTGGAATATTTATTTAAAACTAAACATTAAATCCCTAAATCCATTTTCATATAAAAATTCTTTAAAGTTCACACTTTCAGCAAAAAAAAAAAAATTCTTTACAGAAGTGGCCCGATTTTGGATTTTTTGGACTAAACGCGCTTGCTTAGTTAATTTCGTCAAAATATCTCCTCTCGCTAAGCAATTTACATAAAAAAGCACATGGGCGTATGCAGGCCTAGGCAGGCTTAAATTAAATCAGAAAGCCATTCTGAATTGATATGTAGAATAAAATTTAAGGCTATCTGAAGCGCTTCCGGGAATTGTAAACTTCTTCACTAACTTCTAATAAATTATGTAGGGTATAAAAAGAAATAAGAGGTAAAAGGCAGAGACTCAGCCGGTATTTGGGTTAACGCCCTTTTCTCTTAGAACATTTCGTACAAAATATTGGAAAATTTTCAATTTCACTTATCATTCAACAAACAATAAAAAAAATGGAGGGTTGTTTTTATTTTTCATTTTTCTTTTTAATTCGTAACATTTGACAAGATAAACGTTTTTTAAATGAGGGCTTGAAAGTTTATTTAGCTGCACATAATACTTTGGTATTTGGAAATATTAAAATGTGTGTCATAAGCTTAAAAAAAAAACATGGCATTAAAATATAAAATTTTCATTTGGCTGCTTTAAATTCGAATTTGGTGTAGTTATGGGGAGGGGGGAGTAATGTTATTTATTTGCTTAATATTCATATTTTAATACCCTACGCAATTTGTTTTATACTTAAATTTATCTTATATAATACCAATCGCTGCAGTAAAGAATTTATATCTGTTAAGATCTGTTCATGTATTTTTGGCATTTTTATACAATTTTTAAAGTATTCGTTGTTTTTACCGTGTGATTTTAAGAAAAAAAAAAGGCAGAATGTACAACTTTGGAAATTTTTAATCAAAATTATCTATAAAATATTATTTCAACATAATATTAAATCTTGATATTGAATTTGAAAAAAGTTCACACATTTAACAAACATCTGCCTTTAATGAATCCTAACAATTTTTCAGAAATCAATGATTTTTAAGTTGCTGCCCTTTTTGTAAAATAGTTGATTTAGTGAAGGGTATTCAGCAGTCGGTATCGACTACTATCAAATTTTTAGTATTTATTTTTTGGCATAACTTACAACTTACTTAACATAAAACAAATTTATTCAATATATCTGAGGAATATTTTATATAGAACATACATTTACATCCTTAGAAAATGTAGTTATATTTTTAATAATGAATTCAAATTTTAACTCTGAAATCGAAATGTTTACTCAATTCAGACTAAAGTCTTGCAGAACTGTTGTTGTACTTTGTAAATCCACTTCCCCAAAAATCCCAAAATGTTCGCTACTTCTAAGGACTTACGTTCTAAGTACAGTTTAGCTAAAGAGATAAACTAAAGATGTTAATCAACTACAAGTCCCATTGGACAATTTGGACTCATTTCTTTTATATTAAACAATTTTCCTAATGGCATTATTTCTAAGGAACCATTAACATAAAAAGTGAAATAAAATTCAAATCAATTGATTTCAAATTGATTAAATTTATGATAATAAAGCTACCAAGGACAAGAATTCTATTTAGATAAATCTTCTGGGCTACTTATTTAACTTATTTAATACAATTGTTATAAAATAAACAAATTTCATTCAAGTCAACATTAAAAGCAACATTTAACTTGATTTAATTTATTACATTTGCATTTCTTTACAATCACGCTTTATTAATCGTATAAAACAAGAATCACAATCACTTTGAATTATTTAATCCTTAATTTTACATTTATTTAATTTTATAACGTCCATTTATTATAAATTGAAATAATTTTCATATCGAGCATAAAAAAATAATATGATAAACTTCTTTATCATAAAATCAATTAAAATCAGTAAAACAATCAGAAAATTTTAAATAAAAATTCTATAACATACATTTAAGTGGCCCATTAATATCAGATATTATTGCCTAGCTTTAGGTTGTAAAAAAAAAAAAAAAAAAAAAAAAAAGAAATGAATTTAATGTTATAAATCGAAAGTAACGAATTTAAAAGGATATTTTATGCAATATGTTGAGCGGTTGTGTCAGTTCACAGGATAATTCCTTTGATAATAGCATAAATGATTACATTAAGGTTGGTTCATATGAACTTTTACACATGCAAAATATATTTTCTTGTTATGATTTGTAAGTGAATGTAAAAATGTTCTAACCAGCATTTTGCATGTAAATTTACTTGACTTAACCAATACCTACTTGAATATTCCTATAAAAGACAACGCATGCAAAACTAATTTTATATGGATGCATATTTAGCATAAGAACGAGATGACGAGATGACGAGATGACGAGAGACAACAATATTCTATCGTATATTACTTCCTTGTTTGTATTCCTGCCTGTCTGCCTGTCTGCCTGTCTGCCTGCCTGTTTGCCAGTTTGCCTGTTTGCCTGGCCACCTCACTACTTTATTATTATGTAGCATTAAGGAGTTGCCTTTTAGACATAACCCATGAAATACTACGACTAATATATTTTTGGTCAATGCTTAAATATTGTTGTTGTTGCTGTTTACTCTTCTTTTTTTTTATTTATTTTATTTTTTGTGGGTTTGCTCTTTTTGAACTCTGTTCCAGGCTACTGTCATTTTATATAAAGTTATAGACTCTGTAGCACTCTGTTTTGTTTGTTAGAGATAACAGATACAGGAAACCAATAGCAGTATAGCTTCAAGGATTTAAAATTTTTATGCTTTCTCTACATTGTACAATAATTGTAATATAAGGCATGTTAAGTTTGTGAAGCTAAATGTAACATCAGAAAATAATATTTTAAAAAGATTTGACATATTTTCTTACAGCAATTACTTCAAAGTCATTGAAGGAATAAATTTAAGCTGTAATGTCTGTCCTTTGCTTATTTCTTATACTTTAGTGCATGATCCAATTTTTACCATCGCTTTCTTATGTAGCTCCCTTTCTCTGGTATAGATTTTTACAAAGAAAGCGTCAGCAGAAGGCAGTAAAATCTCTCTATGAGAAAAATTTTTTAATTAAAGCAGATATAAAGTATTCCATAACTATTTTGGTTCCATTTTTTAGATGATCATCTATTTTAAGCTTCTTTTTCTTAATTTTACTATCTGCATTTTTTACCATCTAAACTGCTTGATTTTGTGTTGGGAAGGTACTTAAAGGTCAATCTCTAACATCAATTATTTTTTTTTTTTATTTACTACTTATACTGCTTTCCAAGGAAGGTCTTACTTCTATACAGGCTAGTTATCATGTAAAAGTGTAGGCTTAGTTATTAAGAACTAAAAGGAAACAAAAAGTTCACAACTTTTGGCAACCAATTTAAGCAAGAAGTAGAAATTTTTTGCAAAAACTTATTTAATAAAAATCAAATGGAAGGAAAAGTAGAAGACAAATATATCCGATATTTATATAATGATAAATTTGTACCATTATATATCCTTTGATAAAATCAATGCAGTTTTATTAGTACCCTGATAATTTTCCAGTCCATTTCAATCCAACTCAATTAAAAGATGATAATTTACAAACAAAAAATATTTTTCTACTAAACCAAACTCAATTAAAAAAGTTAATATGAATTATCAAGACTTACATCGCATTGAATTTTCTTGAAATTTTATATTGAATTATAAATGCATATTAAGTGTTAAAAAAATGCCTTACCCAGAGACTTTTAAGGATCAGAGTTGACTTTTTTTAGTTTAATATTGAAAAGGTGAATTAGAATCTCCCGTTGCAAAAGTTCCTTAAAAAAACCAGGGTCTGGTATTAGACAATCCCTTGTCAGTTGCAGTCCCTTGAAGTGATTGCCTGAAACTTCTTAAAGCACCTACCTAAAAATGACCGGATTTCAATCACATTTTTATTTATAATAATGTGTAATTGTAAGGCCAATTATGGCATTTAATTTGGTACAAAAATCGACTTTTCTTAAACTGTTGCCGCTGGGTGGTTTTTTAAATAGCTTTTATGACTTATTATATTGAGTTAAAATTGCTGCATGCATCTTGAGTTGTTAGATTGACTCTCGACTTTGCGAAATTTGAGATACACCATTGTTAGATCAAGAATTATTCATCAGCATTGTTCAATTTACTTGAGATCATTTTAACATTTTTCAAGAGGCCTCTTGAACTACAATATTAACAAAAACAAAACCTAAGAAATACACTTGAAGTTATTAATATGAAGTACTAAATGCATCGCTTGCTACTTTTTACCCAAAATATTTTACACTTCCTTTTACTCGAAAGACCAGCATTTAAGCATTCTCCTCAAAGGCACAATTTATGTATGAATTATTAAGAAATTTTCTATATTTCTTTCTTTATAATAGATCTATACCGATTGGGCTAATTATTATTTGGAGAGAACAAAATCTAAAAGGAAAGTTATCGATTTATCATCTGATTGTCGCGATGGCTTATTATTATCGGAAATTATTGAAGCTGTAACATCATTTAAAGTTCCCGATTTACATAAAAAACCAAAAAATCAGCAACAAATGGTAAGTTCTATAAAAAAATTATCTAAACATTTTCTAAAAATGTATAACACATTAAAAAAGTAAAAACCAAAATTGTCCAAAAGAAAGCAAAATTTTCTGGAAATTGTGAATCAAAATAAAATGAGTCAACTTTGAAAATTAATGAAGTCTAAAGAAATATGGCTTTTTCTTTTTCTTTTTCTTTTTCTTTTTCTTTTTATTTTTATTTTTATTTTAATGGACATTTTTTTCTTCAACTACATGTACAAAAAAAGACACATACACACTGATACATACGAAGCATATAGAAAAAATGCTGGAATAAGAAAATTTCATTTGTGTTGGGAGACGACACACCTAAATGAAAATTTGAACCTTAAACAAATGTCATCCAACATATTTTTGTTTTTCAAACATTTAATAAAAAAAATTTATACATGAAAAATTGTAGACAAACACACAAACATCTACATAAATATATACATATAAATTTAACTTAAAATACATAAAATATTTAGTGATATTTATATGTGAAGTGTATAATGATGATGATGATGATGATGATGATGATGATGTTATTACTGACATGGTAAATGATGATGTTGATGATACCTTTCATCAACTACCAGCTATCATCTGGCAGTTATGCATAGAGAGATGCTGCCAGGGAATTTTTACGAGTTTTTTCTTTTTCTCTTTTTTTTTTTTTTTTTTTTTTGGTGATTTTCATTTTCATTTTATTTTCCAGTCATATGTTGCGGTGTATTCATTTCCTTTATATCCTTTACAATTTTAATTTTATTGCTATTGCTATTGCTATTGTTGTTGTTGTTGTTGTTGTTGTTGTTGTTGTTCTATATACTAAATATGAATGCGTAAACATCCGGCCACATCAACTATTTTCCAATTTCATTTTCTCCTCTTTCACTATTTCACTTCATTTTTGCTCTCTTCTGGTTCTTATCATTCCTACACTCATCTGTTTTTTTGCTGTAACATAATATCACGTAATGTGTGTGTGTGTGTGGTGTTAATAAACAACAATACAAAATATCATCATCAACAACAACAACAACAACAACAACAACAACAATAATAACAACAAATATAACAATAATAATAATGTGATATATTTGAAACCTAAATGACAGAATATGCGGTTGACAAACGTTCACTCAAAATGTAACATTTAATTTACCTTTTTTTTTTTTTTGTAAAGTTACTTTAAAATCTAAGAGAGAGCGAAAAATTTCCTGATCATTTAACTAAATAATATTTTTCTATAAAAATGGTTTCAAATACTCCTTTTTGGCAGCAGATAAATCGTGGTTATTGGTGGAATATAAGCATGTGCTTCATTTAATTTAGAAGCAACTTTAAAATGGTCAAATTATTACAACTTATTTTAAATGATCTACATTTTATTATCTCATATTTCACTTTTAAAACTTATTTATAAATTTGGAATTTTTTGTAAATTTTTTACAAAAATTGTTAATGATGATACTTAGAAATGAGCTCTAAAAATTATTAAGCCACATCTCGCTTAAAATAACTTAATCAACATTTGAAATGTTACAAACATGATGCATATCGAATGAGAGTTAGAAAATTCTTCTCAAAAGAAAAAAAAATAAAAAAGCAAAACCAAACACAAAAAAAGCCACAAGAAAATTCTTTTTTGTACTTTTTTTTTTCTATTACAAAAAAGTGTGTTGTTTCATTGTAAATTCCAAACAAAGGACAGAAAGCAGAAAGTGAGGTTTTATTTATTTATTTATTTTTTTTTTGTTGTTACTATTTTTCAGTTTTCAATTTATTTCATTATCAGTTTCAATCACAGTGAAAAACACAAAGAAATTTAATTAATTTTACATAGCTTTGTTATTGCTGCTTCTTACTGCTTCTTAATGCTTCAGCATTCTAATACAATACAAAAAAAAAGAAAGTACACTAAATTTGTCGTATTATTCAAAAAAAAAAAAAAAAAAAAAAAAAAAACTAAATCGATGTAAATTAGAATAGATTTTTGAAAGCCACAATTTCCTCTTTATTTTTATAAATTTTAATTTCAAATTCTAACTGAAATAATTGAACAATTTTGATCAGACTTTAATTTTAATTTTATAAAAATTTTCAGTAAAGAATGAAATTGGAAAAAATAGACCTCGCCCATCAAAAATCATAATTTTTCTTTTGAAAAATTCATTTCTTATATTTAGACTCAGCTGAATTGAAAAAATAAAGTTTCTTTTGCTTTATAAGAATATAATTCATCAATTTGTCTGAATTTAGTAAGAGAAAGATCGGAGCCATAATAAAAATGAAGGAGCTTTCTCTGTCAACTACTGAAACATTTACTCTAAATTTTTTACTTTTAAATTACTGCTTTCTTTGAAATAGGAAAAAATTATAATTCTAAACCGGCCACGCCCTTAATCTATGAAATATTATCTATCAATAATAATCCATATCAATTATTCATTTAATAAATTTTGGTAGCATATTTAAGGGCCACTTTTAAATTCTTTTCAAATTCTTTCTGGTTTTTTCTTATAAATTTAGTTCACTCTCTGTTGTTACCGCTAACTGTTAAAGAGTATAATAAATATATTTATCAAAGTATTTGTAAATTGTAATTAATTATCAAACATTAACATTTTGGTAACAAATTGTACACTAAATCGATGGCAATAAATAAAAGTTAAATAAAAAAAAAAGTGTTCAATTGCTTCACCAAAGCAATAAAATTATTGAAAAAGTTTACCCTCATTTTTTATATATATTATATTTTTTACTTTTAATTTTACTTTTTCCATTGCCAAACTTCTCCACGTGCCTTTTTTTCCTCTAAAAAATATTGTACAATCATTTATTTTTGTATTTTTCAATGGCAATTTGTTAAAAATGTTAAGTGGCGATTTTTGATTTTCCTATTATTTTTATATAATTTATGTATGATTTTATTATTAAGAATATAAGTTTTCCAATAAATTATTATTTCATTAAACAAATATTGTAAGTGCCTCATAAAATAAATTATATTCTACTAAAATAATCAGAAACATTTTAGTTCTTTTATGACAAATTCGAACATGGAGGAATCAAAAATTCTTTATGATAACTCACTATTCATAGAATTTGTTATACTCAAAAGTTATGACATTGTTCGAGAATCATAGAACTACTTTTGGAAATCATAAAACTTGTGATCTTCATGTAAACTCAAGACATAAAACTGGTAAGTTTCCACTGAACTCAAAAAATTACTAAAAATTTCTAGCTCTTTCTAAAAATTTCTAGTTTCTGTTAACTCTCCATAAATATATCTAAAAGTTACAAAAGTTAGAGTTTACTTATCTTGTTACTTAAGAATGTAGCTATGAAATTTTCACTAAATCTTTTCCAGCTCTTTAAGTCAAGTGATTAGAAATCGCTAAAAGCAGTTATAGATGAGTGGAGCCATTTATTTTACGGCCCAAAAAATCAACTTGACTTGCATAGAATCAAACTTTTAGTATCCAAACTAAGCGAAGATTTAATAACAATGAGAATTTAAATGAAATTATATTTAAAAAATTTTCTCCCTCTAAAAATTATTATTTTCCCTTTCACAATTGCTGCAAACCTCCCTCATTCTCCCATTCTTTTTCCGTGTCAAATTTGAGGTTAACAAATTGTTTAATATAAATTCAGAATGCAGTTAATATACAAATGGAAAATTGTAAATTGAATATTTTTCAATAATAATAAACAGAGAAGAATTGTCCCAGCTTTTATTGGGGTTCAATTGTTTTCTGTAAAATTTATACACATTATAACACATTGGCAAATTTATTCCAACAAATAAGAATACTATATTTAGCTGGGGCTGAATCTTGCAGACTCACCACCTATGCATCATGATATTACGATTCAGACCCTGTTTAAGCAATTTGCATGATTTTTGAAAAAACATTGAAAATTAATGGCCTCAGTTGCCTACCTTTGGCTGTTTGCAAAAAAGGTGGCTTAAAAAAATCGATTACCCTGTGGACGTGCCTTTTATACGATTTTGCCCATTTTTATTATCAAGCGGTCTGCATAAACTTTCTACATTCTTGCCAAATTTTAACTTGATATCTTCATTTTTGTGCTTGCCCACGTATAAAAGGACGGACAGACAGACATGTTTAAATCGATTCAAGGATATCTGATGTTTTCTTTTAGGTGTTGCAAACATAATGACAAAATAAATATACCCTTAAGTACCCTGAGTACCCTGAGTACCCTGAGTACCCTGAGTGTTAATTTTAACAGAAGAGAAAGAAAAAATAGAAAAACCCAAAAAAGGTTTTTTTTGACATAACACATTTTTAACTTAACTTTTCGTTTTTGTTTTGTTTTATTTAATTTTTGTTTTTTTTTTGTTTTTTGGTTTTTTAAGAAGAAAACTTTCATTGTAAGTGTTAAATACTTTAAAGTTTTTTTTGGCTTTAAAAAAAAACAAAAAGCAGAAATAAATTTGATTGTGCTTAGCTAAAATCAAATCTCAAATACACGCCATTTAATTATTTAATTACAACTGATGGGCGTGGTAATTGCTTTTTGCCTAAAATACTTTTACATAAAATATCGAGACATTTGACTTTGAAAAACGGCTTCTTCGACATTGATGACACTCAAAAATGAACGGAGCTTAATTGAAAATTTAATGTTGCTTGTTCCATCTTTCCATCATTTTTCCATTTTTCCATTTTTCCATTTTACTTATTGCAAACAATTTGATAAAATAAGTTTAAGCTAAATTCTTTCAATGGTAAATCAAATAAATTTTGTGGAATAAAAAGGAAAACTTTTTATATGGTGTTGATTGTAGAGGAAATAAAACAAATACAACAACAGTAAAAGAAAAAAAAATTCCATCTCAAAACGTGAATAAGCATTTCAATTAATAATTTTGCTCTCTACTTTTTCTTTAATTTTATTTGTTCCTTTTAGCATGCAAAAAAAAAGTTGGGAAATAAATTTTGGGCCGATTCGTAAAAGTATTTTATATGCTTTATAATAATAAAAATATGTCAAGGAAATTTCAAAATATTCAGCAGCAGCTTTTTTTATAAATTGTTAAATATAATTTATTGGAATGTTTGGAGAAAAAATTTAGCTGATTTGTGGGAAATAAATAAAAGAAAGAAAAATTATACAATTTTTTTTTTTGGGAAAATTTCCATTATAACAGTTTAATTTAATTATTGCACTTAATTTTACTTTTATTGATTTAAAATATTTAACTAATTTTAAGATCTGCTTTAAATTAAGAAGTATAATTAATTTACATACGATTCGTTTCATTCAAAAAACTCTGTTTAGAATGAAAACCTTCCTGAAAGTGGTTGAGACTTTTTATAACGATTCTTTTCATCAAATTGAGTTAATATACTTTAACTTATAGAAAAATATGTTAACTGAAAAATTTATATAATTTTCCATTTAAATATAAACAAACACACCGGCAAAGCCACACACACACATGAGCACACAACGACTCATTATCTCGTTTTTTATTGTTAGTTTCTTAAAAGTAAATTAGACTTTTTCAATGAAGTATGAAGGAAATATTATATGTAGAATATATAAATGTATATATATATATATATGTGTGTGTGTGTGTATT
Source organism: Melophagus ovinus (assembly GCA_023089585.1). Classification (NCBI taxonomy): domain Eukaryota; kingdom Metazoa; phylum Arthropoda; class Insecta; order Diptera; family Hippoboscidae; genus Melophagus; species Melophagus ovinus. Next base: position 8,508,775 of record JAKKIB010000252.1, on the reverse strand, counting down.
TGTTTCATTTACATTAAATTGTTCATTCAAGTCAACAACATTTTCAAGTTTATCACACTAAAATTTTACTTTTCTTTAGAGTCTTCTAAGTAATGCAAAAGTTTTCGATTCTACAAAAAAAAATAAAATAAATAAATAAATAAATAAGTAAATATAATAATAAAAAAATCTGTAAGTAAATAAAAAATTTATAAAACAAATAAAACCGAAATAAAAAAAAACTTTTAAATCGTCATTTGATTTCATGAAACTTTATTTACGGCCTTGCAAAGATAAATGAATATTTTTTAAAGTTTAAAGCAAATAAATAATTTTATTATATATAAATTTTCTTAAAGGCATCAAAAATACCACTTTAAAATTTAAGTTAAAAATTTTTTCAACCAAAAAAAAAAAATAAAATATAATAAAAAAAAAATCTGAGAATAACTTTTTGAACAAGAGCTTCAATTATCAATCAGTTGTCAAATACACTAAATCTTTTCAACAAATATTTTAATGGAATAAATTAAAATAGAGTTTGAAGTATTTCATATAAAAAAAAAAAGTGCCCTTAATAGACTTTCAAAAAAATGGGAATTCACAAAAAATATCTGTAGAAATTTTATTTCAGATCACAAGTCTTGATTTTATTACTTTAAATTGATTTAACGAAGTTTTTCATTGCCTTCAACAATCCAAGAAAGCATTTTTTATTTAAGCTCAATCATTTTAAAGCGAATTTCTGTTGATCTGTTCCGACAGACAGAAGAATTTGCCAAAAGTAACTTTGACTTTTTAGCTTTTAAGAAAATTGAAATCATTTTTTAAACTGCTAAATGAATATTTATACTAATTTCCAATTTCTTAAGATAAGATAATAAATAATTAAACCATCCATGAGAGATTGAATAAAATTGAGTCAAATGCCAACTTGAATTTTGTCTCTTGCAAATATTAAATTTTAGGTGAATCTAAATTTTTTTTTTACATTTCTTTGAATGCAACAAGTTTCTTTAAATTAAATCTAAACTAATTATTAATTATATATTTCAAATGGAAATTTATTTCATCAAGCTTGCAAATTAACAAAATAAATATAAGAATTTTATCAATTGCACTAATTTCCTCAACAATAATTTAATTCTAATGCTATACAAATAAATATATTTAAAGAAAAAGTGGTAAAAAAAAATCTAAAAATAAAAAAAATAAAAAAAAAACAACAAAAAAAAACCAACAATTGAAAGTCACTTATTTTGCTTAAAAAAAGTTATATAAAAAAAAAAAAAAAGACGCAGCAAAACTATTTCAAATAAAAGCGAATACAAGACTTAACAAATATTTTCACTAGACTGTGTCTGCTACGTGATATAAATATTGTTAATAAAAAGGCAAATAGGAACTAATAACAATAACAATAACAATAACAATAACAAAAACAAAAACCAAGAACATTATGATCATTCACACAAACAACTCTTAAACACAATTTTTCGCATACAAATTTTTGACAAGACAAAACAAAATATTTATTTGGTTAGAAGCGTAGTAAAAAAAAAAAACCAACAACAAATTGACTCGTGTAAATTTCAAGAAAGGCTTATTTTCCCTAAAAAAAAAAAAAAAAAATAATCCATTATCCTTTGAAAGCTACAAATCATCGTTTCAAAGTAACTAAGCAAATTTATAACAAGAAAATAATTCTCTGAAGTGTTTTAAATTGTATTGGATTTTTACAAAAAGCATGCCAGGAAGATGGTTCCTAAATGGAAATCCAACTAATATAATTTTCAAGTTTCAATGCAAAACTCACTTAATCATCTGCAATAAACTTCAAAAAAAAAAAAATAGAGTTATGTTAAAAATTTTCTGTTTGTTACAAACATCCTTGCAAATTGAATACACTCAGATAGAGTGTAAATACTAGAAAATAAAATTAATGTGTATTTAAACAACACACGAAATAACGGAAATACTGCAAAATCAAAGAATATACAAACGTATGCAGTTTTTCTTTTCTTTTTTTCTTTTTTTTTTTTTTGCCAGGACTTTTGTGGTTTTTATTCGATTATTCTATTAAAACATCAGACAAAAAGGAAAAAGGAAAATAGAAAATGGAAAAAGGAAAATAGAAAAAGGAAAAAGGTAATATGTGAAGGAAAATCTTTCATTTTAGGCCTGCAAAAAACAGCAATAACAAAAACAATAATAATAATAAAAAAAAAAAAAGAAAAAGAAAAGGAGAAAAATAAAGGCCAAGTTGACCAAGTTGCTTATTTTTTTTTTTTATGCCAATTGCAATTGTTTCTTCTCTTCTCCCAAGTTCTCACTTCTTGTTAATCTGCCACTTTTTCTAGTTGTCATAATTTTATTGGATTTTCATAAAAATTTTCCTTTCGCTCTCAAAATTATAAAAAGAACTTAAAAATGTCCAAACAAGAAAAAAGGAGCTTCCAAGAAATCGAAAAGCGTGTCAAAGAAAAAGTTACAAAATGAATTTAATTTTTTTTTCCTTTTTTTTTTTTTTTTTTTGGTACTTTTTGTTTCCCTTCAAATAGTCTTTAATCTCAATGTAAAATTACAAAAGTAAAATAAATGATAAATGAAATGAATAATAAGAAAAAGTACAAGTAGAAAATTATATGGATTTTCCTGGATTTTCCTGGATTTTCTTCCACTGAATCTATGATTTGTTCTTTTTTTTTTCTTGTTTTTTTTTTTAAAGCTTTTTACTTTGCTTATAAACTTTAAACTTAGTTAGGGCTTTGAATATTTAATAAGTTTTGGTTTGAATGTAAAAATCAATACAAACATTTTATCATAAATAAAACAACAAAAGCAGCAGCAAAAAATTACATCTGGAGCAATAGAACAATACAACAACAACAATGTTTTAGCTTAACTTAATTTTTAAGCTTCACTTTACACATTCAACGAAACATGTACATGATATTGCATATGTATGTATGTATGTGTGTGTGTGTGTGTGTGTGTGTGTGTAAACATGTATGCTTATTATGTGTGTGTATATATAAAAAAAAAGTATTTTAGTTAAACTCTATGTGGCATAGTCATTTAAGCTGAATAAGCTTTATGGCTGATGGAAAACAAAAAGCAAAATAAAAATGCTAAAAATTGCTGGTGTAATCCTTAGAAAAACACATGCACATATAAAATACACACATATACATACTTACACACATATATATATATATATATACATGTGTGTGTGTATACAATATAACTCAAACACTAATGCGCCAACTAACTAGAGGATTTTAAAAATTGCTTTACGTGATGCATTAAGTACACAAAACAAAAAAAAACGGAATAAACAACAAAAAAAGCAACAAACAAAGAAAAAAATACAGTAAAAATGAGACATTTATTTATTTATTTATTTTTTTGATTTCATTTTTATTCATTGCAGGAGAAATCTTATTCACCATTAACATTTCACCTGTGACTTAAACGATTTATGTAACATTGTTGTTATATACACAAGCACACATATACACACATACGTACATATAATAAATAACTAGGGACAAATTTTCTATGTACTCTGTAAGAAATATAAAACAGATATGGCCAATCTAAGGCCCTTAAGCAAAACATTTTCGATTTATTGAAAATCTGCCAAGTAAGATCGAGAAGGTTTAGCTTTATGAGAAACTTTTGGAATAGAATTATTTACATCAGTTAATCACTTTCAGACAAACTTCGTTAAAGGTAAAAGCAAACTTTGAATGGTTAAATTTTTAAAACTTTTTATAAACCACTTTAAGGACCTTGAGTTAAAAGCAAACGTAAAACCAATTATGGACGGATGGACACATGGCCATACATAAATATCTGGGTGGATGGGCACATTAAGCATACACACATGGTAGAATAAGGGGATGGATGGACATATGATCCAAATAAAAACGTAAAAACAAGATTGGATGGATGGATGGACGCTTGAAGAAATCATATAAAAGACACTGAGCTGGACTCTTGCACCAACACAAGTCAATGAACCTACAGTTATATGAACAGATGAATGGTTAAATAATCTTAGTATAAATCTGAGCCATACTCATGAAATCATTGTAAAATTTCCAAATCATGAGTCTGACAGACAAACGTAATAGTTACATAACAAATTAAAAGAAAATATTTCATGGCAAATAAAAATATTTTACTTTGTTATGGTAATGTACAAAATCGCGTTTGAAAAAATTCTCCTTTTGAAAAATCGAGATCACATCGACATATCTTATATAAATTCTGAGTGATAATCCTCCATAGATCCATACCATGATAACATTAGAGTGGCTCATTATTTAGTTTGATTGTACCGCCCCCTTTAACTTTACTTTGTTATGGTAATATACATGAATAATGTGAAAAGGAGAACTTTTTCAAAATCGGAAAAAATTAAAAATCGTGATCTATGTCAGAGATATCTGATATAAAAAATCGATTTTGGTCGAAGTGGTCTGGTAAACTTTGACATTTTCAATCCAATAATTTGCATACTGAAAATAGTCTCTTACTAAAAATTTCAACAAATTAAAATAATTTGAATTTTTTTTTTCATTTCTCTATAAAAATTTTGAAAAAAAATTTATTTGATATGCCAAATTCATCAAAAACATTCCAAAACTACATTTCACAGAATTCTGCTAAGCAGTTAACAGAGCTCTGCTGTATGTTACGGTTTGGGTCTTTGCTGATAGATTCGCATTTATCATCACATAGATAATATTTATAAATCTTTCACAAATAAAGTAACAAACTTAATATACCGGCTAGTTGTTTAACCATAAACAAAGTTAATAGACGATGCCGTTTATTATTATAGAAAATTTAATGTCTAAATGTCCGCCAAGTAAATCAGATAAAATCTAATTTGGCTTCTTTTTAAATACTAAATGTAAAATAAATATGTATTAAATACAATGGAAATAATAATAACAATAACAATAACAATAACAACGACAAATGAAAACTTGCTTTGCCTATAATTTATATATTTATTAATAAAAAAAAAAAGAAAATTGGTTACACCCTACACCACCTATTTTGCAGAGTATTATAAGTTTGGTTGGATGCATGTAACAACCAGAGAGAGAGTTAAGATAAACCCATCACCTTTCACTTTACGACTCAATAAAAGCTTGACTGCCGATTTGTCAGTCTGTCCGTCTGCCTATCCATCTGTTGTCAAAGACAATTTTGAAGCTATTTGAATGGCGTTGCCTAGCCCAAAGGCTTCCAGGATTAATTTCAATAAAAGTCAGCCTAACCCAAAAACTCAACAGAGTAATCTTGCTTAAAAACAGACTACTATTGCAACCATGCCCATACAATGATCCATATTGCAAAACGCTTTCATATGGAAAATATTAACAATACTAAATATTTTTTGATAAAAATTTAGCTTATACTAAATTTAAAAATCGGCCACAATCGAATATAACTCACAAACTTGCTTTTTCTTTTTTTTTCCACTTTTTTTTTTCTTATTTAAATATCAGTAATGCAGTCCGCAGTACGACATGCTGTCGCCAAATTTTTTAAATACAATGGAATTAAAATGGGACTAAGTGGAATTGACTGATGCAAAAAGCACGTTATAGCACGCAAGCCTTAGAAATATTCCTATAATTGCTGTTATAAGTCTAACACTAAAAATTATAAGCATTAAATGAAGACGAAGAGGAAAAACATGAAGACAAAGATTAAGAAATATTAAAATTATTATTCATAAAATTTTTTCCATTGTAATTTCATGAATGAAATGAAAACGCATACAAACGCATACACAAATTATAGATCACGATCCATGTTATTCCATTTTAAGAAAAATATCATTGTTGTTATTAAATTAATTGTTTGGCATTAAACAATTAAAAAATCAGGAATTTTTTTTTTTGTAATTAAAGGTAACGGACACGAAATCTTTCAAATCTGCTACAGCTAAATAAACCAAAAAAAAATGGAGATAGTTTTTTTTCAGTAAAGCAATTAAAATTAAAATAAATTAAAATTAAAAAATATCGAATCATCGAGAAATTTAAATAAACTAATGTAACTTTAATCAAAATAAACCTAAATGTTGATTACAAAAAAATGGCTTAGTTCAAGTGAACTCAATTCTATTAAGGACTAAGCTTTTTTTTTAATTAACTTAATTCCCTATTTTTCAAAATAATAAAAACTTTTTATTAAAACAATACTCCTGCATTGGTTTATACCATTTTTTGTATAATTTGCGAAATGCTCCATCCGGCTCAAGGGTCTGCAAATTTATTTTAACGAAATAATAATGCTACAATTCGCGTAAAACATGGTAAAACAAAAAAATAAAAAATGTTTTGGAAAAGTTTCCATTTAAACTCAAATTTATCCCCTACACCCTACACCCTACACCCTACACCACTTATGGTAATTTAATGTAGATGTTTGTAACACCCAGAAAAAAAAAAACTTGACTTAGAGTTCAGTTAAAAAGCTTTCTCTTGTTACGATACAAATCAATTTTGAGGAGCTGTTCTTAAAGTCAAGGGCTTTATGAAAAATATTATTTTGTCAAAAATTATATAATACCATAAATAAGGGGCGTGATTTATTCTCTTTATATAAAGAGAATAAATCACTTTTAAAAACTTTCCTTTCAAAATTATTACAAACCGAGTAAATATTTGCTTAATTTTATATTTTTTTTTATAATATAAAACTTTGAAAAAGAAGACCACACCCACAAAAACAATAACATTAAAATAAATTTTATTATATTGAATTTAATGAATATAAATTCTTTTTAATTAAACAATTCAATTCATTTTGAATTATTTTCATTTACCAAATTTATCAATTTCAATTTCAATTACGAATATGAATATGAATCATCATTATATGATGATGATGATATATATATGTGTAAAGAGGAAGCACCAATTAATTATATTATATTTGATGAAATTTGCAAAAAGATTTAAATTTTTACAAAATTGCACAAACAAACAACCATCAACTTAGATGAAGATAAATGCTCAAGCAAAATTTTGCTTTTGTCTAACTCAAATTATTTGAAAAATTTATTGCTATATAAATGTGGGTGTATGAGTACGTGGGTATGAGTTTAGAAGGGCGTTTGAGGCTGTGTGTGTATACGTAACATTTATCTAAAATCTTTATTCAAAAGTAATGTTTAGTATTATTTTATTCTAATCATTTTGGGGCTCTGTCTCGTACTCAAATTACTTTTCATAAACATTCGAAAAAGTCCCTTTTTTTTTTGTACAATAAATTGAAAATAAATAAAAAGGTTATAGTCGTTCAGAGTCGACTCTTGAATGCCCGATGTAGGGCATTTTGCCTAAAATAATTAAAAGGCAAATATGTAAATTACAAGTCAACAAAAAATTGAGAAAATTGCAATTTTTTTAAGTGATTTAAAAGTACGTTATACGAGGGGAGGTTCAAAAAATGGACCAAATTCTGTACCAAATTTCCCGTACGTACTTGTCTTATTAATATCTAAGGCAAGACTAACTTTCATTAGGTGTAGATAAAATAGCAAGAGATAAAATAGCAAGGGGCGCCACATTGGTACGGGTCCTAAGATAGGTCCAATATCAACCAAATCTGAGTCTTATTGTTTATTGTTTTAAATTTGCTTTGTCATATTTTTCTATATAACAACTTCTTCTTTTAAGAAAATTATGTAATATGTTGATCGATCGAAAAATAGACCCATTGTACCTATCTTTAGGACACATTGAGAACTTGATAACAGATGGACAGAGAGACAGACAGAAAATGATTTTAAGCGAGATCTATCTCAACTTCCTCTGGGTGTTACAATTATTTGCTTAAACTGATAATACCTTATTCCACAAGTGGTGTAGATGTAGGGTATAAAAAGAAAATTAAAAAGAAGAAGGTGAAGTTTGCAAGAAACAGAGAAATTAGAGCATTGTATTTCATTTAATTAAGTTGTTTACTCCTTAACTTAACACCCGCATCAAAGTGGACTTTCATCTTTCTGCTTTCTTTCATTTCCCTAACGAAATGACTCCTTCCATTTGTCTTTATTTCAATAACAAAATTGGAACTCTTTATCTCTTTCTCTCTTTCACTTTCTTTCCCTCTCACTTTACATGATTCTATTTCTAAATTTAGTTACCCACAGATTTCTGTGTTACAAAAACAAAAACAAAAAAAAAAAAACAAAACAAAAATTAATTTAAAAAAATTAAAGCAAAGCAACAAGAATCGAGGGAAATGAAAACGAATTAGCACATGAAAATTGTAAAAAACCAGCAACAACCAGACAAAAAGGAAAAACAAGACACAAAGGAAATTTCATTTAAAATTACAAACGCACACAAATAAGTCTAATAGAAAACATATGAGTACAAATAATGGAGAAAGATCCCCAAAAAAAAAAAAGAAAAAAACGAAAAGGGAAAGGAAAACTTGACCAAACAGCAAACATTTATGTGGTCGATGATGCACACACAAATGCGCATTTTCTTTTTCTTCCTGTTGCTTTTTATTGTTGTTGTTGTTATTATTATTATTATTATTATTATTATTGTTGTTCTTCTTCTTCTTGTTATTTTTATTATTGTTGTTTTAGTAGCTCATTTTTAGTCCAAAAGTGAAAAAGTGAAGAAGTGAAGAAGTGAAGAATAATACGAACAATAATCTAAAGAATATTTTTATCAAACAAACAATTATCGTGGATACATCTAGATCCCTAAAAAAATATCCAGATATGTATATAATTGTAAATGTTTTATATATTTCCATTTAAATACTACCCGATACGACTCCATTGACACCTTTCTTATGCATTTCGCTCGATTCACTTGTTGAACCCATTTTTTTTATATGAAAAATTATTTTAATATTAAAATGGAACATTAAAATGGATTAAAGTAGAACGAGTCCATTCCGTAAAACATTAAAACCGGCAAAAGCTCCATTTGAACTTAGAGTTCTTAAGCGAGTTCTTCTTTAATAATTTAGTTAACTTTTCTCTCCAATTTCAATCTTAAATTTTGAATCTATAAAAATCTTATACTTGAAAATATTTCTTAAATCCAAACATTAACTTCGCTTAGCTTGCCCAAAACATTAATATCTAAGATCTTCACACTGGAATCAAATAAAAGTGATCCTTTAGTAAAAAAATTCATTTAAGCGAGAAGTTTAGACAAAATTTTTACAAAATTATCATTTTTTTCTTAATCTAGCAACTTTATGAAGTCATTGCAAGAGTCAGCATTTCTCATTCTACATTTTCATTTATATTTCTTTTTTTTTTTTTTTTGAAAAAGAAAATAAAATTAATAACTTTATGATTTTTATGCAATCATTTGTTGGTTATTGAAAAAAAAAAAAGGATAAAAAATTTAAAAACCATCTGACTTTAGAAAGTCAAAATTAACTGAAATAATAAAACGTGAGAATATTGTAATCGTTGAGCCATCGATGGCAAAAAATATCTCAATTTTTTGATAAGAAAAAAAAAAGTTAAGAAAATACTCGAAAAAATTCTAACGTGGAACTAGTTCCAAAGAGTAGATTCAATTTAATTTTAATTTAAATTTTGTATAAACTTAATAAATTTTCTAACAAAAAGAGCAATGAAATCAGATTTTATTTTCGTATAAACTTGGGCATTTTTGTAGGATAATTTTTATGAGAAAAATCTTTCAAATTAATAAACTTTCTGAGGCCAAGCATTTCCTAGTCCATAACATCCATTTTTTTGTACATTTTGTGCAAAAATATTTAAAAAAATTAACGTTACATTTTTTTTTCTTGAAGCAACTATTTTCAAAATAATGGCAGTACTTGGGAAAAGTGCTCGAACCATTTTATTTTCTATATATTTAAGGCGTATATCATTTTCACGCGGCTTAAAAAAAATGGACCTAGTGCAGGCATAGAATGCATAAAAAAATATTACGCATTCGCTTTTTTAGCACTGGATAATTTTCTAAAACAAAGGCTTCTTATGGAGGGACTATTTTCAAAAGTTTTTAAATGCCATCTATTTTTAAAATATCGTTCAGTTCAAGTATCCTTTAAAGGAAACTTTCAAAATTTCTCAAATTTTTTTGTTTGTTGTTTGTTGTCCTTCAAACAACTTAACATACCCTTAAGCAAGGTAGGGCATTAGAAAAAAAAAAGCAAAAGATAAAGAAAAAATAATTAGGAAATTAAATGATTACTCAATGTGTGCTAATGCTTTTTATTACTATTTTTATTATTATTATTATTTATTTTTTGTTTTTGTTTTCCTTTTTTTTTTTTTTGGTTTTTTTAAGCGTAATTTTCATGAAAGAGTTTTGTTTTTTATTTGATTTTAATTTCTGATGCTTCTTTGTTTGTTGTTAATTTTTATATTTTACTATTATTATTATTATTATTATTATTATTATTATTATTATTATTATTGTTGTTGTTGTTGTTGTTGTTAATACAATAATAAGAGTAACAACAACAATAACAACAACATGAATTGTAGGCAACAAGTTTATTTGTTGGTATTTTATAGATTTCAATTATGCAATACTTTTATTTTTTAGTTATGCTACTTCTTCTTCTTCTTCTTCTCTTTTCTTCTCATCACAGCTTCATTTGTTTATTATATTTTATTTAGGTTTTTATTGCTGTTGTTTTTGTTGTTATTATTTCCCTTTTTTTTCTATTTAGTTTGTTTTAATTCTTTCGTTTTTCATTCATATTCTTATTTCATATTGTTGTCCGTCTGGAACATTCTTCTTCTACTTTACTAGCAATAGACAACAACAACAACAACAACAACAACAACAACAACAACAACAACAGCAACAATAACAACAATTAATTTATGTTTTGTTTTGTTTTGTATTCCGAATGGATTTATAAACATGTGTGTGTGTGTGTGTGTGTGTGTGTGTGTGTGTGTGTGTGTGCACGAGATTATTAGTTCTCTATTTTATTATAAAATAAAATGATTGCATTAATAATAAATCTCAAAAATTTATGTGAAACTAACAAAAATATCGAAAATTTCTTTAGTCCTGTGAAATTTTTTTCAACTTTTAGAAATGTTTCATATATAAAACAAAAGAATTTTACAAATGATTACGATTCCTGTGGCCTGCTTAATTTTTTAGTGATCTCTAACACTAAAAGCAAATGAAAACACTTGCAAAAGGCATTGACAACTTTTTCTTTAATTTGAAGGAAAATCTTCAATTAAATTGTACAATTATCTTTTAACAAAGACTCGCATTTTTGCCACTTTATGTTTCTTTGGTTTTCCTTTTGTAAAATAATACTTCAAAATCAGAGAAACTTAATTAGTACATTTTCTAAATGAAAATATCATTTTAATCTAATGAGCATCATTTACCAAACTATAACTTTAAATTTACTTTCCTTTGTAGGAAAAAAAAATTCAAATGATGTACAAAATTTATAACCTAGAAACTTGTTAGTACCTCGGAGGAACTGAAGTAAAGTTAGCCCATGATGCTCTGGCCCATGATAATTTGATTTGTGTCTTTGCTAAACTTTAAGCAAAAACTTTAAGCAAAATTAATTCAAAAACATTTTTATATGAAATTCTTTATTTAATTATAAAAATCAGTTAATCTCTAAAGAACAATAACAAGTAGAAAAATTATTACAAACAACAAAATCAAAATATTTGAAATATCATAAATATCATAAAATGTCTTGCAAATAACAGTTTATATGGGCTGATATTAAAATATAAAATAAAACCTAAACAAAATATTTTCCCCTCAACAACTTTTTGATGTTTGATTTTAGATATAACCATAAATGAAAATTTCCAAAAAATTTCTGAACATTTGCGAGCATTTCCGAAAATTTGGCAAAAATTTACGAAAGTTTGCCAAAAATTTACAAAATTTTGCAAAAAATTTCTGAAAATTTTATGAAATTTGCGAAAATTTGACAAAAATTCTTGAAAATTTGCACAAGTGTGCGAAAAGTTACAAAAATAAGCAAAAATTTCTAAAAATTTTTGAAAATTTGCCAAATTTCTGAAAATTTGCGAAACTTTGCCAAAAATTCTTAAAACTTTGCGAAAATTTGCCCAAAATTCTTAAAAATACTCCAAAGTTTGCCAAAAATTCCATAAATGTTTCAAAAATATGCCAAAAATGCCTGAATGTTTGCGAAAATGTACGAAAATTTACAAAAATTTGACAAAAAATTGCCAAAAATTTACTAAAATTTAACAAAAAGTTACTAAAATTAATTAAAAGTTTCTGAAAATTAGACAAGACTTTCCTTAAACTCTCTGAAAATTTGTTAAAAATTTACGAAAATTTGTCACAAATTTCCCAAAATTTAAGAAAATTTCCGAAATTTTCCGAAAATTTGAGAAAATTTGCCAAAAAATCTTAAAAATTTAGGAAAATTTACAAAAATTCTTGAAAGTATGCGAAAATTTGCCAAAAGTTCTTGAAATTTTGCGAAAAATTCCTAAAAGTTTTGCGAAGTTAAGGAGTAACACTTCCCTCTTAAATATTTTATGGAAGTCGTACTTTGATATCAGTTAACAATTTTTATTGGCAAACTTTATAAATTTTTTGCCAATGTTTTCTTAAAGTAAAATTTTTTTTTTTTAATTTTTAAATTATTATTATCCATTCAGAAATTGATGGAGTCGTTCTTAACTGTTCTATAGCATATCGCTTAATTTAATTAGGGAATTAAGAAAAATAAATACTGAGTCCTAAAAGGGAAAATATTAGCTTAGAAAAATTTCAAATATTCGTCATGTAAAATTAGGCATAATAAAACGAACCAATCTGGTTCAAAATTACATTTCTTGATTTCTTGATTACTTGATTTATCAGGGCCAAATACAATTTCACTTTTTTTACTAATAAATATCTAATTTGGTAAAAAGTTTTCCATATAAAGGTAATGTATGGAATGATCGAATAAATGATCTTAATCAAACCATTTTTAATAGCATTTGCCATTGATTATAAAACAAAAGTCAAGAATTATTGTTTGCCTTGTAAAAAAAATAAAAAAGTATAAAATTAATTGTATAACGAAAGTTAGATCAAGCTCTTTCGTTATCTCAAGCTCTTTTGAAATTTCTATACTAATGCGCCACCGGTAATTTTAAAGTAGTAAAAGTTGCCACCTTAAAAAATATTAAAAAAAAAACTCTAATATAAAAAATAAAGTGAAAATCTTACGATTGTTATTATACTTTTGCTAATAACTGTAAACAGGCGACTCTTTATAAGTTTGCTTTTGTTTTATTTTGTAAAAAGTAAACACACACAAAACAAGTGAAACAAATTGGAATTTGAAACATCATGTACCAAACAACAACAAAAAATAATAGACATAAAAACAAAACAGCTGTTTATTGTTGATATTATTATTGTTATCGTTGTTAGTGTTGTTAGTGTTATTCATATTGTTATTGCTACTTTTATTGATGATCACTTAAGAAAGCGAGTCGTTAAAAAGCACAAAATCAAAAAAGAAACAAGTTTCTACTACTTCGTTGCTGTGTTTTCTTTGCTTTTCTTTACGTTTTGTTCTTGTTTTTGTATTTGTTTTTGCTTTTATTTTTCGTTGACTTCTTATTGTTTCATATTTTCATCGGCACAAACCTAAGAATCTAGTCTACAAACAACTGTTGAACGATATTGTTTAAATTAGGCGAGTGCGGGCGTTCTATGAAATTAATATTTAAAAAAAAATTAAGAATTTACGTAAAAAAAAATATTAAGTGAAAATTTTCTTTTTTTTAATATTTTCCAAAATAGAAAAATGAGAGTGAAACAGAAATTAAAGAATATATAAAATTTTCATATTAATTGATTAGACAATTAAAATTCATAATAAAAAATAAAAAAAAAAAAAGAAGAAGAAGACTTGGCTACTTTTAATGAATCTTACAAAAGAGGGCAAAAAAAAAGCAGAAAATCAGCCAAATGAATTTGTCCGACAAAATGTAATCTAAAAAAAAAAAAATATCTAACAATTAAATTTGTATTGTCTACATGCAAGCAATAACAATAACAATAACAATAACAAGAAAAAGCTAATAATTGTTTTCTAAGGCTGCATTAAAATGCCATAAATTATTTGAAATGAAACGAAATGAAACGCCAAAAGATAACAAACATTTAATGAAGATAAAATTTTTTAATTTAGATCATTAAAAATAACTTCAACTACAACTACAACTACAATTACAATTACAATTACAACTGCTCAAACAAATTGTATGTTAAATAATTTATTGAAAATGAAAACAAACAACAACAAGAAATCTAATCATTTGAAATAAATTAATGAATGTGCAGAAGTCAAAAACACAAAATAGAAGCATTTACTCAAAATTAGGTCAAATGAATTTTTTCCCAAGTGGGTAGGTAAATATTATAACAATAAAAACTTATAAATTATTAAAGGAATTTATTTAAAAAAATCACAACAAACAACAAAAAATACAATTAATGAAATGTGAGAAGAGAAAATTCTTAAAAATTTTATAACTTTAGTGAGGAAAAATTCATTTGAAAAAATATTAAAAATATCACAGAATTTTGGTCAATATATCTCAAGATAATTACAATAGAATATAAAAAGGGCCAATTTTTTTAACTTCATCAAAATGGAAAATTTTTTATAAATTTTTTATTAATTTAAATTTATTAAATTCATGTGACCCAACTTTTAGTTAATTAGTTTCTCAAGAAATCAATTATTTCAAACTGGGTCTATTTCTTGCTAACAAGAAAGGCCTGCTAAAATTCTGTAACTTCTAATCCGACATTAATAAATGAATTTTTTTCTTGTGATGGGGAATTTTATATTCTTAGAGATCGCATGGATTAACAAAGTACTATTTTAAAAAGATTTTGTAATATAAAATTTCAAAATTGGCAAATTTGATTACCGTTAAATTCTTATAATAAAAATGGCCACTATAAGCTGATATTTTATAGAATACAATTTGAAAATTGATCTTAAAAATCATTCATTTTTTAATAACGATTTTAATTTAAATTGTTTGTTCAAATTTCAAGTTGAATTTTGGTGAAAAACTTTAAAAAAAAATTTAAAAAATTTAAAAAATTGGCACTTTTTTGTAAAAGCATCTAAATAACGGAAATTTTCATAATCTCTTTAAAAATTTTTGAAAAACGTATTTCCAAAAGTTAGACAAATTTTAGCGAACAATCGAAAATGAAAAGCTTATTCATATTGGACGTATTAAACAAGAATACTTAATGGTCGACTTTGATTGACAACATTTACTTCATTACCAACTTCAATCAATTATTTTCTAATAATCATCAGCAACATTTTTATTTCTATTTAAAATTAAATTGATTAATTTTCAGTTACATGTTTGACATAACAAAAAGTAACATATAAATTTGCTAATTTAACGACTGACAATAGACCGCTCATAAAAATTATTTAAATACAACAATATTCGATATTCGATATTCGATATAATGCTCAAGATTATTAACAATTATGAGAAAAATCATGCTCATAAAAAGACTTAAGAAAACTTTGTTAAGCAGTAAAAGTGGAATCAGAAAAAAAATGTTGCTCTTTCAAATCATTTATTGACAATGTAAAATGCATGTAAAATTCATTAAAGTGGAACCAAAATTTTCAAGACTAAATGATTCACATATAACACAATAAAAGAAAAGAAAAGTACATTTTGTTTCATTTTAAAGACGATTTCAAGTACATTACTTACATTTTTGTTGCTGGTGTTGTTTATTTTTTAATTATTTATTTATTTATTTATTTTTTTTTATATTATTATTGTTATATTATTGAGAAAAAGATAAAGGTCAAGGTCATGAAGTAAATTCATATGATTTCATAAATTTATTGCAACTGCATGCAAATTAAATTTATAATCATTTTATTCACTTTGCTGTCACTGGAAATTAAAGATTTGCCTTTACATAATTTAGAAATTCTATTAAATGCACGTTACTTTAAAGTAAAGTGCTAGATCAAATCATTTTTAAGGGTCGACAATTCCAATAACTTCATAAAAATTTTTTGATAACAAAAATTGCAAGAGTTATATTAAATTTAGTTAAAACATTGAAGTTCATTCAATTTTGTAGAAATGGATTGTGCCGCATAATGAAATTCGGAACATAATTGAAATGCGGGTCCCTAAATGCCTGCGATAATAAAAATTCTAAAGTGAAATTGTGAATTGAAATCTTGAAATAACTTTAAAGCGCCATCTAAAGATTTCTTTCTTAACTAAGAGATAAAACTAAATTGCTACGCCCATTTTTTATATTAAAATACAAAAAATTTATATGGATGAAATTTACAATAATTGAGATGGAATTTGGCAAGCGCTGTATATTTAATAGCGATTTATATTAAGCGCCTTGATGATGGATCAACTCAAGCTTCCTTTTAAAATGGAATTCAGAACACACTTATAAGTTAGCCGTTGTTCAATTTAAAGCTTCTTATACTCATTAAAATCATAAATTTATTATTTATTCTTAAGAATTTTGTTTTCCTTTTCCTCTTCTTTTTTTGTTTTTCTTTTCTTCTTCTCTTCATATAATTTTATTTTTAAATAGTTAAGTGGCAAAGAAGAAGTAAGAAGTTTCTTAGTGGACCACCGACTTGCCCATTAATAAAGCTTATATTTATTTAAATCTCCACACACACACACACACACACATAGAATTGACAATAAATATGTACCGGACAACAATGACTAATTGTTTGAGTAAATTTTATCAATGAATGAAGCGATTGGTTGAGCGAGTGCACAAAGTGTAATTTTAAACAACGGAAATTTATCTTGTTAACACATGACACTTGAATGATTATAAAACCAAAATGGAAAAGAGAAAAAAAAAACCAACAAACAACAAAATGGCAAAGAAGATGATGCATCATAATAAGATGAAGAAGTTGTCAAATGTAGTTGTCAACTTTATTTTAAGATGCAAGCAAAAAACCAAAAAAAAAAAAAAAACCAAAACAAAAATTATAAAATTTATTTAAAAGTTCTTCTCATACAAAATGAAGTTACGATACGATTGGGAATGGAAAATGTAATGGAATTTTTCTTTAGCTCTTTCACAAGAAGTCTGAAGTGATATTGAAATAAATTTGGAATTTAAAATCATTTTTCAATGAAAAAAAAAAATCGATTACTCACTCTAAAATTCAATTTTTTAAATATAACAAGCTAGAAAATATTAAGAGACATATGATTTCTGGGCCTAACAGACCTATGGACATCAAAATTTTTATGTAAAATGAAAAATGGACAAACTTGGTCTATTTTTATTAAACAACGTTTTTGTTGAGCACATTTTTTTCAAAATTTGATTTTGTAATTTTCTTAAATTGTTCATCATTAAAGACAAAATCTTTTAGAGAAATTTGTCTTCTTTCTTTTTTACCTTTTGCATTTTTCTCCATTCAAAGTTTGTTCTAAATATTTTTTATCACAATAATTATGTCACTTCGTAAATCATCCAGTCCATTAGTCACTTTCTTTTTCTCTGTCCCTATCTGTCTTTCTTTAATTATTTTCTTGTTTCTCTTTTACGCCATTATGAAATTTCCCAACCAATTTAACAATAACAATAACAAGCGACAGAATCAACCAAAGTTGCATCAAACTCAGGGGAACTCTTAAAAATTGTTTATGATTCATTTATAAAACAAAATGCAACAAGAAAGAAAAATATTTTCAAAAAATGCCATAAAACAAAAGACAATTAACAAAAATTGTGAGAGATACGATTAAAGCAATAAATCAATGAAAGCAACACTTAAACTTAAAATAAAACGTAACGTAAAAGATTTAAGGCAAAAAAAAAAACAAACCAGAAGAAATTAAAAATAATGTTCATGTAAATATTCTTAAATATGATTAATGCTAAACTTATTTGAAATTGAAATATAATTTGAAATTAATATTGATACAAAATTTTCGTCACCACTCAGAGGTTGGGGGTATGCTCACTGGGTCAGTTTGTTTATAATGCCTAGAAGAAAGCGTTGGACACCCCCATTAAATTATTTAACGATTTAGACATTTCTTTTTGTCTGTCCGTGCGTCAGGGAGCAACCAGTCCCGAGAAGCATCTGCTCAACTGGGAGTGGCTCATGAGTAGGTCGTTGGTGATGCCGGCCATCAGGGTGCATTATGAGTTCACGAGATCCTATCCAAAGATTTAATTTGGTACCACGGGATCACCAGTTTTAATATGGCCAAGTGGTGATATTGAGGTTGGATTCGTGGGGGCTGAGGTGCCCATGTCGAGGGTCTTGCTCGTTCAAACATATATATTCTTGTCGTGCAGGGCCCTATTTCCCGAATAAAATAGGTAGCTGTGTAGGCTTATCGGGCTAATTTAAGCTAAGCCTACAAGTAATAGGAAGGCTCCGAATCTAGATACCAAAGATTAAGCCATGTATATAAGGTGCAATACAGGCTTTAAATTGGAAGCTAGTCCTAATGGTAGCATGCACCCTGTGTGTCGTGTCTACCAACGCTAGCGATCAAATGTACAATTGTGTACCATGCAATTAAGCCGTCAAGGCAGGTGTGCATGTAAAACACTAGCTGTATGTATGTCCGTCCGTGCGTTTTTGTGGGTTAAATATTCTTCTGGTGGTAAAATTTGAGATATCAAACTCAAATTTGGCAGAAACATTGAAAGTTCTTGCTCAGCTCAGATTGACATTGAAAATGGATAAAATCAGTCAAAGAACATGCCCTTAGTGCAACCTAAATTAAGAGCAGCTCATTTTTTCAAAGTAAAAATTTATAGTTTTTCGTTTAAAAAATTGAAAGCAACTAGTAAACTGAAATTTTGTAAAAATATTAAAGATTTTATTCTAAAAAAAAAAAATTGTGCGATATTAGTTGAAATATCTATAAAATAGCATACCATCAACATTTGGTGGGTATCGAAAATTTGGCTCCAGCCGAATGTAATTTTCTCAATTGTTTTAGTCCGTTTTGATTTCCACCAATGAAACCAAATTTATCTTTACAAGACTAATCACAATTATAATCATCATAATACTCATATTAACTATCTCTGTCTCCCCCCCCCCTCTCTCTCTCTCACTCTCTCTCTCTCTCTCTCTCTCTCTCTTTCTCTCTATCTCTCTTATACTTAAAGTAATATCATTTTATTAAATATTCATGTTGCATCAGACGTTCGATGAACAAATAAGTCATCATGTTTTATAATGGAATAGAAGCAACATGCGATTTAATAAACATGAAGCTTTTGTTTTCCAAACTTAAAATTTTCTTGGTTTCACTATGAAGCAGCATGCACACACACATATACATACATAAATACCTATACACAACAACATTTACATGTACAATGCTCATCTTGAGTAAGTAAAATCTTATACATGTAAATTACAAAAAATAATAGCAGCAGCAGCAACAGCAACAACAGCAACAACAATAACTAAGGGATAATGATGATAATAATTGTACATGAGATTATACAATAGTAATCCATGAACTCACACACACACACACACACACACACGCACTCATGCACATGCACAATACATGATACCTTAATTTGTAGACTGAAGTTTTAGGTAAAATTTTATCCAACACTCTTAAAACACATTTATTTTATAAGATGAAACTATGAATGAGAGAAAAAGATACAAAGCAATATATAACTATAGCTAGACAGAGAGAGAGAGAGATAGAGAGAGAGAAACGGTATCAAAAGCATGGAAGATGATTAGAAGGCGTATAGAAACGTGTGGTCTTACTTGTTTTTTTTTTCTACATTTCTCCAATGAATTCACTAAAAAGGATCGATTAGAACAAAACACAAAGATACAGAGTTACAAATATGTATATAAATTTTGTAGAAAGTGTAAGGCCTCGTCTATCATTCCATACTTATTTATATTAATTAATTGTTTGCTTTAATTTCAACTTTAATTTTAAGTTCAATTTTACAAATGTTTTTTTGTAAAATTATGGAGTGTCTTACATGAGTATCCATCTTTGGCTTTAGTCTGGTTCCATGTTACAATTAAATGTAATATTATCTTAAACTTCGTAATAATGCCTTGTCAAAGTAGCTTCTTTAATGGGTGTTATTTTGAAGGTCACCTCTTTACCTTATCTGTGGAACTTCCACAGATAAAACTTTTTAAAAGCTTTTCGACTGTTTTAGCATAAACCATGGAGTACATTCAATTGTGCACATCCCTCCGTAAAAATTTAATTGCCTAGCACACACTTCTTACGCTAGGGTTAGTGGTACTTGGCACCATCCGGGCACTATTAAAATTAGTGAATCTTTTAGTTCGATGGCGATCAATAAAATCATGAGTCGCTCTCAAATTTGGTCCTTCCAAAGCTCTACTCATAGATCTAATTCCAGTTGAGTTGATACCTCTCGGGACTGATAGCCTCGACATACATTAAATATTAAACATTTTTTACATTAAATTAAATGTTTAATTTTTTAATTAAACATTTCATTTTCAGATTCTTATCAAGTCCGCCCTTTAGAAATTTTGAATTTAAATAAATTTTAAAATGTAATTCATTTAATTCATTTAATTCTCAGTCTCGAATGATGTTGTACTAAGTCTAAGACTAAGTCCATTTGAATTTGTGTAGTTTTGTCTAAATTTTTGTAAAAATTCAGCCGGGCCGAATGAGTTTTATTTTTATTTTATTTCAATCATGAAAATAATTAAAAATTAGGCAAGAAAATTTCATATTAACTTTATTGATCTTGGATGGATGGAATCGAACATTTTTTTATGATGTTTTTTAAACTTTTTTGTAATAATTTTAAAGTATTATAAATATTTTATGATATAATTAATTTTCATGGCACTTGAAATTTTCCACTTAAAGATTTTCAAAAACAAATTAAAAAGTAATTTAATGAAACTTTAATTATTTTATACGATTTTAAAATCTATCGCAACTTTTTTTTTGAAAAACATTTTTGCTTTTAAAAAACAAAAAATTAATTTGCTTATTTATTCTACTATTTTCATTAATTTTTTATTTTTTATTTCTCTAGAAAAGACTTAATCTTCAATTTGAAGTTTATTTTATCAAATAAGAAAGAACTAAAAATAGAAATCATTTTATATCTTTAACAATATAAATTTGCATAAAATTTAAATGATGCAAGGTATATATAAAGTAAACACCTACAACACACACACACACACACACACACACACACACACACACACATATACACAAAATATATATAAAGTGAAAATTTTCTTACTTTATAATTTATTATTGTTATTTAGTGTTATTGGTGACAAGAAACGAGAATTTTGGCGTCAGTCGGTTAACCGTTGACTACATTTTTTTATTTACAATAACAACATAACTAAAATAAAATAACACAATTTGTTTGAATATAAAACAAATAAACAACAAATTACAAGAATATTCATCAGTTTAAAAATTTATCTACATATTTAACTGTCTGTACGTCTGTCTATACTATATATCTTATTTGATCTCTTTAACCATTTCATATTTTTTAATTTGCATGTACGTTTTCTGTTACCATTTACACGTCACTTTATATCACTTCTCCACACATTTACCTAACTTCACTTTACCTTACTTCAACAAACATCACTTCACTTTATATTATAATTTTATCATCATTTATCAGTCCTTCACTCTTAAGCTTTCCCTTTGTCGGTATCTCTACCATAACTTTTTCTAGAATATTGTATAAAATTGTTTGGTGCTAATAAGTGTATTTTCGAACATTTCAGATGACAGCGGCAACGACAGCTACTAAGTGATATTCTGTTGCTTTGCTTGTTCTCTGTTCAAAAAAAAAAAAAAAAAAAATAAGACAATTTGCGTTAAATAAATTACTAAATTGCTTAACCATTTAATGAATTGCAGAAAATAAATGAAGATAGAAAAAAAAAAAAGAGTTAAAGAAAAAATTGTAAAATGAAATATTCGAAATAAAGCAAAACATTAAGAAAATGTTAATTTAACAGTTTGTTATTCAGACAAAGGGTTGCCAACTTTTTTGAATATAACATTAAAATCATATTAATATTAAAAATTGAAAAATTGTTTATTTCTTTCCAAAAAATCAAAGAGAAATACAGACGTATTAAATTCTTATATATTTCTTAAAAAGACGAGCCAGTCCCCTACAGAAAATAAGTAGTTTAAAACTTTTTTTAAACTTCTCGAAATAAGAAGAAGAGAAATCCTGGTAAACAGTTTTTTAAAATTTTAAAAGCCCTGCAACGGTATGTCTTGTACATCGACTTCTTTAAAACTGTCTTTAAAACTGTCCTACATCCGTCTTCAAAAAGAGGACCCAGTCCCCTACAGAAAATAAGTCGTTTAAAACTCTTTTTAAACTTCTCGGAGTAAAAACAAAAGGCAATATGGATAAATAGTTTTCAAGTTTGTAAGCATTACGCCGCTGTGCCCTTTTATGTTGAGATCTTTAAAATTGCCTCCAACTTTATGTTTAGGGACTAATAAAAAGAGGAAGAATGGCAAATGGCATTTTAAAGTACAAAATATATTTATGAATAGAAAAATAGATATTCAAATGGCCAGACATGATAATATTTATTGCGATGAGATTTGTTCATATATTTTTAAAAAATTCTTTTTTTTTTTTTTTTTTTTTTTCTAGTTAATTAACATTAAAGTGATAATTATAAAAAATATTTTTTATATAAAAATCATAATGTTTATGACATTCATTTGTTATTTATTTTTAATATGAAAATAAAAAAGTGTTACATTTAAATTAAATTGTTTATTAATCACGCTACAAAAGACCATTTCATCGTATGCATGTAATATATATTTCGAAATTTCAAAGTATTTGAAAAATTGAGGCTTCAATAAAGTTAGGACTTAAGAAAAGTTTTGCCATTTAACCAAAATAATCTGCTTGATCCATCAAAATTCTCGAGAGCATTTCATAGAATAGTTTATCTTCTTATTATAGAAAGATTTTATTTGATCTAAGCATTTCACTTATCTGAATCTAATAAAAAATTTTTTTTGAAAATCTCTCATCACTGGAAAGACGTACAGACAGATTAACTTTATAAAGTTTGCCTTAAAGGGATTTGATAAGAAAATTTTTGGAATTTTTTGAAATTAACCATCTCAATTCTTTGTTCATGTTACATAAATTCATCTAAAATTATTATAAGCTCTTGCTAAAAGTGGCTTTAGCTCTACAAAAAAAAAAAAAAAAAAAAAAAAAAAAAAAAAATTATGCAAATATAAATTTAAATTTAAAAAAAAAAAAGAAATTTAAAATTTTTATATAGTCATAATTTATTTGAATAACGGCTTTTTTTTACGTTTTTTACCATTATTATTTATTTTTATAAGGCATTCAATTTAAGTGCCATATATGACAAATGCACTCATTGTACGTTATAAGTAAAAATATTGCTCCATAAATTAACAATTTTTTTTCATTATTATTCTTATTCTAACCGCAACAATTGCATGATAATTTTTATTTTTAATGTGATTAAGTTTTGTTTATGTTTGCGGTTCTTATAAAATCTGTTAATTAATTTACATATATACACACATATACATATACACTTTGCAATATATTTGTTAAATAATTATAAACTATAATTTTTGTTAGTTGTTAGTCAAAATTGAAATCAGTTCATTAATATAAAACTTTAAATGGAATAAATAGAAATTTTTAAAAAATTTTTATTTTTTTATTTATTTATTATTTTATTGACATCATTGACCGCACTTAGAAATTTTATAATGACAGGCAATTATCATAATATTGTGAGTATAATTTATAATGTCTAATTTAATTATTTTCACATGCCTAATACAAATAAGGCAAACTTTACCATTAACTGGGTCACAATTCATTTGAATAAGTAAAAAAAAAAAAAAAAAAAAAAAGAAAACAGTTAAAATCCACTGGATAAGAAAATTTTAAAGTGTCTTAAGTTTGACTTTTGAAAATACCCTACACATGGCATTAACTAATGTGGGTATATTGAAAATCTGTAAAGTATTTTAGTTAAAATTTGCATGGTAAAGGTTTAAGACAAGACGACCCAGAGCTTCGCTTCAATTTCAACCTATCAAAATGTTTAATCGTTTTGAACGCTTAGTCAATGAAAAAAAATCGAAGATGAAATGATATTCTACATTGATGGAATTGTGAGTCCAACTGAACCATGCAAAAATATCTGTTTGAATAAAATAAAGTTAATCTACTTCGTTTTGCTTTTTCAGAAAGAAATGAAATGAAGTTACTTAAGATGAGCAGCAAGTAGCTTCCAATAAAAATAATAATAAATAATAATTTTATAACTTAATAAGATATTTATTAAAAAGAATAAAAGCAAAAGAAGCGAAATTGAAGCGAAATTTTTTTCTTATTTAAGTTAAGTAAATTTAACGTACAACTTTCAAAAAGTCTAAAGCATAGAATTATAAAAAAAAAAATCGACAAGTAAAATGAAAAACTACACTTGTTTTTTTATTAACGTTTGTGTGTACGTTAACTGTCAATTTTAATCAACTGAAAATTTATAGAACGAAAAGTACGGTAAAAGCGAGAGAGAGAGAGAGAGAGAAAGAAAGACCTAACAATATTCGCTTTATTATTGAATGAACGATGATTTATCGCATCATGAAATATTTAAAATATTTCAATTTTTTTTGATTTCATATTTTTTTTTTTTTTTTTTGGTTTCACATTCCCATTTTCATTTTTATTTACATTTTTATATGAATACTTATTTTTATTGCAATTTTATTGCATATATAAATCTTAATGCAAAATACACACACACACACACACATACAAGACAAAAAATTATATGATCATGAACTTAATAAATTCAAGGCTAATAAAATATATAAATCACATAGAACTTAAAAATAAATTGAAAGCAAGTGATATAAATTACATAAATATCAAATTATTAGGTCACTTCAAGCGTTCTTTCATCTTCTGTCTCCTTGTACTTTTTGCTTTTGTTTTTCTTAAATCATTTCCGAATTGTTTGCATTTACGTCCAATTTCATAGTTAAGCTCCATAATTATTGCTCGAGCATAGTTGGCTTTTCTAAGAGTTCTATGCTTGGCTTTTCTAGAGTTCTAGCTCCTTCACATATAAGAAACAAGGCCTTGTGAACTACTTTACAACTCTGCTGGCGCCAAAAATATAAAATGCTGCTTGAGTAGCAAAAAGATTAGCCCATTTCTAAAAGCCAACATCAAAATTCTCATATGGCCGTAAATGAGAGTAAAAGTAACACCAACAGACATTGAAAAAACTAAAGACCAAATGGATCTAAACTAATCTGATTGAAATGAAGGCCTTAATTGTGGCGAACTTAAAAGTAAAATTTTGTGCTTTTGAAAGAGCAAACTTGAACGATCATTAAATGAAATGAAATCCAATAAAATTCATCTTTTATTTCTACATAAAACATTTAAATAATTTTCCATACAACCCAATATATAAAATAAAAAATTTAATTAAATATGATTAATGTTTAATTAATGTTAAAATTGAAAGCATAAAAAATAAAAGCAAAATTGCAGAAGAAACTTAAAGCCTTACTCCCACTTTTTGATCTAAATGGACTTTTGCATGATCATACTATTTTACATATGCAATATCGAACTTTTCAAATTTCAAAGTAAAAAATATTTAATATAACTTTTGGAGCATATGTTTTCCTATTTCTATGGGATTTGGCAAGCAATTTGCCAAAATTTCACAAAATATGTCTGTCTGTCCAGGCATTTTTTTTTAAAAAAAAAAGGCTTCGCTCTTAGTTTCATAACTTTTACTTTATAAACTATTAAATTAATTAAACAGAAAAAATTAGGCCCACAGAATGAACTTAATGATTGAAAAATTATTCAAATTTATTTCTAAAAAATTTAAACTTTTATTTCTAAGGAAATTAATTTATTAAATGCACTTACCTCCATTTCATGATCTTTAATTATATTATTTTTATTTTTATTCTTTGTTTTCAATTTGCATATTTTTTTTTATCGTATGAAATTCCAAGAAAATTGCTTGCGCAAAATATTTCTAAGAAATTTCTATGATTTTTACTAAAATAAATTACAAAATTCAAGCATTTAAATTAAGAGTACTTATAAATATTATTGCTGTTATTATTGCTTTTATTATTATATTTATTTATTGTTGTTGTTTTGTTGTTGCTTAGTTTTATGATGTTAATTGAAAACGGAAATATTTGAGGTTGGTTCTATATTTACTTTTGCAATTTACTGAACGAAATTTAGCAGCCCTACTTAATTTTCATTGTTTGTTATGTACAATATAAATTACAATTTAAATTTTATAGCTACTACTAATACAAATATAATTATACTAATTAATGACACTTTTCTACAAAACACATAAATGCAAACATAACACTCCTCATAATAATTAAAATTCATATCATACAAAATTTTGGTAAATCTTATTAAAGTGTTAGAAATATTTTTTTTTTAAATTCTTTAACAACACAATCTGCTTAAAATATTCATGAAATAAGCACGCCCACGTTTAGTTATGAATATCTTAACAAAAATTAACAAAATAAAAGGATCGATTACAACTAAGTTTTCAAATTTGTAGGCATAAATGTTTATTGCTTATTTATTTAGGCCAAACTTACATAATAAGTTCAAAAAAAATAAATAAATAAATAAGCTAACAAATTTACCACCTACGCCACGCCTACTATTACGTAATACTTAGATTTATTAATATATGAAAAAGTTGTTGTACAAAAAATAAAATTTCCTATAAAAAATTTGCTTTTAACTTTCACTAAGTTCGTGGTAACAAAAGAGTAAGTTTCACAATTTTGAATTTTGTCATTTTCAATATTTAAGACCTAAAGACCTTTTGCAGCCTACATTCATAAACGATTTCATTTAATAAAGTCTTAAAAATTGAAGTTGCAGTTTTACTTGCGGAAAGTTCCAAACTTTGCTTAGATTAAACTTGATTTTTCAAATGACATGTACACTTCAAAGTAGGCGTAACTTTTGCGAGTATTAATTTGAATTATTTGACTCTTTATTAAACCATTAAATCAAAATAGTTTTAGTTTTTCAAATGAAAATCAATAATCGATTCTGCTTGAAAAATTACGATTAATCAATTTTAGATTGGTAAAAGGGCTTTTTACCTCATACATGAAATTATTTTATACCTAATTGAATTATACAAAAAATACGAAAAGATAATCAAAAAATGAATAATAAACTGAAATGTTAAATATTTTATGAGTTGTCGCAAATTTCAAGCAGCGTCATCGTACGTGATGTTCAATGTGACATTATGTTTGTAATACCCAAAAGGTATGTTTAGTCTAAATTAACACAAAAATTTGAATCATTTTAAGTATGTCTGTCTGTCTGTTCGTGTGTTGCTAATATTCTACCTTTAGCAAAAAAAAAAAGGAGATATCGAGCTCAAACTTGACAGGAATATTGATGGTTCTTGCAGGTAGATTGGTATAAAAAGTAGGCATAATCGGTCAAAGGACACGCCCATATTGCAATAAAAGTTGAAAAGTAAAATTTGGTCGCTTTTTTTCATTATCGGCAAATTGCAAAAAATAGAAAACTATAATTTAGTACAAATAGAAAGGTCCTTGCTTTTCAATATCTATCCAAAAATCATGTAAATCGACTAAGCCTAAGCGAAATTATATAATGCCAAATTTTCAAATATTTATGTTTACATTTTCTGTCTACTCCTTTTTGCCTCTCAAACAGACTCTGAATCAGGTTTAAGTTTTCTATATACCACGGCCCCTGAAACAGGCTCTGAATCGTAATATCATGATGTAGGGCTGATGGGTATTCAAAATTTGGCTCCAGCTAAATGTGCTTTTCTATAAAATATTTTACAAAAATTGTTTGTCCTGCTTTTTTATTATTGGATTGTTATTTCTCTGTTTCATGAATGCATAATCAACAAATTCTAAAAATGTTACAAATGACAAATAAAATAAATTAATTAAATTAATTAAACAATTTGAATGGATTGCAGGGGATTTTTAGAAATGCTACATTATGTATTACCATATTATTGGGGCTCTTGAGAAAATGAAATTTTATAAAGTTTTGTTAATGAAGTGAGAAAATATGAATCGATTTATAAATCAGTAAAATAAATTTTGTTATAACTTTCAGAAAATACTAAGCAAAAAAATTGATAAAAATATTTTTGAAAAAATTTGACACAAAAAATCTGTTATGCCTAATTAAAATTTTTCACCATTCATTTAAAATCTTTATCCCGGAAAGTTTCATATATTTTATTAAGCATGAAAGGAAGTTTAAAACTTTTTTAGGTTTTAATGATTTATATGACTTGAATTATTGCAAGAATAAGAAAATAGTGTGCTTTTTTCTGAAAACTTGCACTTGCCATTGTAATTTAATTATATGGCCAATGGAAATGAAGAGGCAATCGCATCTATCTTGCTCCACATAAATTGTACATATTTTTCATATACCAAAATTAGTGTAGGGCATAAACCAACCAAAAGCAAATAACAAAAAAAAAAAAAAAAAAAAATTCTACATGAATTTGAATAGAAATATAAAACTGGTATAACAAGTAAAGTCATTAAAGCCGTTAAAAACCTCACAAAGCAAAACTAAAATACATATTTTATTATACATAAAAAGTGGCCGATGGGCAATGTCAAGTTCAATTATACCAATTGTTAGCAATTTAAAATTGTATTGTATTGAAAAGGTTCCATTTACCTGTTACATTGCAATTCGATCGATACCTTTTCAATTTGCATTGTGAGATATGACACTTAACGCAAATAAACAATGATAGTAACATCTACAACAATAATAGAAATTATAACAATAACAACAAGAGAAAACAAATTGTAACAATTCTTTAAACAACCATTTTTATTTTTATTTTTTTTAATTGCAATTTTCCTATATAAAAATTTTTCAATTTTTATAAGAAGCAGTTGAAAAAAAGAGCAGTTTAGAAGTGCGTGTAGTGTTGCAATAAAATTAGATATGAGAAGTTTTCATTTTTTTTTTTTTTTTGTTTAAACTTCTTTGACCATTGAATTTTATAAATTTTCTTTTTTTTTTTTTTTTTTTTTTTGTAATACTTTGACATATGACAAATAATCTGGATTCTTTCTATAAAAGAATTACAACATTAAGTCAACATTATCAAGTCCACATTCATACATTTTTCTCAAGTCAGTACGTGTATTGGCATTAATTAGTTAATGTTTTCTTTAAATTTTATTTCTTTATAGGTGTGTCATTCTTTCTAAAACTTCTATCCAAATTCCTATGAAAATCTTTTTCCATGGCAAATTTTTATTTTCTTACACTCTACACCATTTGATATGCAAAGCAACTTTTAAAATAGCTAGACTTTTACTTATTAAAACCGTAGTTTAAACCTCTCAAATTGCTAATCATAATTTTTGAAAAATTCTACTTAAATTCAGTAGGAAAATTTGCTTGTTTTAACTACATAAATTTAGTAGGACATCATTCTTAAAAGCACTCTGAATAAAAGGCCTTATTTTAGAAAATGAAAACTTAAATAAAACTTTTGAGAATTTTAAATGAGATTTCAACGCCTAGTAAAAGCATCTTTGTACAAAGTTTAGCTTAAAGCGTTTGATATCTCAAAGAACTTCTGATATTCTCAATAATTCAGATTAATTTATCTGCTGACACCAACTGATGTACTACATTTAATAAACCAACCACAAACAATGGCCAACTATAAAATTTTCATTTATTTGTTTTTTACATATATTTTTCTTTTTTTCTTTTTTTCTTTTTTTTTTTTTTTTTTGTTTGATGAATTGCGTTTCACAAAATGTGTTCACAATCAGTTGTCTATTGTATAATAATTTTAGCTACCAAAGCATATTATAGCATTTTTTTAATGTGGTCACATAATCAACAAAATAAAACATAAACATAAACATAAACATAAACATAAACACTTATATTTAATTTTTTATTTACCCACAAAAGATTTCTAAGAATTTTTCTGTAATGTTTTCGTTTCTACTGGTTTGCTTCTTTTTGTTTAACTGTTTCTTGTTTTCTCTTTTTTCTTTTTTTTTTTTTTTTTTTTTTTTGGTTTTCTTGTTTTTTAATCATTTGACACTGACAATTGAATATAACTGTCACTTACACTTATGTCATTTATGGTTTATTATTAGTTTCTAATTTTGCCCTAGAACTGTGCCCAGAATTGTTTGCATTCAATCGTAAAAATCTCAATTAAAGTTTAAATGTAAATTCAATGTTTGTTGAGTAAGCTGATCTATGAAAAATTATATATCAAATTATTTGATTGAAGCTTTTTTTTTTATTATTAATTAATCTTAAAATGTAAATAAGAAAATTTGTGTAGAAATCAGTTCAATAAGATTTTTTTTTAAAGAGAAATTATGAAAGAAAAATTTACCAGATAAAAAATTAGATTAATTGGAAGGAAATTTTGTCGCTTTAATAATAACTCTTGCCACAACCTAACAAGTTTCTTAGATGCTTCAAGTTTCTTAGATTTCGCTTTTTGATATCTATTTCATGGTTGAATTCCATAAGCAAGTAAGAAACAAGTAAGAATCTCACTTTTATGGAAAGTTTATACAAACTCTACTTTTTTTAAGGCACATTTATATTCTTGAAAATCTTGAGTAAACTATCACTAAATTGATTTTTTGAGAGTTTGACTTTAAACCTTGAATTTTAAATAATTTCAGAAAACTTGGCCTGCTAGTCTTAGTCTTTTGCACAAAAGGCCTTTGTGGAAAATACTTTTTTAAGCAGTGTCATAATTTACTTGTACTTTTACATTAAAGCAATAATTATATAATCAAAATAAGAATATTCCATAAAGTTTTTTGTACTTTACTTTTTTATTTTTTATTTTCTTAATTATTCAACTAATACTTTTTTATGTTACTACGTGTTTGTATGACTTTTAAAGCCTTTTTTTTTTTTACTTCACCATTAAGTGCCACCTCTTAAATTCTTATTATTATAATGTTTTGCGTACTTTGTACTTATCTCTTTTTAAAATTTACTAAACTCATTAATATTGTCGAATGATTTAAAGTATTCCATTAAACTAAAGTGTAAGTCGCAAAAATTAAGTTTAAATGGAGCCAACAGACGCTTAAGAAATTTTTTTTTTAACAATGAGAAGAATTTTTTTTTATAAATTGTTATTGAATTAATTATTTGTAGAAATTTTAATGTTAATCGAAAAATTTACAACTTTACGTTTAATTGATTTCAAAGAATGAAAAATGATTTTTGATGATGATATAAAAAAAGAAAACAATAAAAAAATGGTTGGTGTTTTTGTAACTAAAACTCTAAAACTTTCTTAATCCTCTGAGAATAATACCAATAGACTCAAATAGATCATAGAAATTTTCAAAGAGCTTCAAGCGACTTTTTTCAAAAGTATAAGCCTTAAATTCCAAATAAAACAGACTTTTTTAAAAAAAAAAAAAAACATGGTCATTTTGAAGTTTAAAGCACGTTTTCATTTAGCCATTATAAATTAAAGATATTCATTAAAAATATTTGTATTAACTGAATTTTGCGTGTAAATCTGTTAATGTCATTTAAAATTAAATTTAAAGTAACGTAAAAATTTAAGAATCTTAAAAAAAACTATAACAATTTTTTTAATGACATTTTTTTAATATAACACTTTTTTAAAGTAAATTTTCTCATTTTTACATAATTTTTTTTTTTAAATCAATTAGCTTAAATTTTGCTTTAATAATAATAATAATAAAAAAAATAATAATATTATTAATATTAAAATGAAATTAACAATAAAATTAAAACTAATTTTTTTTAGCTAATAAATTAACTTAACTAAAAAAATGGCATAAATTGAATGGAGTCAACTATTTAGTACACTACACTCATTTCAATTCGAAAGAAATACTTAAATTTATACAGTTAATTTATTGACCTCTCTAAATTTTTTTATAATAATTTTTGATATAAACAAATTTTTGTTTTCATATAAAAATTCAAAAAAAAATTCTATTTGAGGCAAATTTTTTATCTAAATCTCCGATCTCTATCATTTTTTATTAATGTACATCTAGGCCACAGGTGAATCCATTAAATAGATCATTTATATTTGCCTTAATTATTTCCGGTGGCGAAACATTTATCTTGAACCTTAAAATAGACAAACTTTCTTGCCTTAAAAGGACATTTAAAGGCCAATACAGAGGGCGCTATAAAAAACTAAACTTATTCTATTGATATTTTGTAATTTAGACGATTGAACAAATTTAAAATCAATTCAGAAAATAATTTGATTCGCTTAAACTAAATGTTTGCGTATGTAGCATCTAAAAAGATTAAGTAATAAGTGATAAACGGAAAAATTGCAATAATCAATAAATCTCAAGGCTGTTTTAAAAATATATTTATATTAATCATTATTTTTGTTAGAACTTATAGATCCATTTTTATTTTTTTATTGTTCGTTCTAATTCAAGCTTTTATTTAAAACAAAATGAAATAAATTAAGACAAAGGAGCAATTTAATAAAAATTAAAAATTTTTCTGCAGTACTTATTTTCTACATAAATCTTGTTTATTAGAAGAGACAAGTAAATGTGAACTTTTAAATACTCTACACTAAATTCAATTAAAGGCATCACAAAGTTTAACAGAGTTTATAAAATTTGTAGAAATGAAAATATTTGGACTGATATGAAAGATTCCGCCAAAATTTAAATATCTTCGATTCAATGAGTTTTTTTCTTTTTTTTTAAATAAAAAATTTTATGGAAAATGAACGTAAAAATTGATGCTTAATCTCACTTTCAAATATAAGCGGGTTTTTATGATTTAGAAAGTGCTTTTAAAATCAAACGCTACCATGAAATTTTGGCCAATCTTTTGAGCACCCTGTAGCTTGTAACTTTACCACAAAAATCCGTGCAGAGTAGAAAAATTAAAAAAAATTAATAAATAAAAAAGTAGACGTAAAAAATGAGCCAAATCTTTTAACGATGATGCCAAGTTAGAACGCACCGCAAAGTCTTTAAATGCAACTAGAAACTAGTTTCATGAAAATTATAAAAATATTAATGAAAAAAAAAGAGAACAAAACAAAACGGCGAAGCGATATATTTTTTAAAAATTGCTCTTATATTTTTTACTTCCCTTTTTTTTTTTTTTTGTTTTGAGGTGTGTTTGCAAAAGAATTTTTATAGAAATAAAATATTTATTATACACACATTTCCAAATGAAAAGTGTTGTTCAAAAAGTTTTAAGAAAACTATGTTGCACAAAAAATTTATAATTTTTATACTACGAATTTTTTTAAACCCCCTTACTATTTATATAAAATTTTTATTAAAGTTATGTATTGCATTCTGTTTTCACTAAAGGACAAGCAAACATATTGGTGGCAGGATTTACTGTCGCATCCAGTTCCGTTCTGTGTTATCTTTTGTACTTTTTTTTTTTTGCACTCTTCTTCAACAACACACACACACATTCTTTTTTCTCTATCAACACTTGATATTCAATGAATTTAATGAATTTAAATATTTATGAAATTACTTTAAAGGAAAAGTCATTTTCCATTCGCTATGAAAATTAAAATTAAAATTAATGAACATGATGAAGTGGAATATTTTTTCAAAAATTTAAAAAAAAAATTACGTTTTCGTGATAAATATGTTTTGTGTTGTTCAATTGTTTTCTGTTCTTTTTTTTTTTGTTTTTGTTTTTGCAACTGTTCAATTAACTTAATTATTATTAAATTTGCATTTGTCGTGTGCTGTAATTACAACAACAACATTATTATTAATAATTACAATTAAAACTTTTAATAATGTCATAGTTAATTAATAATTAATGTTTACAAAAATTTATGAAATTTTTTTTAAAAAATATTTAGCGATGAATATGGAAATTATATGAAAATTTTTATTATGATCGGTAGACAATGAAAAAAAAATGATCTGGAGCCTTTTTAAATATATTTAAAAATGGATAATTCAAATCTAAAGAAAAATTATAAATCATTAGATATTCAAACTTCAAATTAATAGAATTTATAAAATCTGTCTTTCTAGTTTTTGTACTCTCAAGACCAATTTATATTAAGAGCCTAAAAATATATGCTCTGATAAAAATTTTCATTATAAACCACTAATTTATTTGAAATAATAAAAGTTTAGATTAATTTTAAGAATATCATTTTAAAGAGTTACGCCCCCAATGCAATACAAATTAATAAATTGAATTATTTCTTGTTTAGTTCTAATTTTCTACAAATAGAACTTTTTAAATTAGAACTTAACTTTCGTATGATTTAAGTCATAGTTTTTAAGGATTTACTCTTAAGGCACACCTGCCACCAAACATTGAACTTAAAGTGGAACTTTTTCAATGGCATTTCAGTGTTATTTTAATATTTTCTTTAACTATTTCAAATTTACAAAAGATTGAGAGAATTTATATTGATATACATCACATACCGACGTGCCTTAAGCCTTCGGTCCATCTTATTCTATTTATCATATCTTACCCAGTGAAATTGAAATAGTCTCAACTTATTTTCAAAGCAAGTAAATATGTTACAGGCGGTTAGGATAGGTACCATTAAACACCCTACGCGACATTTTTATAAAGGAATACAAAAAAAAATTTTTTTAATTTTTCTATATCAAAACTTTTCACAAAGTAAATCGTTGTATGGGGCATGGTCATATTAAAAGTCTGATCTTACCCTTAAGTATTCCAGACCACACCTACTTGCCAAATTTCATTTAAATAGATTTAAAATAGCGCTTTGTAGTTTCATCAGAAATTTACATAAAAAGACTTAAGACGGACATACAGACTTAAAGTGAATCAGCAAAACGATAAAATAAAAATTGGATAAAATAAAAGTTTTGGTACTATCTCAACTCTTTCTAGCTATTACATACATACGCACAAACTCATAATACTTTGCATAATACTTTGTGTTGGTGGTCAGATCTGTAAGAAAATATTTATGTAATAATAAATTAAAGCCATTGATTGTTGATTATATACAAATAAATAAATGAAGTAAGGCCACAAGAAGAAGAAGGGGAAAAACGAAAGGAGTATGAGCGTGTTAGTCGTTCAATCAATCATTCAATTAATCTAAAACTGACAGTAAGTCTTTTTATTATCTCACTCAGTTTACTTTTACTTGAATGTTATTAGTTATTTAGTTATGTATTTACCGGAAATTTCATTATTACCCTCATCACAATCATCTTGAAAAAACAACAAAAAAAAACAAAAAAAAAAATATGGAAAAAGAAAAGAGAGAAAAGTAAAATGTAAGAAGTAGAAAAAGCATCAATATCAGCATCACTTATCTTGTCAGTGAGTGCAGTATATTGCTCATACATTGTTGGCATTAAAAAATAACAAAATTTAAATGAGGTAACGACAACATTCTGTCTATGAATTTCCTGTATACACCAACATACTAAAAGACAAGCAAACATAAAAAAATTTGAAGATAGAACGTAGAAACACCAAAACTTATCTTAGATTAACTTAACAAAGCTCCAATGACTCTTTACACCGACTCCTAAACTCCAACACCATATTCCTTCACTTCTGTATCTTCACTTCAGTAAAGTGTTAAGAAAATTTTATAAAATGAAAAAAAAAAAAAAAGGAATGCATTTAAAAATACTTTCGAAAAAAAATGAACAAGGCAAGAAATTGCATCACGAAGTAGTCGCAGAGCACGTGCTTCTGCTTTATTAGGTAGGCGTGCACCTTCTCTTCTTCTTTTTTTTTTCTTTTGCTGATGAGACATAATTTACTTAGTGGATAATTTTATGTAGGTTTTCTTTTTCTTCATTCTCATTTCTTACCATTTTTATTTGTGTTTTATGTTTCATGTTTAATGTTTTCTTGGTGTCTTGTTCTTCTTCAATTGCATCTAATAAAATTTATATGCTTAATATTTAAATTTGATTTTAATAGTTTGTTGAACTATTCTTTCTTGACTCTTTCTGATGTAATTTAAAAATTTTCATTTAACAATTTTCATTTTACAACATTTTAAAAAGAATTTCAATCTCTGGCTTTTTCAAATTTCTTTTCTTATTGTGATAAAGTTTTCACACACAAGGTTTTTTCAATTGTCAACTCAATTCATTTCAATTGCTTTTATTAGATAACTTTATCGTTCTTTGTAAGAAACAAAGTCACTTTGAAATAACCGAAAGTAAAAGTTATAATTTCAAAAATTTGAAAAAATTATTACTCGATTTTCTTTAAAAAGTCCTTTATCTAAAAAAAAAACCCTTTTAGAGTAAATCAGTTGAACTAGTTGGAATTGTACGGACCCAATTAATATATCGACTCAACATTCGAAGCTAATAATGAATAATAATTCAGGAAGATGGTTCAAAAAAAGATATTTATTTGAAGCAAATGTCCACTATAATTTAGGTAACTTTTTGCTTTTGATATGTAATACTGCCACAAGTCTTTGAAGCCATACCAACTAGTCCACATTTTTTATCACTCTAATACAACTTGAAGTAAAATAAGTGATAGTATCAAAATCGACCGAGATCAATATTTAAAAACTTTGCACTATTTGGCTTAAGCCTAAAAATGAAAGTTAGACATTCTAAATTTATATATTTCATTCTGGTCGGGAAGGAACCAACCTGTCTTTACCATTTAGCAATTTTGCACGGTATTTTCAAAATTTAGAACCACTAATTATTTTTAATTAGTCTAAAACATAACCACATTCAAAGTTTTCATTACAAGTCTTGAGAATTGCACGACCAACCAACTTATATGAACTAATATCAGAGGCACAACTTTACAGAGATTTTGAAAGTGTTCAATAAAATGTAACATAAGCCTGCCTTGGCCATCTCTGGATGTTATGTACATCCATAAATCTATCCATTGAACTCTGCGCCCCAAATAATGTAGAGTGTAAAAAACCAAACTCTTAGATTCAAAAAATTTTCTCGCCTTTAAATGTAAAATGCCATAAAATGAGTTCCTTTGCTTTTTTTTTTTACCTTTTGGCAAATTGAATGCACATTTCTTTTGTTATTTGTTACTTGAAAAATCAAAAAGAACATTTTCTAAACTATCTTGTTTTATTCACTTTTGAACTTTTGTTTCTTTTACTAAACGAAAAATTTGGCATTTTTTGGCAACTTATAACTAAAGTAAATTCAATTTGAACAGAATTATACAGCCCGTATAAAAAAAAAATGATTACTTTGGCAAGAATTCCTCCTAGGAAAATCGTTACGCTTGAAAAACAAAATCAAGACAATGAATTCTCATGCACATATAAGAATTCAATAAATACGAGAGTAGCCTGATAATTTTGCAATCATTTAAAAGATAATTTTAATAATTTTTTATGTTAAGAGAAATTATCAAAGGAAAAAATGCTAAATCGTATAAAATACTCAAAGCAATTATGGCATATAATTGCAACTTACATTTGATTCGCATTCTATTGCTTTATTAATCAAAATAATGGTATTATGCCACTCCTTCTACGAAAAATCTTTAATGAAATAATTTTTTTTTTTCAATAACAAACATAAAAAACAATAAATTATTGTCATATTCTCCATTATTTTAATCGTGTCATGTAAAATCTTTTTGATAACTACAATTTTTAAAGCTACCCTCGTAGTTGCCCTTCACCGTTTAACATTATAATTTTGTTTTATTTAAAACATATGCGTTTTTCATTTATATCTATCTCAAACTTATTACATTTATCTTCTTCTTCTTCTTGTTCTTGTTCTTGTTCTTGTTCTTTGTTTTCTTGTTGTTGTTATTATTATTATTGTTGTTGTTGTTGTTGTTTTTATATATCATATATCATTCATCACGTTTCTCATTAAAAGCCATTAGTTATGTGTGTCCTGACAATATCAAAAAATTTTCCATTCACTTCTTTTGCCAAAATAAAATAATACAAGAAATCTCAAATTATTATTTACACATTTCAAATTTTTTAGCACAATATTTTCAATCATATTATTGATATTATATTCTTATTTACTTCATTTTTACAAAATATGCAACAAACTGTACAAATTGTTTTTGTAAAGATGTTAAGTATAAAAAATTTAAATGATGCCAAAAAAATTTAATATAATTTTCCATATAAAAAATTATGAGTAAAGAAATCCAAAAAAGATCGAGAATAACTGCTGACAAAAATTTCTTATTAGGCAACAAAGAGAAATGCAGCTGATTAGGGCACGAAAATAGGGCATAGAAAAATTTAAGAAAAATCGTAAGTAACTACGGAGATTATTTTATTATTAAATAACAAAAAAAAGTCCAGCCGATTAGGGCATGAAAATGGTTAATAGAAAAATCCAAGAACGATCGGAAGTAACAAAGAGAAGTCCAGCCAATTAAAGCATGGGCCTCTTCGTTTTATGCGTACGTTCGTAATTTTAAAGCTCTAATATTTTACTAATTTGTTATGGTTTAAAAAATTCCAACTATTTTACATTTGTTAAAAATGTTAAATAGGTTTTTTTCAGAAATTTCCATTCATGTATGGACAGAATTATTACGCAAAATTATATTCGTTCAATTTTAATGCTCATAAAAAGGTCCATAGATTTTCGAAAGGCGTACCAAGTATAAGAAATATCAAATAAAATGTTAAGCAACATTATTTTGATTTACCTTTTCTTGGCTGTATATATGAAAAGAAGGCGTGGCTTAGTTATCTAAGCCCATACCTATTAACATTCATCTTATGTTCATGAGATGTTTGTTGGACCATTCCCTTTCCAAATTAATTGAATCAAATTTCAAGATCATTGAATTTACCATAAAAAAACTTGAACAATATTTTTTGAAAATCGCTGCAGTTTGGCATCTATTTTAAATAATCCTCTTTTTCATTTAAAAAGTTAAATATACCAATTGTTTTTTTTTTTATAAAATTTATATTCATAAGAAAAATATGTCTAGGAAAACCTTAAAACCGCAAAACGTACAAATTTCTTTTATTCTTTTAAAAGTTTTCCATTTCTTTGGGTAATAAAATATTTTTGATCCAGCTTCGCCATAAAACGATGAAATTTCCATCCTTTTTCTACATTTTGCGTTTTTTATTTATTGATATTTGTGACATGAGGCATACTCTGGTTTTTTTTTTTGCAAGGATGTAAAAAAAAAGGATGTGAGCTTATTATGGTTTATATATGAAATGAAAATGAAGAAAATTTTATGAGTAGAGAATAAATGTATTTATCGATATATATTTATGTCACTTGAGACAATGAAGAGAAGAGAAAAATACCAACAGAACAATCGAAAATGCATGAGCTGATTTTTGTTGGGTTGAAGCTTTTTATCCTTTGGTGCTATTTAACGTTAGCTGATGCATCAAACAATTCACTTAAATATATTAAGATAGATGGACGGACAGACAAAGAGACAATTGCAAACCAAATGTAACTATCTTTTCATTTCATGGCATCTTTTCTTTTCTTTTTTTTCTTTTCTCATTTCATTTCTTAATCTGCCTTTTTTTTTTGTTCTCCTTTTTTTTCTTTGTGTTTTCTGTCCAATCGATTCGAAGTCCATTACATGAATAGCATGAGAAATACCTTTTGTAGAATATTATTGGATGACCATCGCATACGATTTTTATAAAGTATTTAATGCTTCTTCTTCTGATTCTTCTTCTTCAATCCATTTCTTGAATTTTATTGTATCCTATAGCATTCATGGCTTAGAGTATTATAAATATGTATAAGGTAACTCCCAGAAATGCTTAAAATATTATACAGAATGATTTAAGCTCATCATCTTATATGTCTGTCCGTCCGTCTGTATTATAACGATCTACGTAAGTTTGTTATCAAAGGTACAGGCTTTAGTTACATTGAAATAAAATTTAGTAGGTTGGAAGGCCTTACGACCCAAAGACGAACCCTATTTAAAATGCTTACAATGCAAAATTTTGGCGGTCAATTTGTCAAGTGTCATTTTGAGAAATGTTATTATTAGATAGAAATTTAAAATTTTGAGTATTTTTTAAATGAAAATCCTTGCATGTGAGCATAACGAATTTAATGAATATTAGACCTCTCTCATAATACGAAACTTCAAAATCAAATCACTTGAAAAATTGTTATTTGCAACGACTGCTTCATTCGATTAAGGTTATTTCAGAGCCTTCATTGGCTGACTATTTTATTTAATGTTTTTTTTTTCTCTCTTTATTTTATAAGATTCCCATTTAAGTATTATTAAGAACCACAAACGAGAAATGGCAGAAAGAGATAACTTTGAAATTGTTAAAATTCTTATGGATATGTCAAATAATTTTTTTTTTTTTTTTTTTTTTTTTTTTGTATACAACATCGTGTCATTTCACTTCTATCAATATCATATTTAATTTAAATTGGAATTGAAATTGAAATTTTGAAATTTTAAAATTTTGAAATGACACATAAAATAAAACGTATAAATAAGCGCTTTTTTTTGGATTTTTTTCATATAAAATTTTTTAGAATTTTATTATTTCTTTGATGTTAGTTCTTTATAAATTTTCATTTCATTTATTGTTTCATTCCACTTATGCTCATTTTATGTGACAGAAAGACAAAACACAACAAAAAGAAAAAAAGGAACAAATAAACAAACAAACGAACAAAACGAAAAATCAATTGAAATAAGAAAATCATGGGAAATAAGAAAATTGTCTTAAGATCTCAATTTGACTTTTTCCATTTTCCTATAACTCTCCCTCTCCCTTACTATCACTCTGTGAGGTCTTCTTTAGTTAAAGTCGTTAACTGCTACTACTGCAATTGCTGCTTGCTTGCGGTTTCTTTTTCCTTTTTCCTTGTTATTGTTAATAATGCCAGCAATTTTCATTGCTATTAAATCATCTTCACTTATTCAAACATTCAGCATTTTATTCTCTATGTCTTGTATATTTGGAATCATCTAAAGATTTTCATATAATTCTTTGTTTATTTTTGTATATAAATAAAGATGTGAATATGTGCCACATACAAATGAATCTTTATATCTCTTGTATTTTATAAAATTTCGACTCTATCGTTCCTCTTTTCTTCTTCTTCTCTCACAACTATTTCAAGTGAATTGCAATTTTTAATGATAACAATGACACATGATAACTTTATCCAAAAAAAAGCTCAACATATAAAATGGATATTAAAGTTGATGGAAGCCGACCTTAAGTACCCGGCATTATTTTACTTTATAGCATTAAAAAAAAAATCGGAAAAATCAAGTACAAGTCAAGGAACTAAAAAATTGCAATTTGCAAGCATTTGAAAAAGTTTTTTATGTGGGAAAGGTTCAGAAAATGGACTAATTCAGCTAATTTATCAAAACAGAAATCAGAAAGTATTTGGATTACAAAGATTCTAAAATTGTCCATTTTTTTTATAACATAAATAATTTTTTTCAGAATGAATAAAGATGATTGCGATTGCAAAAAACCAATAGATTTCGCCATTGAATCTTTTCATCAAAAAGTGCCACAAAATTAGTTTTATAATACACAGATGAACAGGCATCAGATGGTTCGGCGCATAGGCCGAGTCATGAGCTGGGGAATTAATGGGTTTTAATCGAGAGAGAAAATGATTCTGTGTTGTTCAGATGTAAGCTCTTTTGGGGATTATACAAACTCTCATGTACTTATTATACCGGGGGCGACCAATCCCGAGAAGCACCTGCTCAATTGGGAGTGGCTCACGAGATGGTTTCTGATCCATATCCATCAGGGGGCATCATGAGTTTCACGAGATCAGATCCAAAGATTTAATTTGGTACCCCGGGATCACCAGTTTCATATTTGCCCATGTGGTGATGTTGGAGTTGGCTTCGTGGGGGCTGTAGTGCCCATGTCGCGGGCGTAGCTCGACCTAATTATGTTTATATAGAGTTCCACAATTATGTTTCTGTCGAGCAGGGTGCCATTTCCCGAATAAAATGGCTAGCTGGGTAGGCTTATCGGGCTAATTTAATCTAAGCCAAGGGGTTTTAAGAAGGCCCCGAATCCTTACACCAAGGATTAAGCTAACTAGATGAGGTGCAATAGTGGCTTTAAATTGGAAACTAGTCGTGACTGTGGCATGCACGTGATGTGTCGTGTCTACCAACGCTAGCGATCATAAGTATGTTTATACCATGCATTTGAGCCTTCCAGGCAGGTATGCATGTAAAACACTAACCGTATATACTTATTATACCATAAGTGATGTAGAATCTTTGGGAAGCATTATGATTAGAAAATATATTTTCAAAGATATAAAAATTCTTCAAGTTGGGATATATTGTTTTTCCCTTTTTCCTTTTGTGAAGAATT
This sequence comes from Melophagus ovinus, assembly GCA_023089585.1. NCBI lineage: Eukaryota > Metazoa > Arthropoda > Insecta > Diptera > Hippoboscidae > Melophagus > Melophagus ovinus. Next base: position 8,466,250 of record JAKKIB010000252.1, on the reverse strand, counting down.
TGTAATGAAAACCGAGAGAATCCTGGTAGAAAATAGCATTTCTTCAACATGACTTTTCTATTGAATCCCTTTGAATTATTAATCTTTGATGAATCTTTTTCAATAATTCAATTCTTTGATAGAGTTTATATTTTTTGAGAGAACTTCTACTTTTCGCTGAAATTATTTATTTAGTTAAGCCAAAAGTTTTACACGTTCAATCGGGTTATAATTCATGGATTGAGGGGCTCATAAATTGCCTGATTTTGAATACGGTTAAAAAGCACTTGAAAAATGAAGTTCACAGTTTCTTTTCATAGATCATTTCACTGCATTTTCTTTGTAAGATGGAAAACATCATCCTCACAGTAAAATAGTTTAGAAATTTTAAAGAAAAAGTGCAATTTGTTGGAATTTTCTAAATATTTGTAGAAATTTTAATAATACACCTTTTTTTCTATTTTTTGTATTTTATTTCTGAATCAATTTTTTTATATTTAAATTTTTTATACAAAATGTGACAGCACGTTAAGCAATAAATTTAGTTTACTTTTAAAACAAGTTTAAAGAAAGTTTTTGATTTTGAAAATTTGTTAATGGCAGATTCATTACATTAAATTATTTATATGGAACCTAGAAAAAAGCTTCAACGCCTTTGCATTACATATTGTCCATACGTCTGTCCATATTATCATCTACAGCCAGAAGAAAATTTTAAGAACGCTTTAAGTTTTCTTAAATTGTAAAAAAACAAAATTAAAACTTCACATTCGTCTGTCCATTTTGTACGCTATCCAACTGTATCCAACTGCTCAGATATTGGAAATAATTTTCAAAAAATTACGAAAGTTCACTTAAAATTAAGAGCATTTTAAACCAAAAATGTTTTTATTCTTATTATTTTGCATTATCTAATGGAAATTTTCTTAAAAATATGAAAAAAAAATCGTTAATATCTGCCAGGATTACAGCATTATCCTTAGCGTTATGCATCCAAGTTATCCATTTATCGAAATATATTTTTATTGTTTGCTGTTTTTACGATTTTATTTATCACCATCATTCATCCATAAGTTTGACAATACTTGTACATTTTTTTTTTGTTATTGTTATTGTTATTGTTATTGTTCATTTTTTTATTTTCTTATCACATTCTTTATATTTAACTTTATAATCCTTGCGACTTTTATCGCATTTTCTTACGCTCTTTCTTTTTTTTTTTTTTTTTTTTTTTTTTTTGTTAAATTTCTCTCTCTCTCTCTCTCTCTCTCTCTCTCTTTCACTGCTTGTTTTGTGTAATACACTTTTTGTCACGTACAAAACACATAATTTATTATGGTGCACAATCTGTTAATGATTAGTCCTCTACAACAATCCACGCCCCTTTTCCTATCACCTTCATCACCAAGCAAGAAAATAAAAAAATGCCATAAGAATAAAGAAAGATTTTTAATTATTTATTTTCAAAACAAAAACAAAAAACAAAAGCAAAACTTTGTGTTATGTGACATAAACAATAACAATAACAATAACAATAACAATAACAATAACAATAAAAGCCAAGCAGCGTCAGGGAAAATGAAAGAAAAAAAGACGAAAAAATTGTTCAAAAAAAAAAAAAACAAAAAAAAGTTCACAAAAATAAATTAAAACTTCTGTACATTTTTTTTCTCTGCCTTTGTTTGGAGAGTTTTTTCTTTTTCTTTTTTTGTAACTGTCTATCTATCTGTCTGTCTGTCTGTCTGTCTGTCTGTCTATCTGTCTTGTCTTTTTGAAATTGATTGATAATCCATGAAAATTTAACGCGACACAAACAATCAAAAAAAAAAAAAAAAGAAAAGAAAACGAAAAAATTTATAATTTTTATATTTTAGTTTTGCGAAAAAAACGTGATAAAAATTTCCATGCCAAATTAAATACAAAAAGTATTAAATGTAAATAAATGTTAAGGAAAATTTTGTTGGCTTATCTGACAAAAGAATTAATAGATCCTGCTATTTAAATTATTTCATATAAAATTTTAGAAATAATCATGCATTTTAATTTTATGCCATAAATGCATTTTAACTCTTCTATAAATCATCATCATCATCATAAATTCATACGATTCTTATGGTTTGACAGTTTATTGACAGTTCATTGACACAATCTCAATTGAGAGAGAAATTTCATTTCATTACATTACATTTCTCATTTATTATGCTTTTATTTATATTATTTATTGTTATTATTATTTTAATTTATGAGAACTAAATTAAATCATTCTAAGTTTATATCAAAAGTCTTTGGTGATTTGAGTAAGCCAAAAAAAAAAACAAGCAATTTCCAAGTTCGTATTTCTTTATTTATTTTTTTTTTTTTTGATAAATGAACCAAAAACTTTTAAATGGATTTTTACATAAATAGAAATTTTTTATAATTTGATTTATATTCCCCTCGTAAGGACGTAAGAAAATAATTTTATAGGAAATGTGAAACAAAATAAATCTACTCCCTTATAAGCAAAATAACTTTTATTGATTCTTTCGAAAATATTATTCACTGATCTCAAAAAGCCTTATTCTTTAAGAAAATGCTTCTTCTTCTTCTTCTTCTTAGTCACAATTTTTCTCTCGGAGAAGTAAAGATAGCTTCAAGACTGACAGCTTAATAAATGAATTTGCAATAGTAACAATAAAATGATCTTAATCGATCTTATTTCGAATTTTTTTTTAACGCTTTACAGTTAAAAATTTAAAATTTCTCACAATTGATTAAATTTTGAAAAGATTTTTCAAATAATTATTTTTGTTGTACACTTCAAACTGTTTTTTCTCTTCATAAGTGAAATCAAGTTTATACATAAACCTTTAAAAAGTTAACTAAAGCGCCACCTAGTTGTGAATTATTTAATTATATATAGTATTATTCTCTTTAATTGTAGTATGACAACGTAAATTCTTGTTTAAATATATTACGCTCTCATACGGTTGCTGGCTTAGATAATATCACTGCGAATGATATATGTTGTGGCCGTTTAAAAGCTGTCTTGGCATTATTCTTTGCTTTAAGTCGTTACAAGCAACAAGCGAAACAACAAACATTAAAAGTTGATGTACATCAACAGCCAATAAAAACAAATGTGCCAGTAACGGCAACAGCAATAGCAGCAGCAACAACAAACAACAACAACAACAACAACAACAACAACGCTTATAAAAAGTGGCCTATTAGAGAAAGTTAATTCAATAATAACAACAACAACAGCAGCAGCAGGTGCAGTTGCTGGTGCAGGTGCAATTGCAGATACAACAACAACAACAACAACAACAACCACAATTTTGCAAAATTCTAATATAATTGTTGTGGGCAATATTCATCAATATCATCAACAACAACAACAACAACAACAACAGCAACAATCCCTACAAAACGGCAATGATACAACAACAATGGTAAATAGGTAAGTAAAATCTTAAATTACAATTTAAGGAAATTAAAAAATACAAAAAAATTTTATATAAAATTTAAACAACAAACTGAAATCAGCAGAAAATTGTAAGCAACATGTATGAAGAAAAATTAATAATTAATTCAGATTTAATGCAAAACTTAAAACTACAACAAACATTTTTAAATTTAAGCATTACATTGAATAAATTTGAAAAATGTTCCGACTAATGAAATGATAAATGAAATTTTAAACAAAATAAAGCAACAAGTTATGAAAAATTTATATAATCGATCTCATACCATAAAATCATACACAAACATGTTTGAACTTTATTTTACACAAGCAATATTAATTTTTAATAAATTCTTACAAAATTTTCTATAGCAAATCAATTATTTATATAAAAAAAAATATAGAAAAGAAATTAAGGCTTTCAAATTTTTGAAACTTTTTTAAGCAAAATATTTGAAAATGTTTTTTTTCTTCTTCTTTTTTTTTTTTTTGGTGTTAAATTGAAGAGCATAAAGTCAAATCAAATCAAATTAAATTTAACTGAATTAAACAATTGGAATAACTAATAATGAAATTGTATAAAATGTTGCTGGTGGTGCTGCTGCTTCTTCTTCTTGGTTTTAAACAAATGCACCCATAAAATGAAAGAGAGTAAAGAAAGAAGCAAATGTAAACATATTTCCTTAATTTTTATTTTGATTATGTTTTTGTGTGTTTGTTTGTTTGTTTGTGTGTGTGTGTGTGTGTGTGTGTGTGTGTGTGTGTGTGTGTGATGCCATGATTACAAATATCAAATATCAAATAATGTAATTTAAACAATTTTCTCGTTTAGCGGAAATTAAACCACTTAGATTCCATCAACGAGAATTTCATCAAAAAAAAAAAAACTCTCTCTTCAGCAAAGCAAAAAAGCAAATAAAAAACAAAAAAAAGAAGACTTATTCAGTATAAATATGCCGCTGGTATCATTTTCATAGAAAAAATGAAAAAGAGCAAACGTACAAGGAAATTTCCTTTTTACATACAACTGATAAAAAAAAAATATTCTGATAAAAAACCAAAAGTTTAAGTAGAAAGATGAAAATCAAAGAAGTAAGAGAAGAAGAAAAAAATAATAAAAAAAAAAAAAAATTCAAAAACATTCAACTAAAAAACTGAATGTTTCAAAAGGAAATGAGAGACATGGCAAGCCAAGAAAGAAGAAGAAGAACACAAAAAAAAATTTCGAACTATTAGAAAAAGATTTGCTTGAATAAAAAAAAAGCAAAGCATTTGCAGTGAGATAGAGAGAGAGAGAGAGAGAGAGAGAGAGAGAGAGAGAGAGAGAGAGAGAGAGAGAGAGTTGTAGTTGAAGACATAAAGGTTTAGTGGAATTTTAAATGAAATCTGTCTGTCTATTTTTTGCCATTTGTGTCAGCATTTAACAACTTTTCTTTTTCCTTTTTGTTTGGTTAAAATTTCGACAATTCGTGATTTTTGCTTTCTCCACAACCACATAGAAAATAAAGTAAAATAAGTAAAATATTAAGATGTAAATGAAAAAGAAAATGTGCAAACAAGAGCCAACAAAAGAAAAGCAACCACCCACTCATTTTGATAAGGATCCTTCTCTGCTTTAAAGCAGAGCAGCCTCAAAAAAAAAAAAAAAAGAAAATGCTTTAAGTTTTTGCTCTGAAATTCTAACGCAAAATTGCTTATTAAATGCTTCTTCTTTATACAATTTTTATACCCTACCAAATTTCAACTAATGTTTGCTGCTTACTGCTCAATAGAACTTTGAGTTTTTAGGTTTTTTTTTTATGATGCAATTCATGAGAAATTGAAAGAAGTGTGTAGCAAGTGAATGCTTGAATGAATAAATGAATGAAAAATTGAATATTTCAGAAACTTAAAGTTAAAGTCGATTTGTAAATTTGCTTAATTGATTGAAAATTTTTATGTTTCTTTTTTATTTTCTTTATCTTCCTTATGAAGAGCTCGTTAAAATCAGAAACATTTAACTTTCATTTTCTTCTTCTTCTTCTTCTTCTTTTTTTTTTTTTTTGATTTATTTTTTACATGCCTTATTTAATTGTTTAGGGCTGCGTATTAAAAAATTTTGTTTTGAGTGGTAAACAGCAACCACATAAATCGACATTAGACTCACTTTTAAGTACAACGAACACTTTTGACAAATTTTCTAAAAGTAGTTAGAAATCTCTTTTAATTACTTCAAAAAGAAGTTAATCAATTCTATAAAATTCTAGATCCTAAATTAGAAAGATATTTTTATGAAATTTAATGCATTAAGGTAACTTTTATTGTTTTTCCTCAGTTTTATGAAATTTTTCCTTGCAAAAATCTTCCTTAAGTTTTTATATAGAAAAGTCTTATCATTTTTAAAGTGTGTGAAAAAGTAGCCTGATAAAATAAAATAAAATCGAATGTTACACTTTAAAGCAAATCGATCTATTTTCAATTTTCTTTACTATTTTTTCAATATTTAAAAATTTCTCATTTACTTGATGTTTCTTTTTTGCGCTTTTGGTGAATGTTTAAGGATCTTAAATGTCAACTTTTACTAACCTTACACTGAACACGATTAGTAAGATTAGCGAAAGTAGAAAATTTGACCTTTTTTTTCTCTTCAGTTTAGGAATAAGAAAAAAATGTTAAAGAGATTTCGCCTAAAATTATACTACATTTTAAATCATTTATTAAGGATTCATGGATGTATAAGTGATAAATACACATACACACACACACACAAACACACACACAAACCAAACATTGTGATTTTGTCTAAAGGAAATCTAAATCATTTAATTTTACATTTCATTTCTTGTTGACATAAATTTACAATTTGATAAAAAAAAAAAAAATCAAATATTTTATGCAAAAGTGAGTTCTTTTCAAATGCAGAAAAATCCAATGAAAGCCATAAAAAAACTGTTATGAATGTAATCATCATTAACAACAATTGTCCTTTTCTAATTCTCACTCTTTTTTTCACATATATTTCACTCTAACAAGCAAAATATTATGATGTTTTTACCAGAAAAGGAAAAGTCAGCCGCAGACAAAGCAAATGAACTTCCATTTTACAAACTCACTTTCTATAAAAAAATTCTTCGGTAGAACGTTTTTTAAAAAAAAAAAAAAAAAAGCCAAACAAGGAAAATAAAAAAATTTAAGAAACTTCTTTGAGAGCAAACAAGTGTTTTGTTGGAAATGTACGCAAAAAAGTCAAAACAATGAACCTTCGAAATTTATAAATGGATCAAAAAAAATAAAAAATAAAAAATAAAAAAGAAAAGAGAAGAAATGTTGAAGAAAAACAACCCTTAAATACAAAAAAAAATGAAATAAAAAAAACAATAACAATAATAAATTTCTAGCAATTGTATTAAATTACAACAAAAGCAAATAGAGAAAAAAAGGTGTTCGGTTTGTACTTCATTTATTTTTTTTTTTTAAACCGATATAAAGCACTTTCAGCACAGGAATTTTTATTTTAATAATTCTCCGTTTTTTTTTTTGCTTCTTTTTTTTCGATTGTATGCCTAAAATCGGCAACGGTAATAAGACGACGCTTCAAGTTAAGAAAACTACGCCAAGCATTCGCATTGTAAGAAATACGTTTCTAGGTCCCGCCTTCTAAGCCCAGAGTTGTTTTTTCTAATAAAATAAGCCACAAATTTCCTTAACAAGTTTCTTCATAATTTTATGCCCCAAATATTCTAAGCTCTTTAATATTTCTTTATTAAAAAGAAGGCGTAATCGATTGACAGAATTATTTCTTGTAAATTGAGGCATTTTAAACCAATAGAAGGGCCTTCTCTATCAATACAGGTAATGCCTTTTAAAGAGAGACGAATGTTTCTTATCAGAAGTTTGAAGAGACCTTTGACATTGAAAATTATACTCAAACGAACAGGTCTTAAGAAATAGAGGGCTGTGGGCAGATCGATAAAAAAATATGTTCTGCCTCAGGGAAAACATTTGCCATTTAAAATTAAAAAGTTGAAATTAAATTAAGAAAAATTTTATAAAGAGAAGTCGTTTCTGCATTAGTGAAAACTTGGCTGAAAAAGGCAGGTTTCCTTGAAGCTCTTCTTTGTAAAAAGCTTGTATATCTATGGACCAGAAAAATACTTGACTTGAAGCAGCAATAAATTTCTAAAATAACAATCTACTTTTAACAAATGAAAAAGTTCTCCGTCATAGAAAATAATATTGTGAATCAAAACTTGCCTAGAAATATTTTTGTGTCTTCAAATCTCTTCTAACTTCGTCTCTAAACCTTTTAGAAAATAATTTCTAGCGTTCAAAATTTTTACTTAATATCCTAAGGATTCTTGGGAATTCTATTGCTTTCAACTTTTTTTTTAATTAGAATACTCAAGCATAATATTTATTTGATTAAACTGAAATTATAGAACGGTTTCTATTTTATCGTCTTATGGAGGGCCTAATATTTGCTTTGCCGCAACAACTTTAAAAGAAATGTTGAAATTTCTTACAAGCAAATTCATTTTTTAAATAGTCCCTCATCAATCTAAAGTTATGAAAATTAATATTTAATATTGTTACAAACGAGTTTATATATCAAAGAATCAATAGAATGAGCTCTTCACGTGATAAATCATTTTTGACATCTACTAAATAAGTTTTGTAATTTTGTATGTAAACTACGCTCAGAGTTTTGAGGTTCATAGAACAAAGTTAATGTTAGATATTTTAAAGTAAAAAGAGATGGAGTGAAAAGAAGAAAGAGATAGATAGACGGAGATAGATAGAGAAATAGAGGAATAGAGGAAGAGTTGTAAAAATTCTCTAATGAAATTTGTATGGCAACAGGAGGCCATCATCCCAAAGAGTAAAAAAAAAAAAAATAACAAGAAAAATAAACCAAACCAATTGCATTTACATTCCCAGTACAAGTAATATCCTTTAGGAGATCCAGAATAAAATCCTACTTAAATTTAAAACCATTAAGAGAAAAATAACTTTGAAAATTTAACAAACACAGCTGGTGTCACTTTATTTGTTGTGAAGTTAAAAAGTTATTGCGTATGGTGTCTTTAGCTGGTCCCCGATAAAATGTTTCTTTTCTTTTCTTTTCTTTTCTTTTCTTTTCGTTTTGTTTTGCTTTGTTTTGTTTAATTTTTTGTTGTTGTTTATTAACAAACAAGCAACAAATAAAACAAAAGCTAATACCAACTTTTACTAACCAATAAATTTTTATAACAAGAACTTCATTAACATCCATTTTTCTGTTCAATGTCACAAAAAAAATTTTATGTGATTATTCTTTGTTCCTCTGTAGCTCAACTCAAACGCCATTTGGTGGATTTTTTCTAATTAATCTTAAAATTGATTTTAATTTTATGAAAACAAATTGTTGTAACATTCAAATTGCATAAGAAATTTTGGCTACGATAAAGCCACGCCTACAACATATGTTTATTGTTGCTACACTTCTAATTCATATAATTTAATTTTTTTTATTTCTATTATAATTAATTTTTATTTGATTGGGCTTTCTTAACTTATTTCTAAAGCCTTAATTTTTTCTTTGTAAAAATCGGAGGGGGGTTCAAGCTTTCTCTAAAAGAATAAGCTAGAACCCTTTAAATTGTTCAAAGGCCAGGAATGAATTTCATTTTAAAACATAAACCTTGATTGGATGGAGAAGCAACCTCTTTAAATTCTCCTTTAGTATATCAAAAAAAGGACACCAAAAAAAAAAAAAAGGATAATTTTATTTTCAACTGTTCCAAAGGCTAAAATTAAAATTAAAATTGAAACATTTATAAAAACCATATTTTTTCTTCTTGGCGCATCCATAAAATTTTTTTTCCATTTAAAATTATGTCTTTTCTTGGAGTAAAATAATCAATCAATCAATCAGTCAATCAATCAACGACTTAATGGAAAATATACTTTAGCTGATTACAATTTTTCTTTTTATTATTTTTTTTTTTTTTTGGTTTTTTTCAACCTGCCAAAATTGGTCATTTGCCTGAAAATTTTTGTGTTACTTTTACAAGTTGTTTTCCATCAATTTACACATAACAGCTGGACAAGAATTATTCAAGCGTTAATTTCTTTTTAAATCCTATTTTATACAATTCATTGAATTTATCAATTTGTTTTTCCTACTTTTCTCTTTTTTTTTTTTTTTTTGTTTGTGAAATTTTCTCTTTAAAAAGTTTTTCTGGCATTTTTACATCGATTTATACAAAGGATACATTTTTTATGTTATTCATAATAAAGTTAAAAGTGTAAAGTTAATTTTGAAATCTCTTATGCAAAAGTTATTTAACAATTTTTGATTCAGGCGAAAAAGCATCCTTTTTCCTCTTTACTTTAAATGTCCTTTGTCATCTTTAACTTAAACGAACTTTATTTTTGCCTTTTTATATATTTACGCTATTTCGCTTTATTAATTTAACTGCTAATAAGTTTATATGGGCATACAACTCACTCATACAACTCTTTCAAACTCAAAACAGAAACAGAAACAGAAACAGAAACAGATATAAATTCATTTGCATTCAAAATGTAATAACAATCGCAAACAATAATAACAAGAATAGTGTAAGCAAACAAAGTATCAGTTTTAATAAAATAAATCATTGGTGAATGTTTGTTTAATAATATTTTATAGCTTAAGGAAAGTTTCTGGCGTCTGTTGTAAATATGTTATGCTTATATGCTAACTCAAACTCAAACTCAAACTCAAACTCAAACTCAAACTAAATGATTTATTTGATTGTTTGGCAAGTTGCCAGTTGTTTTGTTGGCTCATTTTTTTTTTAATCCATTTTGTTTGTTTATTTGTTTGTAGGCCGGTAGTTATAGGATGGTTATACAGTTACACATAGTCCTTGAATTTTTTTCATGCTTTTTATAAATATCCTGCTTGTTTTGGTTTTTCTACTTTTTTTTTTAATGTTCTCTTTTTTTCTTGTTTTTTTTTTTTTGACTACAGCGACCATGAAAATTCATATTTGAATGGTCAAGGTTCAGTTGAAATACTCTACTGGTTTTAAATTAAGCAGAAAAAAAAACAATTTTCTTTCAAGAGTCAAGATCGCCTCTTAAATACCCACCATATCAAGTAAATGAAGTTAGAAAGTTTGAAATAGTTTTCATAGTTTTTTTAAAGAAAGCTTTACGGAAAGAGAAATTCAAAAAAAGTCAAGTAAGTCAATTGTCAAGTAAAAACTCTAAGCCGTTTTTTATTTATGAAATTTTTCAAAATCAGTTGTTGTACGGAAAAATGGACCCATTTAAACTATTTTCAATAGAATTCTTGATATTGCCTTACAATGGTGAAGCTTATTAAGAAATTTTATGGGCGCAGACTCTGGATGGATGATTAGTATTAAATCGATAAATTGTTTCTTAAACAATTTATATCAAGTCCTACTAAAAGCAAATATATCTACTATATGTAGTGTAGGGTGTATAGAAAATGGATTGCAAAATAAAATACTTAAATTATATTGGAAAAGTTTTTTATTAAAAGGAAACACTCTTTAAAAAATTTTATAAAAATTTTCTAATGGATCTAACCTGGCTATGAAATAGCTTACATTATTTTACCTAAATCCAGTAAAAAATAAAATTAATGAAGAAAAATCCTGAAAAAGTTGCAAAAATTCAACATTTTGGGGGGAGCTTCCAAAATGTTTTTCACAAAGATCTAGTATAATAAAATTTTACTACTTTATGGTGATATATCTTGAAAAATATTTAAATTTTCCTTTATAAGAAATTTTGAACGGAGTGTATGGAGTGCGTTAGAATCTTAACCACTTTAAAGCTTAAACATCCTGAGACTTTCACTTTAATACCAATAAAACTTTAAAATTCGTTAACTTCTAAAATTCGTTAAGACAAAAAATTCATGCCAACTCAAATCGATCGAGAATATGATTTAGAATTATTCGAAAATACTAAATGATGAATTTATTTATTTAAGGCCCTTTTAGAGGTTACATGTATCAGTATAAAATTATTATATATTTTTAAAGGATTGGTGTGGGCTGCTACAAAAATACATCAACACAATAAAGGATAATTATGAATGATTTATAAAAGGACAAAAATGGGAAAAAAAATGTAAGTAGAAAATGGAAAAGAAAGAGAAAGGTAAGGGAAAATGTAACGCGATATAAAAAGACCTCTTCTTCCAATAATCTTGATAATGATGACGATGATGATGATGATGATGATGATGATGATGATGATGATGATGGTGGTTGCTACTTCAATTGATGCATAAATTTTATGACATTTTGAGTGGCAGTTTTACGGTACACTATTACTTATGCTTTCTCTTACCATCCAACCATCCAACCATCAAACCAACCCAGCCATCCAACCAAAAAAAAAAAAAAAAAAAAACAACAGAAAACAGAGAAAAGTAAAAGGAAACCCTTGTCCTTAAATCATTTCATATATACGAAAGGATGCTTCAATGATTTTGAATGGATGAGATGGTCAAAAGGGACTTTTGTATGATATTTCAATTTCTAACATTAAAAATCTATAGAAATCATATTCTCTAGACTTAAGGGTAGTAAAAGAAAAAAAAAAAATACGCAAAAAACTCATTCAACGAAAACGAATATGAAAATGATTTTGATTATTATTAATAATTTTTTTTTAAGTACTATACACAACCAAAAGAAAAAGAAACAAGTGAGAGCATTATAATTAGTTGGAGTAGACATTTACATGCCCCACCATACTTATGCTTTATATAAATGAAAAAGATAAGAAGGAGGATAAGAATTTTAAAGGCCAAAATTAAAAAGTTCATTTAATGGGAGGGGGTGGGGGGGGGGGGGGGGAGTGGGAGAGGGAGAGGGTGAGAGGGTTCGAAAAATGGCTCAAGCTAGATCAAAGTAAGTAAGTATAATTTTTTCGATAAATCAATTAAAAATTTTGAGATTATTTTTCTTAAAAATTTTAAATTGGGATCTATCTAAAATTGAGAATTTTTTTTAAAGAGGTATTTTATAGAAAATGATTATAAAAATAATGCCATTTTGCTTATTTTGCTTATTTTTTTTTTGGGCGTAACATTTGAATTAAAACACATCGGTATATTAAATTTCATTAGTAGCCACCATCTAACAGAGCGAGAGAGAGAGAAAGTAGCCGGATGCACGGATTAACAGACAAATGTAAATCGTATCAAGAAAATCTTTTTAAATCTTTTTAATTGTTACGAATTTGTATACAAAATAAACATTATGCCGTAAAATATAAATAGATGTAACTTTAGAACAATTCTATGGCAAAGTCTTAACACATAATTACGATAACAAGTGTTAATGGCATCTGACGTGGCATCAAAAGAAGAACTGTAGCAAATCTCACAAAAAAAAAAAAAGAAAATGCAAAATTGAATTAATGGCAAGAAAATTGGAATTGAAAGTAGTAAATAACGCATGTGACAGTTATTAGCTGTCAATTAATAAGCCTGGACTAATATAAAAAATCAAAATTTAAAGTTTAATGCTAAGCCTATTTTATTCTATTTTTGGAAAGATTCAAAAATTTTCTTAAAGAAATTGTCCAAAATGAAATGAAATAAAATTTCTATGAATCTTTTATACTTTTAATTAATTTTATGGTAAAAAAGTGACATTTAAAAATGTCAAAGCAAAATTTTATAAAGTAAATGTACCCTACACAAGAATATTAAATTTAAGCAACTTAATTAGGCCATTTATTGTTTATGCTTACGCGCTTTAAATAGGCTGCCATCAAAAGCAGTCACTTCAAAATATTGGTGAGAAATATTTGCTGTAATTTGAAATAACCTCGTAAAGTGCTAGATGATTCTCTCAGATGGCCAATTTGTATGAAACTCTATGTACCAACCAGCTTTTTTAGACCTCAAATGTTCAGAAAAGACTTCTCTCTCTATAAATAATAATCGTATTTGAAAAGCGGCAAGTAAAGTAAACTAAAATTTATAACTTAAATCTTAATAAATAAAAGAGGGAAAATCAAAGCGTAAAATTTCATTAAAACATTTCTTGTTATTGTTGTGAATTATAAGGCAACATTCTTCTCTAATCTTCTAATGCGAGTTTTTTTTTTTGTAGCATTTTTTTTTCCTTTAAAAGGCGATTTATGACAAAAGTAAAAAATAATCCTAAATTGCTTTAACTGAAAATGATTTTATTTTGCCTTTTTCTGTTGTATTAGATTTTTTTTTTTTGTTTTTTATAAAATTATTAAGTAAGAAAATAATAAGCCGTAGCGTGTGCATTAGTAAATTAAAATCAAATAAATGCTTAAATTTAGCCACCACTTGAAGTAGATTTTGGAGTAAATTCGAAAAAGAGCACTGTAATTCAACAACAATTTCAGAAAAATATGCCAAAAACATTTGTAAAATTCATCATTGATATTACAAATCAAGTCCTTGTTGAAATAGAAAGGCTTGCCCCTGCAAAAAACTTTTTATCGGATACTTCTAATCTAAGTTTTTTATATTTTCATATAAAATATTAAAATATTATTTTCATTGGCATAAAATTACTTCAATTTACACTTTTGTAATAGAACGTTTTGCAATTATGCTCCAGAGTCCTGGACCAGTTGGTTATTATTAAATAACAAAAATTTCCTCTTCGAAATGCCTTAATAAAATTTTTAGATAAAAATAGACAAAAGTGTTTAATTTATAAATTAATTCAGACTTAAGTTTGCGTGGCCCTTTTTTTTGGCTTTAGTAACAAGTTAACAATCTTTCTTGATTTTCCTTAATTGAATAACTTTTTATAAATGATAAACTTTTAATAGTCAACTAAATCATTAACAATAGCAATAATCAATTAATTATTCAATTGCATTTAATTGTTGTATAAAATTGTCTGGTATCATCATTAGAAGGCAAAATTATTTATATATGTGAAACAGAAATTGTCGTGTATAAATTTCAATTGAATTATAAACATTAAATATTTTAAGGTCAATAACATGATTCTGAACTTAAAATATGCTTCAAAGAAATCTGAAGAAATAATTTTATAATTAAGAATTAATTACTTAATAAAAATTTATTGTATAACAAAAATGCAACACTTAAATTGTCTAATTTCTAAAGGCCTTATTCGCTATAAATTTTCTGATACAGAATAGTGGGGGATATCTAGAAGAATTTAAGTTAGCTCACTTTTTATTAAACGCATTAAATCAGAATCAATTTCTAATTTTCTTAAGGCTTGCTTATTTGTCCGTCTGTCTGTCCAACGTACGCCTTCCTTTCCATCTAATATCTCTTAATAAAAATTAATTAACAATAAGCCACAAGTTGCAACTTTTGATACTTTAATTCCTTAGAAGACGTTTAAGGTCAGGCAATGTTTACAACCAAAATTCATATAAAGTTTTGTACTGAAAAAAATCTTTACAGGCAAAAATGTACAATTTTTAATTTAAAAAATATTTTTATGAAAATCGGCCCAAAGTAATATTTTGACCATACTTTTGGAGCGCTTACTTTACATCGCAATTTTTTAAAATCATATTAAAAAAAAATGGTACAAAGAATTGAGAAGTCCTTTTCAATAATCATTTTTACTTATTTTTCTATATAAAATTAATGCTTAATTTTTATTAAAATAAATTTCTTGAAAATCATGTGCCTCGTATGCCTTGTATTCTGCCCTCCACAAAAAGCTCTGAAATTGAATGTCAATGTAAAACCATGTAAATTTCTTTAATAGAACAAGCAGTTTATACCAAAAAACAGTGCTTCAAAATTTATGTAATAGTTCAATATAAATCAAAACCAATACAATGTAAATAATTCTAAATATTTCTGAGATCATGAAATAACTTTTAAAATATATTTAAAATAATAGAATAAAAAGCAAACCATTAATTATTATTTCTTCCTTTTTCATAAAATCATCATTTTCCGTTTAGTAGATTCAATTTTATGGCTTATGTGACATTTTTATAGTTTACCTTCTCATTTTATTTTTATTTTTATATCCGACATGGCACACTATTTTCATGTACTTCTTGTGTTCATTATTAACTCCCTTAATGGAACGCCTTCATTTTAGACACTTTTTTTTTGTTTACTCTTCTATTTCTGATTCTTTCTAATGTTCCTATAAAAGTATCAACTTTTTGATGAACATTTTAAAGAAATGGAACAAAAACAAACAAAAAAAAAATTAATGCACTCAAGCAATTTTTTTTGTTATTATAAATTTTACAGAATGCAACAACAAGTTAATTTTTTTTTAATGCCCTCATACACACACGCATTTATATAAACACACAAACTCTTGATACAAGTTTATTGAACTATATTTAAAAAAAAAAGAAGAAAAAAAAAAGAAAAAAAAATTTTACGATAATCTGCCTTTTTTTGTTTCTTTTTAAAGTCTTTTTCTTTAACTTGTCTCTTCCCATTTCTTTTTGTTTCTTTCTTGATTTGTTGGGTTTTGATTTTAGTATTCATCTTTTTTTTATGCATATACTTTTTTTTTTATTCCAATTGTCATAATAAAATTGTTTACTACAAAAATACAAGTTATATAAAATTTCTTTAAACGAGTGAGATGAGAAAAATTGGAAATTTCCCTTGCAAAGCAACTCTGCATGAAAGTTGAATTCAAACAAATTTCTTCTTAATTGATTTTCCATTTTTTTTTAATTGGAAAATTAAATCTTTCTTTTGGGGGTGTGTGATATCTACGATTCTAAGAAGATTTCCAACCAATTGCAACTTACAGAAAAGTTCAAAACAACTAAACACTTCAAATATGAGACGACTAATTTTCAACGACTGCACCCTTAAAAAAATATGAACTTTTTATTGCTAATTTAAAAAAATATACTTTATGAGAGACTTTCTCAATTCGTTGTCTATTCAATTGCATTGATTTCTTTCTTCTTTACAATTATGAGATTCATGTTAAAAGTGCATAAAAGATCTCTCCATGAATAATCATAATTCTTTCCTTTCTTTCTTTTTCTTTATATTTTTTTCTTTTTTTGCTTTCTCAATGCTTAATAGATATTTAAAGGGCTATTTATAGTTTTTTAAGAGGACATGATTGTTATATGTGTAACAACAGCATGTTTTATATTTTATATCAAAAAATTTAAAGATGACGTACACATACACATTTACACTCGCATGCAATTTAAATGAAATCTAATAGAAAAAAAAAAACCAAATCAAATGCTCTTCTCAAACATTTTTAGTTGAATAAGAAAGAACTAAAAAAGTTATAAGGCGCTTAAGTTGTACCCACCATTAGAAATAAATAAAAAAGAAAAAATTGTATGATCAATCAAAATTTACCCTTTTAGCATTTTTCTAAATGTGCTTTGAAAATTAAGCAACTGAATTTCTGATAAAAAAAAAATGACACTTTGTAATTTTGAACTACTTTAAAAAATTCGTATTATGGAAAGTGATTCAAAAAGCGTTCAGATGTGAATCTGAATCGTAGAACGATTTTCATTAAAAAATATCTAAAATTATGATCTGGAACATTGCTTATAAAAATATCATACGGATAAATAATTTTCCATTAATTTTGAATTGTTTCTAAACTTAAGTCACTCTAAGTATCACGTAAACACCCAAAAATCCCTCGTGACTTATGATTCTGATTATAGAAATTATGAAAATTTAATATTCTTCTAATTTTTGCTGATCGTTCCGGTTTTCTTAATTTTTGGTTACACTTTCCAGAGCGATATCAAAAATGATTCTAAAGCAAAATTTCTAAAAAGAAAACTAAATTTTTCTAATTAAAGTACAAATGCTCTTCACTTAATGTTTATTGTGGAAAGGCCCCTTAATCGATTCGAATCTTTATACATGAAGGGTCAATGAGTCTATCAAATTTAAGCGTAACATCTCGACCAGAATAAAATCGACCAAACCGATTCAAAATTTCTTATGTAGCGAGAATATAAAATAATTATTCAAAAATATTCCAAGTGTTTTAACAAAATAATTATAACATCAGATGAAAAAATTTATGATATATTTGTACTCCCTTTCCTTAAAAGAAACTACCACCAAAGTACACGTTACATTAGAAAAGTATTATAAATTTTATGTGACACATCAAACATGTTGCACAAAATCGTAAAAAGAAACGATGCAAAAATTATGTGCGAAATGAAATCTATAACTCTTGCAACATAAATATGGAACTTGAACTTTTTTTCTACTTCTTCTTCTTCTTCTTCTTCTTTAACAATAAAAAAAAGAGAGTAAAAAAAGAGAGTAAAATAAGGAAATTTATTGTGTTGATTTTGTTTTCATACTTAGACGCATACATAAAGTAATGTAAACAAATTGCTACTTGTTGTTGGTGAGTCATTTTTTAGTTGTTTATTTAAATTAGTTGTAAGCAGAGATCTCAGTAACAGCGTTGGGAGCAGTTGCATTTGATAACTTTTCTCTATTGTTTTGAATTGTTTTATAAACATAAAACTTGCATGATATGAGACACTGTAATGTTTGATAAGACATCAAACAAATGCTACTTTGCTGTTGCTAGAATTTCTTTTTTTATTATTATTATTTTAATTGTTATTGTTGCTTTGCAACTTCATTTTGTGAAGTTAATACCACTAAAATGTGAAACTCTAAATAAATATACTCAATTTCAGTTGTTAATCGATCTTTGTCAAGGTTGCATGGTGATTATTATGATAATTGTCCATAAATCTTATAAATCAAAAGTTCTGTCTAACATAAAAAAGCGCGTCCTCTTTTGGAAATTTGTTTTTAAAATTTGCAATAAAATTAAAAGTGAAAAATGTACCATAAAAAGAGAAACAAAAACAATAAAATAAAACAAATGATATTAAGATAATTTTTCAAACACTTTTATTTTAAAAAAGCGAAACCAGTTTTCTATTTTGTTTAGATTAATAACAAAAAAAAAAAAAAAAAAAAACAAAACGTAATGATTAAAAACTTTTCTTTATGGAATAGAATTCATGTGTCAAATGCTGCTTCTGGCACAGAGATGAAAAAGGCAAACAGTGCAGTACAAAAAAATACAAATAAAAATAAATAATAAAAAAAAAATCTCTTTAAATATTTTCAAGCGAAAAATAACAAAAACAAAGCAAATTCAAGAAAAGTACTAAAAAAACAAATATAATTGAATAATTTAATATTTACATTATGTCAAATTCATTTCGTTTGAATTCTTATTTTAAATGCTTTCAACAGCAATTTTATGAAAATTCAATAGAAATTTTTTGTATAAAACGAATTTATTTATCTTATGAATTTTATTGGCGGTAATTAATAAAATATTGATGTTTATGTGAAAGTCATGACGCGTAATACCAGTGATAATAAAATATATTTCTAAAACGTTGTAAAATTAAATTATTATCATTATCACAAAAAGTCTTGAATTGAATTCATAAAAATATTTTTAATTCGGGTTTTAATTTTTCCTTTAAATCTTCTCTTGATATGTTTCCTTTCTAATCTTCATTGACAACACAAAGTTGCATTCCTAAAATCCTTCTAAATTCTTAATAAAATTTAACTCGGAATTGCCCAGTTTTCATGTAACTTGATGAAATAATCCAAAGGTCTGATAGTTAAGACAACAAAAAAGACTTTAAATTGACCATTGTGGTAGGGCGACATAACGCTTTAACTTTGTCCAATCGTATAAAATATTTAAAATTTCACATCTTGTTTATTCATTCTGAATAATTTGCCCACTTAAATTTAGGAGTGCTTATTTGGCCATTTGTCTATAAGTAAATACGCTATTTTAATATTTTATAAGAATCCTGATGCAGCTTGGAAACACTTTTGATTGGACTCTCTACATAAAATTTTTTTTTGGAAGAAAGGCAGCTTAAGGAGTTGTAGTTATATATTATCTAAGAAAACCCATGAAAAGTAATATGGCAAAATATTGCGAGAAAACGAGAAATTTAGAAAAAAAAATTGAACTTCTGAAAGAAACTTGTTCAGAATTTCTTATAAAGACATTTAAATTGTCTAAATAAAATTTGTATTATGTAAATGTTATGTTAAATCGCCTGCTTAAGTCTTTGAATTTTTAAAAAATATATTTTTTGAATTGTGTAATCATTAGGAATTATACTGATTCTATTTCACAATTTTTATAACGCTTAAACATCTGTTGTATCCATATTTATATGAAGAGCACTCAAAAACGTTTAACTTATATAAAATTTTATCTTTAGCATACTGTTAGGATGTTGTATTTATAAAAATGTACAGCATACATTTTTGATTTGTAAATATTGATTTTTAAATATTTCAAGATCATATCACAATATTTTCATATATTCATATATAATTTAATACACACACATCATAAAATAAACACTGCAACTAGAATTAAGGCAATTGACCTTTTTTTTCCTCTTATTTATTTATTGTTTCAAAATTTTATCACAGCACATTAACTTTTCATATAAATTACCCGTATCAGCTGTAATTGTGTTTCTGCAAAAAAAAAAAAAAAAAAAAAAAGAAAACCATAGTTACCGCAAAAAGCGAGTCTCTTTGAATATTAAAGGACATAACACACAACAAATTGTGGCTACATGTGCCACACATAAGGATTATTTTCATAATTGTTGTTGTTATTATTTTAATATAATACCAAATGAAAAGGAAAAAAATGGAAAGAATCATCATCTACTGTGGCTGATGGGCTTGCCTATCGAACTAAAAGTAATTACAATCTTTATTCATCAACAAAAACAAAAAAAATGTTTAAATAAATTTTATAGCTGGCAAATTTCACACATAAAAAGGAGAGTGCCCCTCATCAATTAAGTTATTATCATTTTGACATACTACCATAAACCGTTAATAAAATTTTTTTTTGGGTTAAAAGTAAAAAGCGAACAAAATCAAAATATGCCAAGACAAGATCATAAAAAGGAAATTTTTTTGTATCTGTCATTTTGTATTAAAAATTTCTACATATAAATAATAATAATGAAAAATTGATAAAAGATCTAGTTTAACAGAAATCATTTGCACAACACAGCACAACATGAAATTTTTATATATAAAAATAGAAAAGCAAAAAACAAACAAACAAACAACAGCAACAATAACAACAAAAATTCCAAACGGGCAACTAGTTTTTTAAACAACTGAACTTGCGTCTTTAATTAATCATTAATAAAAAAAAAAAAAAAAAAAAAAAAAACAAAAAGACAACAAATCTAAAATCTAAAAATCCCAGTTTGTTCACTATTTTTCACTCATTTTCTCTCATGTCCCATTATTCCTCATTTACTTGCTTATATACTGTGCGTAAAAAGAAAAAAAACCGGTTCTCATTAGCACCATTAAAATTTTTATCTAAATCAACCACCAACCGAACCAATCAACCAATTACAATGGAAATTTGTCTTATTTTTCATTTCCTACACTAAATTTTATGGCATAAATGCTAAATTAAGTTCTATGAGACAAATGGATTATTCATTTATGTCGAATAATTTAAAATCATATTCTTAATTATTTTAAACTTATTCATTCATTCAGCCATAAGCTAATTTATTACAGTTCAAACCTAAATGAACCTAATGCGATCCATTTTCCTAACGTTAGTTAAATAGAGAATTTTAGTATAATAAATGAATGAACTTCTTGAAGCATTTTTGGTATAAAAATTTGATGAAACTTACAAATAAATTGATCTCTTAATAAAATATGAATTTTGAATATGAAGTTTATGGCACAGTGCTACATTCGTGGCATCATTTCTTCACTTATTTAAAAATTTAACTTTGTAGTTTTATAAATCTGCATATACCGTCCACATAGGGCTTAGAACATTTAATACTCTTTTTACTTCATATACACAACTTCTAGTCAGTTTTTTGTTCTTTTTTTTTTTTTTTTATACTGAGGCATATTTAACGAAAAATCAAATCCAAAGATAAACTTCACATTTTGCCTCATTTCCATGCACAAAATACAATTAAATAATAAAAATTTAAATTTAAGTCGCATGGCATAAAGTCAATGATCTTATCATTTAGCAGAGATTGCCAACTTAGGGCACACTCCAACTAATAAAAGATACCTAAAAACATTTAAAATCACTGATTTATATAGAAAAAATTTTTTATAATATAACTCAAAAATTACAAAAAAAAAAAAATTAAGAAATTTAAAATTTTCAAATTTTAATATATTTGAGGCCTTTTTAGAGAAATTAAAAACTTTTTGGCCACTTGAATTTCTTCGCTGACGTTTGAGAATCTCTGATTATAAATTTTTCATATAAATATTTGTATAAATTTTATAAATAATAATAACTTTATGCATTTTAATTATATGCGATGAAATTAATTAACATAATTTTATGAAACGTCCCTGAAATGTAAAATCATATCGAATCGATTAGATAAATTATAAATTGTACATTTGAGTGTGTGTGTGTGTGTGTGTGTATCTAAGAAAAATCTATTTCAATAAATAAACGAACAATAATAAATTTTATAATTACAGGAATTCATTTATAAAAAGAAATAAAAAAAGTGCATAAATATGCATAATACAATGTCACTACGCTTACGCATACAAGCGCACAAATTTCTTGCATAACAATATTACTCAATTTACTTATACTTAGGCAGCTTGATTCTGCATATTTACCTCCTACCTAGTACTTTGCTATTAAATGAAATCATGAAAAGGAAAAAAAAGTATTTTGTATAAACAAAACTATTGGAAAAACTCCAGAAGATAAATTTAACAAAAAAAAAAAAAAAAGAAAAAACAACGACAGAAAACTTTCAGAAAGAAAAGCAAGCAGAAATGTTATAGTTATTCGAGACTGTCTGATTGAATACCCTTCGGCAATTTGTCTAATATGATTACGGTGTTAAAGCAATAATAAAATGTCAAATGATTTGATGTGTCCATTCTAATGGAGGAGGCTTTTAAAAATAGATTGATCAGATCAAAATATCCCAAGTCAAATTATTTCTATTGTACCGTTTTGGCTCATGTCCGATTTAATCTTTCCTTGGACTGGGTTAAACCTGTGCACCGTTAAAGTCTCTTAACCATTGCAATCTGAAAAAAGAAGTATATTATCAGATGGTTAAACTTTTAGAAGGACAGGCGGAAAGACATAGGTGTGCGGATGGGCAGACGGGCGGAGGGGCATGTGGACAGATGAGACAGGAGGACGGAGGAAGAGGAGGACGGAGAGACAGGCAGAATGAGAGGCAGGCGGATGGAAAGATAGGCGGATAGAAAGGCATGCGGTCGTAGAGACAGGAGGGCGGAGGGATGGAGGGCGGAGAGACAGGCGGAAGGAGAGGCAGGCGAATGGAAAGATAGGCGGATAGAAAGACATGCGGTCGTAGACACAAGTGGACGAAAAGACAAGCAAACGTAAAGACGGGGCGGTGCGTAGACAGACAGACGGACAGAGATATGTGGTCGTAGAGGCAGGTGAACGGTAGGACAGGCGGACAAAGGGACAGCTAGACGTTGGGCAAGGCGGAAGATGTGGCAGATGGATTGAACGAGAGGCGGACACAGAGATACGTGGTCGTAGAGACAGGTATATGAAAGGACAAGACGACAGTGGGCCAAAATGGCACAAATAGAGGAGGGCACAGAATCAATTGGACTGATGTATAGATTGGCAAACGGCCCAAGAAAACAAACTTAAATCTATGTGAAATGTATCCAGAAAAATAAAGCAGATCTCTCCCAAATACGTCTTTAAGATTCGCAAAAACTTTCTACACCCTTCACAACAAGTGGCGATAAATGCCATGAAAATATTACGTATCTATAAACTATTAGTACGAAATTTTTTTACTTTTGTTGTTATTTTGCTGTTTTTTCGTTTTTTTCGTTTGACTGACAACAACAAATCTTTGATCTGATATTAAGCGTCAACTTGACGCCCTATAATTATAATAATCAATGAATCGTGGCATAGTAGCATTACAATATTTTACAGTGTTTGTTAGTCCCTTAAAATTAACTTATAAACGCTTTTGGGATCTTACATATAAACATAAAAATAAATAAATAAACGGAATATTGCAGCAAATGTATTGCATACGTAATGTTAAAGACATTTATTGTTGTTGTTGTTGTTGTTGTTGTTGTTGTCGTGATTTGCAATTCATTATTATGCAGCGACATATCAAAAACAGATAAATTGTCTTCTCATTCTTGTAACTTTAAGTTTTATTATTATTGCGTTGCCTGCTGCTGCCTGCTGCTGCTTGCTGCTGCTTGCTGCTGCTATTGCTGATGATGATTCAACTTTACTGTCATTTATATCTCAAATGAATTTCTTAATAAGTTATTTCTTTACTCCACACACTTGGGTTACATTCGCCAGCAAATGCACCTTCCTCCTTTATGATTTATTTCTTCTTCTTCTACTTCTTTAACATGAAAATCTCCAAATTACATATCGTCCGCATGTTTGCCTTTATGTTCCTTTATGTATGTGTACATATGTGAACGTATGTATTTTTGTATTTTTTTTTGTTTATAAAATTGTAATCATGCTAGAAACAATATAAATTTAACACAATTTATGGTTTGATACATTTCATATATGAGCGTTATAATATATTTATAAAATTTATATATAGGTCTCTTTGGAACATATGACTCGACTATTAATATTTAAAAACTTAAAGATTTATAAGTGATCAAACTGGCACACTCAGTGGTAAACAGAAGAAATATAACATTAAAAAAATTCAAACTTCATCGAATAATTTTGCAATTGAAAAATAATAAGCAAGAGTAATGAAAAAAATCTACTAGTTCATTGCCATGCCCATAAATTTTTTTATGGAAAATTTAGAAATGCATAATGGTATAATAAAAAAAAAGTATTTTTCAAATACCAATAAAACATAATAAAATGTAATAAGAAGAGCATTACAAAGAACATGCCACGTCAACAAATTTTTAGAAAAAAATCTACTAAAAATTTATTAAAAATCAGTTGGAAATAACGAAATTAAAATTAAATTACAATAATTTACAAAAATTCTAATAAAAAAAATACGTAGTAAACAAATAATAAATTGCCACGCCCACTGCTTCTACAGCACTACAAAATATCTTAATAAAAATTACAAATGGCAATGGCAAAATATTAAAAGCAAGAAATTTAAACGGTGAGCTTAACCATAATTGATAATTAAAATAACAACAACAAAGCGGAAAAAACTAGTTTAAAGCCACGCCTATTGATTTTTAGAAAATCTCCATGCTAAAATATCTAAAAACATTTAAAAATTTAAATAACGATGAGACTTCAAATGACAAAAACTCAAAATAAAAAACCAGTTTAAAATCATTTTAAAATCTGCTAATTTTTGCAAATGCAAGCTATTGCGACATTTTCATTAAAAATTTATTAAGGCATACCCATTTACTTAAGTAATAAACTAAACCATCAATCAGCCATAAAGAAATCGTTCAGGAAAGAGTAGAGTGTTTCAGCGTGAATTTTAACCAAAGTCTTAAGTCTTTTTTTGGGTTAGAGAGTGACGTTAAGAATGTCAATAAAATGAGATTAAAAAACACATACAAATAAAAAAGTAAAACAAAGAAGAAAAATGAAAACGGAAAGCAAGTAAAAATGTTATGTTAATTGTAAAGAGCCAACTTACAATTTTTGGCATCCTACACTTCCATCACTTCCATCACTTCCATTTCCATTATCTTTTTTTTCGACTTCCTACATCAAACTCATCCTTAAAACTTCTTCGCCTTACTCTTCTATCGTTTCTTCGCTTTCTACTTCTCCATTAAATTGTATAAACATTACTCATGCATATTTCAATATAACGCATAATTTTTCATATTCTCATTCCTCTTATCCGTTTATATTGAGAAAATATATATCGTATTATAATCAAATTTAACGGTAATAGTAAAATTATTATACTACCAGGCAAAGTTTCATGGGTACATACCACATGGGTACATAATCAATGTATAATGCTTATGATCAAAGTGAAAGCACGTTTCTCATAGAATTAAATAAAATTTATTTCCCTCCCCAAGCCTTTAGCATACGCCAATATCTAAGTCCACTCTCCCATCTCCTATCTCCCATCTCCCATCTCCCATCGGTCATCATCCTTTAAATAAGCCACAAGTATTATTTAAAATTTGATTAACGCTTATTAGACTACAAAAATCTGTTTCCAGTTGTTTTTAACGATTTAGGACAAAACGACTTCAAATTCATGTTACTTTCAAACTTCTACAGCATAAATAAATAAGTGTTACATAACATACATTTAGGAGTTTTTTTTAATATTACTAAGCATTTTTATAAACCAATAATCAACAAATTTATATGGCTTCATTGTTGAGCGCCATTTGATAAGGTAGATAATTAAGTTAAAGAGTTAATTAAGATAAGAATTCTTTAAAAACTTCAGAGTAAAAAATCAAATGCTATTATTAACTTTATAAGGGCAACTCTACACTGAAAACGCTTCTATAATTAAACTTACCATGAACCTTTTCTTCATACTGAGGTTAATTCTACTTAGAAAAGAAGAATAAAAAATTTAAAAAACAAATGTTTATTAGCTCATTTATAAAAGTTTTTAAAAGGTAGTTTTATAATTCCCTTAGAAATTCAAATTTTTGGCCCATATTTTCTATTAAAACTTTTCTTCCATAAATAGTTTGAAAGCAACGTAAAATTGTTTTCTCTTTGCTTAGAAAATTGATGTCAGTTTATGGTTATAGACACTTATCTCTTCGTCTAATATTCTTTATAAAAAAAAAAATAAAAAAAAAAACCACTAAAAAGACCAAATTTCACTTTGGTCACGTAGACTAACTTGAACTAAATAAAAATTATGAGAGTGTAAAAAAATATGATAATAAAAATCACATGAACAAAGGATATTCATAAAATAAATTATAATAATCAATAATCGAAGTATTGATAACATGTCGTACAATAAATAAGTGAAAAGGGCCAATATGATTGCTTAAAAGACTTATCGAAAATGAAAAAAACGAGTCTGTAGTTTAGTGTCTTGCACATTACACAAAGGGGGCAACCAGTCCCGAGAAGCACCTGCTCAACTGTGGACTGGCTCATGAGATGATCGTTGGTGATGCTGGCAATTAGGAGGCATCATGAGTCACGAGATCAGATCCAAAGATTTCGTTTTGTACCACGGGATCACCAGGTTTAATATAGCCCATTGTGGTGATATTCAGGTTGGCTTCGTGGGGCCTGTGGTGCCCATATCGCGGGAGTTGCTCGTTCAAATATGTATATGCTTGTCGTGCAGGGTGCCATTTCCAGAATAAAATGGGTGGCTGAATAGGCTTATCGGGCTAATTTAAGCTAAACCGAGAGGTAATAGGAAGGCTCCGAAACTAGATACCAAAGATTAAGGTGCAATGCAGGTTTTAAATTGGAAGCTAATCGTGTGACGTGACTACCAACGCTAGCGCTCATTATGTACGTTTGTGTACCATGCATTTGAGCCTTCACGGCAGGTATGCAAGTAAAACACTCCCTGCAAGGCACACTATACAAAAGAATCTTAAGTTTAAAACGTTAATCCAGAGAAAAACTTTTTATATGGAGATAGATTCTTTAACTGTATAAATTCATGGTATTGAAATAATTTTCATTTTAATAAATTGAAAACCAAAGCATCTTCTTTTACAAAACCTTAGATTTCGTAAAATAGTTTACTTAAGAGAGAACTTGAAAAATTTCAAATGAATTTCGCAATATTTCCAAATAAATAGTATTTAAATGTTAAATTCAAAGACATAAACCTTCTTTCCATATGAAAACTTATTCTATGGTAAGAAATCTGTAGTTGTAGTTCAAAAACCAAGCCCGCTGCATTCAAACTTTACACTTTAAATCTTTTACATCAAATATGACCATCAAGAATGTAAAAATCGCTAATAGATGCCATGATTTTACATTTAGAAATATTTGTAAAAAAAAATGCCACGCCTTCTATTTCTCAATAGATTTAATTGATCAATATACCAGAAAAATGAATCAGTTTTTTTTTACACATAAATTTTGAAAAAACTAATCTATAGCAAAAGTCTAGTAAAATGTAAAAATTCTTTTGCAAATTCTTAAGCATTAAACGATTAGTCTTGATGTAGCGAAACATTATATTGTCTAGTTATTTATTATATAACGGTACACCAGACACACCAGACATAGGTCGATAATAAATAACTCGAAAAAAAAAATATTTTAAATGAATATCTCGAAGTTTTTATAGTCATAGAACAAGCAAAACACTTGTTGCCCTTTCGAGAATTCAACTCAAACGCATTAACTTTTGTACGTTTAACTTTTTATAAAAGAATAATTTATAAAGTGTTAGAATAGTTTTTTACTTAGTATAAGCAAACAAAATACAAAATAAAAAAATAAAAAATAAAAATAAAAATAAAAATAAAAACAAAAAAATCAAATGAGACTATAAAATAAAAATAAAAATTTTAAAACAAATATAACAAAGAAAAAAACAGCGCAACAAAATAAAAACCAAGTTTAAAAAGCTTGATTTATTTAGTTTTTATGAATCATTGACCTGAACAGGAACGAAAGAAACAAATATTTTAAAAAAAAAAACTCAGTCTTGAAATGATTTATGTGTTATGTAAAAAACACTTACATTCACACACACACACACATACACATTGTACCACTGTATAAAGCAAATTAAAAAAAAAATTAACAAGAATTTTAAAAAAAATATAGTAACAACAACAACAATAACAATAATAATAATAACAACAACAACAATAATAACAACAACAACAACAATAACAACAACAATAGCAACAACAATAACAACAACATAGTCGCCCTTTACAAATGTCAATAAATGTTAAAAAAATGCAACTTTTGTTGCAAGCAAAATGCAGCAAAAATGAAATAAAAATTCAAACACAAGAAAGAAAAGAAATACAAAAAAAACAAACTTTGTAAATTAACTTCAAGACGAACTTTAAGCATCTTTCAAAGTTTTTATAAAGTGACTGGTATTAAATTTAAAAATAAACTATAAATAAAATAAAAAATTTCTATAAAAAAAAATAAAATGAATAAATTTTGTTTAATTAAATAAAATCAAAAAATTTTGATAAAGAAATTTTAAATAGTTATTTTTGCATGGCGACGCCCCCCTTTCATAAAAGATTAATACAAGAAATAAAATCTTCTATCCGATACAAATTACATGTCCCCATATCATTTTCAAGAGGTACCTAAAATTGAAGCTTGCATTATATTTTTTTTGCAAAGTTATAATTTTATGCTGGTTGGGTACAATAATTGTCGAGAGACGTGGCACCAATTAACAGCATTTGATCTTATACCTTAAAAAAAGGAGAAATCGGAACTTAGTAAAATAAAAATACTTGATAAAAGAAAATTGGCCGCGATTTAAGCACATTACAAACCCAATTTCCTTGAAATTGAGCTTTAAAAAAATAAACTTGTTCGTTATACCAAATCTTACTTATTGATTTTTAATACAGCGAATCGACAACTTTAAAATAGCAAAAATATTTTATATGAAAGTACAAAGTTTACTTTAACAGAAAGCAAATATCATTTGCCTAAATTATGGGCCCCAACATTTTTTAGTTGATATTCTAAAATTCTAGGAATTTTGATGGCAAAGGCCATCAAGGGCAAGTTTTTAATAGATGGACTTGCCTTCTAAAAGACTGACATTCATTTTCTAGGTAAGAACAAAAACTAAAAGAATGAAAAATTTTTTATTATAAGTTAAAAATATTTAGTGGACTAATTGGGCTCAAGATAATTCTTTAATTTTCTTCTAATTAATAAATTAAAAGTGCACTCATTTGTTCACAATTTTATAAAGGGCCTAATAAACTAAATGCATCGTCGTCCAGTGTCATTAAAAATAAAAATTATAACAAATGAAATGAAAAAAGAATATAAATTAAATAAATTTCTTTCTCGAATTGAATTCGACGAAATGCTCAAGAAGAATATTTGTGAAAAAAGTGCTTTATTAAAAGAAAAAGATATTGTGAAAATACTAAGAAATATTGTAAAATACTAAAAAGAAGAAAAATAAAATCCAAAATAAAAAGAAAAAAAAAGGGGGCAAAGAAATTCCATAGAAAATCAACTTCACATTGCAAAATCAACATAAGAAAATTGCCATTTAAACAGAAGAACTAAACGCTCAATGAAAATGGCGTTATGCCCTGTGGGTGGATGTTTGCCATAGAATGTTTGAACTGCAATCTATCCAAATAACATGAAGTTACAGCAAATCTATAGAAAAACTATAGAAATTTTCCATGAATGACCATACAAAATGATACGTACACTAAACGCAAACCAACAAAACGGATGATTTAAGAATTGTACAATTTATATGTCAAAGTTTATCAGTAATTTGTCAATTGTCAATTGTCAATTGTCAATTGTCAATATATTCAATACGATTTACGACTTCAAGCTAATATTAAATGTGAAAAATGTTGAAAGAAACTAGCAAAGAATGATTCTGTTTGTTTATCTTTGAAAAGAAGTGGCAATCAAAGAAAGTGTTGTGTGTTGTCGATACATTACATACACTTAAGAAGAAGAGATGAAATATCATTTCAAAAAAGCATTAAATTAATCTTATCAATTTCCTTTTAACTTGGAGACTTTAAGTGTTTTTGAAAATAAATAAGAATCTCCGCTTCATTCCTGTCTCTCACTAGAAGCAACTAAATGTTAAAAATTAACTATAATGAAATATTGCTTAAAGAAGTTTTACAAAAATCTCTTGAGATTTAATAATAAAAATAAAATAAATTAAATTTTAAAAAAATATATATTTGATTATGTATGCAAAATTGTGGCTTCAAATCTTTTATAATTCATATAAAAATTGTACACATCATCAATTAAATTAAATTCATTTGGTGAAGCAACGTCGAGTAAGGCTTATTAATTTTCTTCTAGGTCGAAAAGCTATAAATTTTTATATAATAATATTTAATTTAATTTAATACATATCGACCGAGTCTAATTTTGATAAACCAATTTGCCTTTTATAATACTTTTTATATATTTAAACTACAATATGTAAATTTTGGTTCTTATTACTCGATCTATACAATTTACTTAATGTGTAAAGATAAGTTAAAGTTTACGTTAAATTACCCATTACATTACAAATTATTGTGAAAATTGCGTGCTAACTGTCTTGATACATCTAATCAAATTGTGAAAAGACACGTGTCAGCTAACGTGTGCCATCTATTCCCAAAAGATATGACATAACAGACCATAATTTTGATTAAATTCTTTAATCATACCCCTTCCATGGCATTCTCATATTTTCTTTTTTTTTTTGCTGATCTTAATTCCATTTGATTTTTATGAAATATCCATATAAAAATTTATTTTTAATAAAATAAAAGTTTAAATATTTCATATAATAATAAATTTAAGCTTTAATGTAGGCAACAAAGTAAAAACTATTAAATTAAAGCCTTAATGTAGGCAACAAAATTGAAATATTAATTAATATGACAATTTTACAGACTGAAAAAGTTTTTAACATATAAATGGATAAAAAATATTAATAAAATGATAACAATACGTACAGCAATATTAGTTAGCATAACATAACATAGCATAACATAACATAACATAACATAACATAACGTAATAATCAAAAAAAAAAAATAGTATTAATGAACGTGTAAAATGGGTAATAATTCATCAAGTGCAAGTGCAGCTCATAATGTTGGCAAAAACAATCGTAAATGTGTTAGTTTGCCAAATTCACCGGATGTCAGAAGGTAAATTAAATATTACATGTAACTTAACGTAACATAATTAAATGGAAAATAATGTAAAATGTTTGTTGCAAATGAAAAATATATAAAATCTATTAACTCAATTTTAACAATTCATTAATATTTAACAAAACAAAACAAAATGTCAATTTTCTCAATCATGAAAATAATTTCAAAAATTAGAAATTACAGCAGCAATAACACTGATAGCAACTTGCAACAAAACTCCTTGATATTTATACGGTAAATTAGAATTGTTCATGTGCTACCATTTAAACATTAAAATAGAAAATATATCTCTTTGAATGTGCATGGATTTTATATAAATATGCGTGATTGATGTTGGCATCAATTGAAGCATATTATAATCTTTTTCATTTATACTTTTCATGTGTTTCTATTCTCATTTGAAATTAAGAAACAAAAAAGGAAAAAGTTATTATCAATTTGTGGAAAATTGTTGTTACGTTAAAAGACTTCCTTTTATTTTTATTTATTTATTTTTTTTTTTTCTTTGTATTCCATGTTTTATTTTTGTGAGACATAAATAAGCTTATTTTATGAAATTTATTTGCTCATTCTAAACAAATGCTGCTACTTTTCACAAACTAATGGTTTCATTTATAAATAACTTGAAATATCTTCAAATGTTCTGTTTATTCTGATAAATGACTAACAAATGTATGACGATTTGATTTTTAGCTCGTATGTCAAATCTTTTGATTTTCCATCTGTGTAATGGTTTTTGAATTCCTAGAAAAGTTTTATTCTATGTACATAAAAAGTGGTATATATTTCCATTGGATGTTGGCGTTTTAAAAAATGATGGTGTAAAGGTCCATTGTAATTTTTTATATTCATATATTTGGTTTATGATAAAATTGGCAAAAATCCAACTTGGAGTGGGCAAATGGGCAAAAAAAAAAAACTTATAAATTAGATGAATATAACAAATTTAGTTGGACTGCAAATTAAAATTTTCAATTATTACAAATTATATTTGAAGTACTTTGTATAGTTTTGCAATGTCAAAAAAAAAAAAAATTATGCTACCTTGAGTTCTGGATGTTTAACAAAGGAACTACACTGAGGATATTCTCGAAACATGTTGCTTAGGCAACAAAATTTCAATACAAAGCATCAGCCAAATTTTAGTGGATCAAATATTAAAAGTAATGACATGAACTTTCATTGAAGAGATTACTTTTTTCCATTTCATTTTGGGCATCATTTTTAAACATTACTTATTATAAATAAACTTTCTAACCGACCCTAGTATAAGATTTGTTGCCACACAACTGACCACATGCCATATAAAAATGCTGTCTATAAATTCAATTATATTTATTTGTATATGCAGATTCAAGTGATGATTTCCACCATTAACATACTTTTGATTTAATATTGTATTTACTCCCATGTTTTCTCAAAATAAAATTAATTTATTTTATATAACCAGCATATAAATTAAAAGCATTTTTAAATAATTTGTACATCAAAAGAAATATCTTTGGTTTTTTTTTGTTTGTTAATTTTTTTCCGGTTTGCTTCTTTTTTTTTTGTTGATTTTTCATTTAATAATGAAAAAAAAAATTACAACAGAATCGAAACATAATTGAACCATTAAAGATATAAAAATACAAAAAAAAAAAAAAAACAAAATCAAAGAAGAAAAAAAATGTATCACCCCTTTAAATCTTCAATCAAATAATAAAATGTGTGAAGTGAGGCGGAAATATTTATTTTAACAAACATCTTCCCGAAAAAAAAAATTATATTAATTATGAAAAATACGAATTTTTAAATTTTACAGAAAACTATAATAAAAGGCCCTAAAGGCCTAGAAAATGTGCCCTTAGAGTTTAGTGTACTGTTAAAATATTTTAAAAATTGAAATAGCTTGAGCCATATCAAAGTTTATATTTGAAGAAGAAGAGCTCACATTGGAAGTGTGTCTAAATAATGGCCTAGCCAATTGAAATTTTTCATTTATAATTTGTTGCCAATTTGAACTTGAAAATAATTAAACAGGCCAACTTTTCTAAGCCATAATTCATTCATAAAAACTTCATGAGTACAAGAAGGCAGATGAAGGCAGATGAGGGCAGATAGAAAGTACTGTAAGACGGACTTACAGACAAATTAAAGCGAGAATAGAAAACCTAATACAAAATTGGACAATTGAACTATTTAAGCTGATTTAAAACTTATCAAAATATTCTAAATTTGACATGCTTTCATAAGGAACTTAAAATGTCCAATTTAAAGTAATTTACTTCTCATAGATTTGAAGAGACAGACGAACAATTGTTCTACAAATTTTACTACATAAAATATTCCAAAAAAAAAAAAAAATAAATACAACAAGCAAAAAAAGACTCCCACGATTCAAGCTTGAATTTTGGTAATCAAGAAAAAAACAGCTCATGAACCATAAGATTGATATGTGTGCTTTTTTTTCATATGTTTCATATTGATTGGAAATAAAAAATAAATAATAAATATGAATATTTGAAACGTCAAAACTTATTCACATAAAAAGGCTTTGGTTTTTAGATTTTGGTTTTTTTTTTTTTTGTATGAAATATCACTTTT
Organism: Melophagus ovinus; assembly: GCA_023089585.1. Lineage (NCBI taxonomy): Eukaryota > Metazoa > Arthropoda > Insecta > Diptera > Hippoboscidae > Melophagus > Melophagus ovinus. Next base: position 8,432,348 of record JAKKIB010000252.1, on the reverse strand, counting down.
ATTTTTTTGATTGGTATCGGATCGTTATATATGATGACACATACCGGAATATCAAAAAGAAAAAAAAAACAAAAAAAAAAAAACAAAAAGACAGTGAAGGCACAAGAAAAAAAATCGTTCGTCTTGTGACACCAATAAAAACGGAAATCACATATATTTTTGTCAGTATGTTGGTTATGAAGTTATTTGATTCTATAAAGATGTTGTTTGGTAAATTATTGATTACAATATTTGAATCAATAAAATTTTATAATCCATCTTATTTATATAAATATATGAAAAAATGTTTGATTTATCGATTCAAAATTGAAAACTTAATCACTTGTTAAATTATAACAAAAATTTTTTTTCACTAATTATTTTATAATTTTTTTATGCATTTAGAATTTATCAGCTTAATTAATTTTTATTATATTTTGCAGTATCAACTAAATTCATGTTTGTATCATCATCAAAATTACAAGCTTTAATTAAATGGAATGTAATTCATAAAGTTATTGATTAAATTAAAATTAAAATTCAGACTTTTCAAAATCGCTCATTAAAAACATTTGTCCTATCAAAGCTTCTATGAAGAATCTTTTAATTATCTGTGATTTTGTACACTTGAAATCGTTTTCAGTTCAGCCAAACACTTTCGATAATTTGCAATTTGCTGAAAGAATAAAATTTTATTAAATGAGGAACAATTAACGACGCTTTAAATGTTCGAGGCCGACTTTCAAATCCTCTACATCGTTTTCTTTAAATCATATAAAAATCAAGCAAAGTCTAAAAAAGAAAGTGCTACAATAAAAAATTACAATTTTTAAGTGATTTGAACGAGTTGAAGAAGAATGCTCAAAAAATTTCCCAATCTAATACAAATTTGGCAAACATTTTTAGTGCATCAAATAATCACGTACCGATTTTCATTGAAATCTTTTAGAAAATTGTTCATTTTTTTTAGACCTGTTAAAATAATAAAAATTGTTCTATTCTAAATAATTTGAATGGCATTCATTTTTAGGCCAGTGTAAAATACACTTCATTTACGGCATGTATTTTAATAAAAAAATTTCAAATCTCAGTCACTTAAAAAGTTTGTTATTTTGAATCAGCTTTGAGAATCAAATAATATAAATAAACAATTTAAAAGACTCTAAAACTTTCTGTATGAACCTAGAAAGTATTGTTCATGTACTGATACTACAATAATACAAATAGAAATGATTTGCCGCCTAAAAACACACTAAACATTTCATAAGAATATTCAAAATAAGAAAGATTAAAATTTCCAATGGACAATAATTCCCTTTATCTGAAAGGCCATGGATACTTTTTCAGTACTATTCATGAAGATTTTCATGGTTGAAGTGGCCTTAAAAAGCAATTATTTCATAAACCTATCACAAAATGTGAGACGTTAAATGTTAAAAAAAGAAATATACTTAAATATATTAGAATTTTGAAAAAATTTCACCGAAACATAATTATTTAGAATTCCATTAAAAGTAATGGATACTTTTTCAAGTACTTTTGAATATTCCATTTCAATTAAAAATGTTGTATGGAAAAGAATAAATAATAAATAAAATGTGGAAATAAATAAAGCAGGCATATGGAATTTTTTTTTTTGTATGCTTCTACGAGGGATTTTTTTTCTATTTGAACAAATGGAAACCCGTTTAAATAAGTGAAAATCATAATATAAAAGACGATTTGAATATACACGCATATCGTAGTTTTATGCCGCACATCAAATAACTACAAAATGGCATAAATATCTACAAATTGTGTAAAGGATGATGGTATAAAACAAAAAAAAAGAAGAAAAATAGAAAACAAAAGGAAACAAGTTAGAAAATTATATGCCATTTAAATGAAATTTTCAATACCCTACAATCAAATGCTATATTATATCTCAGGGGCGTGGTCATTATGCAAAATACGAGTAATTAGCAAAAAAGACAAAAAAAAATTCGCAAATTTTTTACTCCAAAATTAAAAAATTCTTGCAGTTTAGGCTGCACTGCGGTCAGGTCCCTTAACCGATTTGGTCCATTTTTAATATCAACAAATGTGTATAAATTTGAAATGTTGCTGTGAAATTTAAGATCAATATTTCAATTTTTAAAACTAGAAAAGCTTTCATTAGAGAGACATGGAGATGCAGTTGGACAAACAATCAAATGGCTAAATAGATGGACGAACATGACTAAATCATAATTAATATTCAGAAATATATATTTCAGTTTAAATCTGGCACTTTCTTTCTTGATATTGCAAATGTTTAGACAAACTGTTTGTATCACGTAACCCCTAAACGGAAAGAAACACTAAAGTGACAAATGTTTTATGTATGAATAGCAAACTTACAAGTGCGAATGTATGTATGTGTATGTAAATGTTTATGCACATTTCCCGCACACTACTTTTTTAACCAGTTTGCTTTTCTCATACTCCAGCAATAGAAGAAACATCATACATTAGAGTTTATTGAGCCTCACTTACGTTTTTAGGTGCATTATGTTTTTGCGTTTTTTTTTTTTTTTTTTTTGATTAAATTATTGTTGTTGTTATAGTTTTACATGCGTTTTTGTTTGTTCTATGCTCTCATGTGATTTATTTAGATGTTTCGTTGTTAAATTTAGCATCAAAAAGCCCTCACATTTTGTATGAAAAGTGTTAGAGTTAGAGACAGAGAGAAGAAAAAATAGACTTAAAAAATTGAATTTTGCATAGAAAAACGTGTCAACAGAAAACAAAACAAAATAATAATTCAAGCTGTAACCATTAAACAAAAATAAAAAAAAATAAAAATATATGCATAAACAAATTTTTAGAGAATATATAAAATATCATGAGAGACAGACAAATAGACACACAAAATAAACAAAAAAATCAACCGGTCAGGATACCAAAGTTAAATGGGATACACCAACATTTTGTATTTCATTTCTAAATTTTTGCTTTTGTAGTTTTTTTATTTATTTTTTTTTTTCAAATTATTACTTCACTTTATTTAGCGAAACATGTAAAATTATGAACGGTTGGTTCTCTATGAAGTGGGAAAAATAATTTTGCAATTTATGTAAAAATGGATAAAGTGTTTGACTTTTTTTTGAACAGCAGACCTAAAAAGATTTAAAGCAGTTATTACAATTTCAGTAAAATGACTGTAACAATTAAAAAAAAAAAAAATTATACAGAACAAGTGAAATCAGCACAAACAGAAATTATGGATCTAAATGATCTCATTTGCTAATTCCCTTAAAAAAAAAGTTCCAACTACTTATTTTAGAAGTGCAGGGCAGATAAGATCAAGAAGATATATAGGCCTTAAATAAACGGTCTTTAACTCAATAGAAGTTAACACATCAAGCAAAATGAATTTTAATCAGAAATCTTAACTAACTGTACTAAAGATACGATTTTTATATCTAAAATAATCGATCTGTAATTTAACAAATATATCACATTTGCTACGTCATTAAAAATGAGCTTTAACTAGAAACCTTAAGCAGCTAATGTGTTCTTAAAGAATCCATAGTAGATTTAGCTTTTAGTAGGTTTGTCTCAAAGTAGCTCGCATGCACAAATTTTAAAAACCTTTTTAGTCTTTAAAATTTTGGCATAAATGATGATATTTATTTCCATTTTTACTGGCATTTTTTGTAGCAAATTCTTCTTATGCCTAAGAATACAAAATAGTTTAAGTCATGTATGAATTATTTTATACAAAAGTCTATGTCCTAGGTCTCCATATTCAATTATGCATAAATCTCTATGGCTCTCTCTCGTATCAAGCTAATCTTACGATTAACTTTTAAGATTCCAATATCTTGACAAGATTTTTTAATATTTACTTCTCATACCGGAAACCATTCTTAGACACGTATAATAAAGTATTAAAAAATTTTACATATCTAGAGGATCTAGAGGATCTAGAGATCTAAAGAATTTTTGCTGGTTTTATATTTTCCTTTTTTTTTAGAGAGACTCAAATTTTTTCTCCGAGAATCGAATTCATAATATTTTCATAATATAATTTCACAAATTTAAATGATCTTAAAGATTTATTAATGGTTTCCTCCACTCTTCGTTTTTGGCAGGGAAAGATTTCACCAATCTCGAAACATAATTTTTTTTAAATATAAAATTCCCTATTATATATGATCATTACAATAATAATTTCTTAAAGCAAAAGTAAATGCATTAATACTAAAGAAAAAAAATATATACAATCCTTAATGAAAATGATTATCAGAGAAAAAATAAAAATGATAATTATAATCTAAAAGGGAAAAGATGTGCATAATAATATGAAATGAAATGACTATTATAAGAAAAAAAAAAGAAAAGAAAAACCAAAATATGAGAGACTTTCCATTTAGTTAAATAAACAATGCGACAGTTAATGATTATTAATGAGAAAATAAAAAGGGAAACTTGCTTTTTTTTACCTGACTATCTGTCTGCAATTCTTTCACTTACCTTACTCTTCTATCACCTTGAAATTCTATTCGATTCTGTTCTATCCATGTAAAGGAAAAAAAAAAGCAATTGAAAAAAACTCAACGTCAAAGGCAACAACTAAGTTAGCTCATGAATTTTATTATTTATTGTGCTTAAACAATAATTGAATAATAAGTAAGAAAAAAAAAAAAAAGACAAAATAAAATGACATGAAGAAAGAAATGAAAAAGTTGAAGAACCAAAAAAAAAAACAAAGAAAAAACTAAAAAGAAAAATAAGAAGACTCCTCCACACAAATAAATGAAACTGAAAATTATATTAATAATTCTTTTTGATACGTATTTTTTTTATACCTTAAATTTATTAATATTATTGTACAATATTATTATTATTATTATTATTTATTGTTATTATTATTATTATTTTAATGATGTATTCTTCATTCAGTCCTCAAGGCACAATGTCAATGTCTTTTAGGTTCTCGTGCTCCATACAACATCATAGACATATTATTGGTGTAAATTTTAATATTAAACTCACGACATTTCACAGTATAATTAAGGCTCATAAAATGCAAAGCATTTATAACGCGACTTCTACATAAGGCGATTTTAAAATTAGGTACACCCTTCCACAGCATATTGAAAGTGTTCATCATAAGGCACTTTTTGTTCGAAGAACCTTTTAATAGGCTTATACAATGCAAGGCTTTTATACCCCGATTTCCGTATAAGACGATTTTGAAATTACGTACACTCTTCCACATCGTAGCTAAAGGGTTCATCATAACGCACATTTTGTTCGAAGAGCCTTCCTATAATAACTGAACTATAGCTTAAAAAATTTACATAACATGCCAAATATTTATATCGACTACATTTCGGGTGTACTTCAGATAAATCTTAGGGACTGATTTGTTTATTTCTGATTGATAATGTAACGTGGCACGAATTTCTCTGACTTTTCATAAAAATGTCTGTAAAGGACCGCAAATATCTTCATATAAAATATCTACCATAAAGTAATTAAGTTTGGATTAAGTACTTAGCATCTGAGTAGCGTCTTCTAAGTTACTTAATACAAGAGTTTTTTCCTATGCAGTGCTGCCTTTATATTCATAATGCTGACGTGGCATTTTAAACTTATATGTTGCCTCATGGTTTTCAATAATCCGCCAATAAAATTAAATTTGTATGTTGCTGATTGTTTCGGATAAACCCCCAATAAAATTCACAAAAATCATTTAAAATTGGTGTCCTTTTAGATTTGGTGTCTCCATATCGCATTAGCGATATTTATATGGCGCGTTATAAATTAACATTTTTTGGGTTCTTTTCTATACAAATGATAAAAATTTTAAGAGGTCTCACGATTTTTTTGTACAGCCAACAGAACTACTATATATTGTAAATATATGATGCTCTTTAAGGCCCTTACTATTTATTGTATTGTAATTGTTGTTGTTGTTTACAGATATTTAATAATAAAACAGTTGTTCATTTCTGTTCTTGTTTTGGTTTATGTTTATTTTTTTTGAATGGTTCTCTTAATACTTCATGTTACTTTTTATTATACATCTTGTTTAGGAATAACCATCTAGCAATTCAAACGTGTATTGAGACATTGCTTTATATTATTACTATTGTTATTGTTATTATCATTATTATTCTTAATATTTTGTTATTGTTATATGAGACATGTTGTTGTGCCAGCTAAAGTGGCTTTAACTTTTGTTTTTTTATTTTATTATTATTATTATTATTATTATTGTTATCATTTATTTTTAGTTTTTCTTAAAATCTTTTTACCATTTATTGTTGTATCGTTGACATCGTTGTCTTTCTATGCTGAAATTTTTTAAAGGGGTGAAACTTAACTTAACATCTGAGCATACTAGATACAATTATATAGAATCCTAATCTTTCATTTAGTTTGCTTCACATTTATGCGATAACTTTGATGTGGAAAATATGTACCGAAAATTTTTTCTTTTTAAAATGGTTTTGTAAAAATAGAATTTTAGATAAGTCCTTTCACAAGAAAACCATAAAAATATACCGTTTAAGGATCATTCACTTATTAATCAAAGCTTCTTCAAAACATTTGGACTGATTAGTATAAAAATTTAAACAGATATTTGTTCAGCTAAGAAGTTTCGGTTACGACAGTGACCCTTCTATATGAATTATAAAAAAGTTTCAGAAAATAAGAAATTGGACATTACCTCAATAATTTGATCTAAAATATGGTTCTATAAAACTTGTTAATAAACTTTTTATCAAACGTTATCAAAACCTTTATATTACAGCTTTAATGAAGATTTAGTTGCAATGTCGTTTATTTGCAAGGCGATCTAATAACGTTAAGTCCAACTTAACATCTAAATAAGGTCTTCGTTATATGGGGCCCCAATGTCTACTTACACAATCCGAGTTTTGCTCTTTCAAAATTTTGTACTCAAACGCAAAGGTAAAGGTATAAAATTTTAAGGCTATACTGCTACAATTTTTAAAAATTTTAAAAAGTTGTTATTATTGTTATTTCATATACATTTCATTTATGTAGGAGTTATTTATTCCAAAAAAAAAAAAAAAAAAAAAAAAAGGAAGAAAATTATAAATGATTATGATTTAAGTTTCAACGCAATAGTTTGACGCGTTTTTTTTTCTTTTTTTGTATTTATTAAATCAGCCCCCGGAGGATAATAATGGAGTAAACAATGAATTGTAAAAAAATTATGCACATTTTCTTGTTTATATTATTATTGTTGTAATTGTTGTATTTGAGGTTTTTGCGTTTCTTTCCTTTTTTTTTTGTTGGTTTATGTGCTTTTCTTTAAGGTTTAAGGCTAAAGGCCAAAGGTGTTTTAACCACAATAAAAGTGTACACATAAGTTAAAGATTTTTAAAATTATGAGGCCATAAGTTAAAAATGAAAATTTAAACTTATTATCTATGCTTTACGGCAACAATAATAATAAATTAATCTAAATTTACATAACAACAAAATAATTAAATGGACCAAACCCTTAAAATGTGGTTAAATAGAATTCAGTTTAAGCAAAGAGGAAAAAATTTTTGGTTTTTTGTTGCGGCCCGTTTTTATTTTCTTTTTTTTTTTTGGTTCTTAAGTTTGAAACATTAATGATTTGAATAAACATTTCACCTAGGAAAACTAAATTGTTAGGTAAAGCCGGTTTGTAAAGAATTTCAATTCCAACTTAAATCTAAATTATATTTTACAGCTAAACGATTGAAATAAATCGCATTCAATTTAGTTTCAAAACTAATTTTCTCAGTTATATAGTTCTAGAAAAATTTATGTAATATATATTTTCCCCCAGAAGAGGCAGCTAGATTTGAACCCGATAAATTTTTTTTTCGTAAAATGGATACGTTTAGATCTCTGAAGTTATATTTAGCTTGGATTTTAAATCGCTCGAACTTTTAGCTGCTTCAGTTAAAGTTTTCTATGTACCTTACTACCTCTCTTGACTTGAACTTAGACAACGCTTAAAATTGCATGCAAAGCATCATAGCTTCAACTTAATTGTCCATTCGCATAAAGCCTAACAAAAATATTAAAATCTTTCAAATAATATCGGGGGATTTCGATTAGTTGCGTTTTTATTGACTGATTTGTAATAGGACTACTACCTTAGAAAAGTCTAAAGGTTCTAATATTTGCTAAGATTTGCTAAGCTAAAAAACTAATAATTAACTTGAATGATTAAAATATTTCAAGTATTTTTAGATGGTTTAAACTTCTTCTGGTTTAAACTTTGCTATCTTAGAGATTGAATGCAATAAAAAAAAAAGTCCTAAAAACTTTTTCCATTATTTTGTTATTATTGGTTTCCACGGTACCATAGAAATTTAAATGAGCAAATAACATTCAATTAGAAACTGGCGAATGATGGTTGAAGAATGAAATATTTCTTATTGTTGCCATCATAATTTGTTTAGCAAATTTTTCTCTATTTATTTAGCAGCTTCTTGAATTTTCTATTGATATTTTTTTTTTACATATTTCTTTTTCACTTTGTTATACGGCAGTTTCTACAACTAAATGAGTAGGAAAAAGTAACACAAAAATAAAAAAATAAAAAATTGCATTCAGTTGGAAACATTTTTAATTAAAATTCATAACTCTATGAAAAGTCTACAAGGCAAGGCAGAATAAAAGTAAATATTTGTTATATACAAATGGACTTTACACAAACGCTAAAAAAGAAAAACAAAAAAAAAAGAAAAAAGGACCAAGCAATACGATAAAAATAAACAAGAAAGTGGGTAAAATAATAACAAAGAGAAAAATTGCATTAAAATAGAATTTTGCACCTTGAATGGTATGTAAATGGCATAGAAACGGAATAAGAAGGAGAAGAGTAAACTAAAATAAGATTAAATAAGATTGTACAAGATTATTATTTTTGAAAATAGTGCATTAAGGATTTTGATCATGTCAGATTCATTCAGTTAAATATGAAGTAACTGTTATGAATGATTTGAAGTCTTCAAATTAGTTGAATTTAAGCGACCTTTTTATCGCTATAAAGATCTTTTTAACCACAAAGAGGAATGTGATATGAAACCAGACTTTTAACCACATCGGTGATCTATATCAAATGAAAGAGAAAAGCTAGCATAAGCTGACTAAAAGTGTTGCCGTTTCATATCGACAAGTAGAAATTTTTTAGAATGGACTTCTCCAAAATCGGAAGTACTATTAATTACTTTTTTTTTGCTTTATATTTAAATTTATATTTAGAAGGTGCGATGTAGAACATTTTAAATTCATAGCAAAGGCTTTTGGTATAAGGATTCAAAATTTTTTAAATATTTTAATTCTATATCAAAATTTTATTAATAGTTCTGCTTTAAGGCTTTAACTTTTAAAGAAGTATTGGCAAAATGCATAAATTTTTCATTATCAGCTACTTTGGACATCAATGACCAAATTTTTGCAACTTTTGAAAATGAATTTCTTAGTAATAATATTTAACTAAATAATTTTGACCACTAGACTTCAAAATACATTTCACAATGAATCGATTTAAAGTAAATACATTTTACAAAACTAGTCCAGAGTTTAATAAACCTTAGTGATTTCCAACTTTTTCTACTCAAAGTTACATTCATTTCGCAAGAACTCACACATAGAAACTCTATGAAGGAAAGTCAATGTTTGGCCTTACAATACAAATGGCGAAGGAACTTTGCCTGGTTTAAAATATTGCTAACAGAATTAGCGCGCATATTTCTTAAAAAGTTTATTCAAAGATGCATTTTGGTTCAGGTTTTGGTTTGGTAAAGGGTTCAAGAAGAAAAGAAGTCAAATGGAAAGAAGAAATTTTCAAATAATAATAATTTTCTATGTATTGTTGTAATAAAAATTTACAGCACAAGCATCATCATCATCATCATCATCATCATCATCATCATCATCATCATCATCATCAACGATAACATTAAAAGAAGCAACTAAAAAATAAAATAAAAATAAAAAAAAACGTTAAAAAAACTAAAGAGCATCGACAACGAAAATAAAATATGTCAACAATAAGAACCGGAAAATAATATTTCTACGGTTGGTTAATGTACGCACTTAAAACAGCAAAATATTTTGCCATTTCGGTTGTAGCAGCCCAACCGTAATGGCAGCGTATATATAAATGAGTGTAGAGTGAAAGAGATAGACATTGAGTGAAAACGATCTTTAAGATATGTAAAGTAGTAAATACCCAGTGGCTTAAGAATCACTAAACGTAACCACTAGCATTATCAGTAACATCACTATCGCTGCCATTGTCGCTGTTTTTATCGTTCTCAAAACTTCAAGTATTTTTATGATAAATGTTTATGTTGCCGCTTTGCTACAATGCTACAATTATTTATATATAAAATTTTTTCCATTCCATTTCCAACTAAAATAAAACATTTAAATTTTTACTTTCTGTCTTCTTTCATTCATTCATTCTTTCATTCTAAAAGTCTTTTGATATTCTAAAATAAAGTTTTTTATAAAAATATGATGCCTTTTTAGTTGGCATAAGTAAGTAAAAGCAAAATGTTATTGTAATTTGTTTCAATTAAGATAAATATATAAATATTTATAAATATGAAAAGTTACATTCAGGCAGAGGAATTTATATAACTCTCAGTAAAAGCCAACATGGCAAAATTACGTAATAATAATTGTTGTTGACATTTTGTTTATTCATGAATAAATTTTAGGGTAAAAACAGCTTAAAAAAAAAGAGGAATAAGTTAGTTTTAAGTCGCTTCAAATGTAATACTGAATTTATAGATGTCATGATCGTAAAATAAACCAGAATCTCTCTAAATCTCATAAACACTCATAAAAAAACATGCAACAATCGTTTAAATATTAATGAAGGTCATAAAAAAAGAAATCGCATAGAAAGTAAACTTTTGTGATTAGTTAATTACCTTTTACCAGTAATGATCTTATAAAAATGGTAACAATAATTAACAAAAATTTATTGTAGATAAGAAGCTTTTGAAATAATATAACATTTGGCCATGTAAAATATTAAACCATTTAGCTACTTCCTCCATAAATGGGATGTATATTTATTTTACTAAAAATAAAATTTTAACTTAAATGTGGATCTTTACAACCTTAGATGAGGAAACCTTAGACGTTTTTACACTCAATTTAAAAATTAGAAAAGTCTTGTTAGCTAATTGTTGAAAAACCGTACCCTTTAAATAAAACAAATCGCAATTTCCTTTGAGCTCACAGATTTAGTGTTAAAAAATTTTTTGGCATTTAGTATTTTTTTTTAAAAAGTAGCCACGCCTACAATTTACATATATCAGATTTTTCCTGAAAGAAATTCTAAATTATTGTTAAAGTTAACAAAATCAATAAATTTTCTTGAGAAATTGCATAGAAATTTTATAGTCATCTATTAAATCAAAATTGTTATTGCTTTTTATATCCCTTTTTCAAAATTAAGGATATGAAAAGGAAGAATTGTGTCTAAGCAAATTACAGCCAATAACAATAATTCTCAACTGTCTATACAGTGGCAAAAGTTGGCAATTTATTAGCCAAGTGCAATGACAATAAAACCAACAAAACAAAACAACTAATACAGACAAACAATAACAATAACAACAACAACAACAACAACAACAACAACAACAACAACAATGCAATACAATACAATAAAACAAGTAAAAACCTTAAAAATCGATCAGGGCCGACTCTAAAATAACCAACATCACTTGGCTTAATTTGATTAAAGTTAAGTAAACAAATTGTAAGTACACAAAAAAATTGAAGAAATTTTCTATCTTTAATTTAGTTAAAAAGTTTGTTACATCTTATGTAAAAGGTTCAAAAAATGGACCAGGTCAAATTTTGGTACACACATTTTTTTATACCAAAATACAGGGTCAATTTTCAAAGGTAAACCTTTGGTCCACGTAAGACATTTTTTGGAAAAGGCTTTATATGGGAAGTGATTGTAAAAATCGACCCATTTTAACCAGCCTTGATCGATCGAGCTCGTTGCCAAACCAAAACAGACTTGTGTACCAAATTTTATTAAAATACCTCTTAATTTGAGACTTGGAGACTTAAATTGAATCAGAAGGAAATTCCGAGCCGATCAGTGGTTTTCTCTCAGAAGTAAGAGTGGTATAACTTATCATACGTTATACCAGAAGTGTTATAATTGAAGAGACAAGATTGCATTCCTTGAAAGTCAAAAGAAAATGAAATCAAATAATTAAAGATAATTAAAATTGTGTAACAGTTGTTACAATAGTTTTTCATAAGATAACCAGACCAATACAATACTACCAATAACCAGACACGTACTCAAACTTAAAGCAAGTTGGTTGTATATTAAAAAGTTAAAAACAAAAAAAGCCACTTAAGCATTAAATTAAACTCGAATGAAAATTTTGTAATTGCTGTAACCTTTTTTATTGTATATAAGAAATCTTCAAAGATACATAAGTAAATATAATATTTTGGTAAGCAATTATATGCCACCATCTGAATCTGCAACATTTATCATTGAGTCATATTAATGAAATCCATTGACTTGGAAAATGGCTCCATTGCTCCATTCAATTGAAATTGAATACTACTATTACGGCGTCTAGGATGTTGTTGCTCCTGATGCTGTGGTTCTTCTATTTCTTCATCTTCTTCTACTTCTTCTCCTTGAAATTGTAGTAAATTCCTTTGTAAAGTTTGCCTCAATAAATTTGGATTATCTAATGAAGTACGCTTATCATTTTTAGATAACATTTTATGCCATGAATTTGATGAGAATCTCGTTAAATAATCTAATGGCTCATTATGAAATCCATTTGAATAGTATTCAAAATCTGTTGTTGGTAATGATGCGCATTCCCTATCACTATAATTCGTAGAAGAATTTTGTTGACGATTAAGACCCGATGTGATTTGACGTCGTGCCTTCTTCATAATTTTAGCAATATTTGATGGGAATGATTTGCTTTTAGTACGAAAACTTTCACATTTTTGAAATAATTCAATAATTTTCTCTTCAAGTTGTTCCTTTTGACCTTTAAACTTATATATAGATAATTCATAATTCCTTTCTTTCTCCTCAAAATAACGTTTATCTTCTAAATGACGATTTAATAAGTCAGCATATTGATTGAATAAATTTGACATATTATCAAGTGATGATTTCCTTCCCACATCTAATTCATTATTTTGTTTAGCTAATAAATCACAATGCTGCTCGAATTGACTGCATTGATTGGTTAAAATTTTTATATGCTCCTTTAATTCAGCCAATTCACAATTTAAAATATTATTTTTTATCTTGAGGTCTTCATTAATCCTTTCAATGTTTGCATATTTTTGTTGAATTGATTGAAGATTGATATTTTCTTCCATTAATTCATAGAAATCTTTTCTAAGATTATCATAATTCCGTCTCAATTGTTCATAATCCACAAAAGCATCATTTTGATTTAGATTTAAATTGCTATTTTGATTTTTCAACCAATTAATTTCTTCTTGTAATCTCTCCGATTGAATACGTAATTGTTCGAATTCTTCAATAAATTCATTGCTTCCATCTTTTATTAACTCATTTTCCTTCATAAGTTCATGGTAATTCTTTTGTAATACTTTAAGCTGCTCCTTTAACATTGCAATAGTTTCAGCATAATGTATATTCTGATTTTCCAAATGGACTTTTTCTGAAACTAATTCACTTACATTAGGACAATTTTCAGTATCAATGCTAATCACAACAGAAGGATTTACAATTGCTTGTTCACAACGGTTCTCACAACTGTTATTGAGAGAGCATTTACATTGTTCATCCAAAGTTTGTACTAAAATATTCTTATCCTTCATAAGTTGTTGATTTTCTTCACTCAATTCCCTAACACGATCTTTATATAACATCATATCATCCAATTTTGCTTTTAATATATCAACATTTCTTTCTAATTGATTAGCTCTATGGCTACTTTCTCTTAAAGCATCTACTTCATCACGATAAACTGAGACACGTTTGGCTTCCACATATAATTCATGATTTTTCAAAATTAATTCGCGACTTCTTGCTAAACTGTTATGCATTAAATTACATAAAATTTCATTTTCTTGCGATTTCATGAGAAGTTTCTCCTCTAAAATATGAATTTTTCTTTTCATATCTGCCATTTCAATTGTATCATCTGATTTTTCTTTATTTATATTTTCATTTTGATTTTTATTTGGTAAAGTCACTTCTTTGGTACAATTTGATTTATATTTCGCTTCAATTTCTTTAAAATCTGTCATATAAGTGAACATGGTGGCAGCTGATAAAGGCTCCTTTATTATGATGCCACTTTTATTATTTATGAATGTTTGTCTTATTTCAATTATATCTTGTTGAATGTTTGGCTGCAATTTTTTAAGTGTTATACTCAAAAATTCCTTATTATGCTTATTATAAATTGCTGTGGCCAAAATTAATGTTAAGAATAGTTTCAATTCTTTCATTCCTTGCTTCGAGAATGGATAAAATGCCATAGTAAATGTATCAGGTAAAATTAAAATAGTTTGTTCCACTTCTTCTAATGCTTGCTTCAAATGGCCCACTAATTTATTGTAATTATTCATGGTTATAATATTGGCATCAAATTTAGATTCATTGTAGATTTCAGTTAGTTCAGCATTTTTCGAAATTATTTGTTTTAAAACACTTTCAATTAATTGTGGTTTAAACAGATCGCTATATTCGATTGATTTTTTAAAGTTTTCCGGTATGCAAGAAATAAACCATTCGCATAATGATTTTTTCAAGAATTCTTGAATTTCATTAAAAGAGACGCAATCACTAATTATTTGATTCATTTTTTTTTTAATTATAACGAAAATTTTTTGCGGTGTGTAAGAATAACAAATTTAATTCAGATACGAGATTATTAGAGTTTTCTTGTTAATGCTTTGAGTTTCAATTCAAAACTGATTGATGATTCAGAAAATGGCTTAACTTTTATATGTATATTAAGTAAAATCTTAGGGAAATATATAAAATTTACCTGCAGCCAACAATCAATTTTCTAGGACAACTTATATTTTCTCTTGGAAAAATTAGGAAAAATATTTTTTTTACCTAAATAAGGGAAGTTTTTTACCTACGCCATTTCTAAAACTCTTCTTCTTTCAAAACAGAATTTTTAAAGAAAAGAGAAAATTTTACAAAAAGTACAATTTAAAATTATTAAATCTAAAAGTTTAAATAGGCCTGTATTTTACTTAAGTTCTATTGTCATGAGAAAAGGGATTTCAAAGGGGCCACATTTGTAGTAGAAGTATGCTAAAGGCCCGGAAATATTTTCAGAAAGAACTTGTTATTCCTAAGTGGCCTCTTTTGAAGAAGGTTGATATATGTAAGAATTTTCAACAGTTTAGCAGAAGTCAGTCTTTGATCTATTTTAAAGTACCAGCTCTGGAACATTGCAGTATATTTTTTGAACCCTCCTGCCAAACTTATGTATTTTTCTTTTTTGTAACTTAAAATTTATTGCAATAACTTTATAGTTGCATTAGGGAGTTCTACATTAAATTTATTAAAAATAGTCCCTTTGAAACAATTGGTAATTTAATTCATTTTACATATTTGTTTTACATATCATTTCAGACAAATTCCAACAGCATATTCCAAAGCAAATGGCACTGCCATACCTTTGCCAGCAACTGTTATGGTACAAAGGCGTTGTCCACCCGATAAAGTACGACCTTTACCACCAACGCCAAGTCATACACCATGTAAGTAATTTTTCTCTTATTTTTTTCTATTTCCTTTTATATTATGAAATGATTCTTAAGGTGATTTTTAAGGTGCATCACCAAACAATCATCTTCTTCCTTTCTATCTACTCCCTACTCCTTAAATATGTTTTCTTATATCTCATTCAGGCAACATGAACTATAATTAGCAAGCAATTTCTTACTAAATCATACTGTGAACATTTTTATTTATTACAATCAAATGTTGTTGTTGTTGTTGTTGTTGTTGTTGTTGTTCTTATTATAGTTGTCTCTTCTGCTTAACACAATGAAGGAAAATGTGCCCTTATATTTAAAGAAATTTCTTTCAACAATCAACAACAAAATACAAAAATTCCAAAAAACAAAAAAAGAAAACCGAGCAGATTGAAAAAATTTATCTTATGAAATATTTTATGACACGCAATATACAAATTGTTTATTTTCAAATTACTTTCAATTTAAACAGATTTTTCAAAACAAATAAATATCATACTAAAAGAAAGAACTTAAAATAAGAAATTGCAACATAATAAACTAAATGACATGACAACAAGTCTAATTATTTAAAAAATATTCTTTAGTGATTTATGTTTTCTATGAAATATATTTTTTAGCAATTCCAGGTTTGGGTAAAAGTGGCAATGAATTTAATAACAGCCGCCCAAATAGTCCACCCTCCAGTAATCATAGCACACAAAGCCTAAAATCGGCCAATAATAATGGGTAAGAGAATTTCTAATCTTAAACATGATTCATTTGCATTTGCACTTGCTTATGCATTTCTCTGGCCATTCTATGAATTTTAGATTACGGCCACCTTGCATTAAAACTGGTGTAACAACAACAAATTTGACAAGCACCTCTATACCTGCCACAAATCACGTCCAACAAAAACATTCTATGCTGGATAAATTTAAGCTATTTAGTAGAGATAATAAGCAGCAGCAACAGCAACAGCAACAGCAACAACAACAGCAACAACAACAACAATTACAGCAACAGCAGCAACAACATCAAACAGCAACATCGAATACAAATTTAAAGCAAACGACATCGAAACGTACATCATCGTCATCGGGTTTTTCATCGGCCCGTTCAGAACGTTCCGATTCCAGTTTAAGTTTAAATGATGGCCCAATTTCACAAATTAAACCACCCACCGTTAATGCTTCAAGTGCCAATAGTAATAGTAAAGGTCGTGATAATAAATCTAATAATACAAAACAATCGAAATTATTGGCAGCTCAAACTAAAAAAGATATACTCAAGAATTCCTCCAAAACGGAGAAAAAAGAAAAAAGTCCAGCACGTTCTATTCATAGAGATGAAATAGTTTGTGATGGTAAAAATTTTAGTACATTGAATCGAACCAAACAAACTATTAATAAAAATAATCATAATGAGAAGAAATCAAAATCGGATAATAAAACGAATTTAAATAGTAGAACTGAAAGTAAAAATTCTTTAAATGTGAGTGGTAATAAAACGGCATTGATAAGTCCAAATAATAGCGGTTTACCGAAACCGATAGCAGCAATAAAAGGTACCAGTAAATTACCACAACTACCCATAAATACTTCACAGCATGCTTCATCAACATTGGAGAATAAGACACGTATGACAAATTCTAATTCGCAACAAAATATTCAAAATAATAAGCGGGACAAATGTGACATATCAAATGTAACAGCAAACATATCATTGCAACAGCAACAACTGCAACAGCAGCATCAGCAGCAACAACAGCAGCAGGCAAATATCAATCAACCACCAACACATATCGTTAAGCCCGTGCCCATTATGCCAGACATGTCAAATATAAAGACACATTTTTATAGTAATTATAGTAATATGGCCACATTAAATAACAACAACAATAATAATAATAATAACAATAATAACAATAATAATAATAACAAAATTAATTGTAATACCAATAACAAATAATAATAATAATAACAACAACAATAATAATAATAATAATAATCATCATCATCATCATCATATCTTAGAGAATAGTTCTATGTTAAGATCAGCAGTAACAACAACAACAACAACAACAACAACAGCAACAGCAACAACAATACAAGCAGCAACAGCAACAACATCAGCATCAACATCCACTCAAGATATTTTATATAGTCGTTTGCCACCACCGAAACTTACTTTCGCATCTCCAACAACAACTTCAAGTGGCCGAAAATTCGAATATAATTCCGGCTTAACAACATTATTAAGTTCACCATTAAGGCATCCGACATCAATTAGTAATGCGGCAACAATTGAATCTCAATCAGCCATCACATATAATTCAGCGAATCCTCAATTCCTGGATAAATCGAATGTTACAACAAAATTTCATACAATACCATCGAAAATTGTTACAACAATTTATGAAGAAGAGAAACCGATAAATGTTATACCCATGAGACCCTTATTAAGAGGTTATAATTCACATGTTACATTACCAACACGTGGTATTAAGAGTACGCAACATCATCATCATCATCATCATCATCATCATAATCATACGCATTCACAACATTTTTTAACAGATTTCAATGATACGGATATTCATCAGCAAGGTTATTGCAGTGATGGTGGTGATTCATTACGTTTTAGTAGTAATCGTATGGGTAATGGCTCCACTGCATCTTCATCCCTTAATAATCATGGCAGATTTCATGATCTTGACAATGGTTATTTATCAGAGGGTAGTAGCAGCAGTAGTGGCATCAGTTTTAATCATAATCCTGGTCTTCATATTAATACACATGGCAAACATTTTTTAAGTATAATGAGAGCACGTACTCAATTGCCTACCACCATTGAAGAGAGGTAAATGTCAGTTGTAATTTAATTAATATATATATATATATATATATATATATATTTTTTTTTATATATAAAATGTGTATAATGAATGTTGTTTGTTGTGTCAATTGCAATATATCAAGCAAAAAATTTACAAAGAATTCATATGATTCACATCATTTGACTTTTTCTGAATCATTATAACATTTATCCATTTCCATTGAATCTCTCTTTGTTATATACACATATCCCGCATTTTATAAAACTGTTGCATTGCAAAAGCGTTGTATTGTAGTGTTCCGCTTAGTGCAAATTCAATTCAAGCATTCTAATTACATTGATGCAACAACAAATCAATTGAATAGAAAGACAGTGAGAGTGAGAGTGAGAGCGACAGCGGGATCAAGATCGAAAACTTTAACAGAATAATCATTCTCTTGAAAAAAAAAAACTGCTTAGGCATAAATTAATTTAAAGAAGGAAATAAAGGGCTAACTTTTTATAACACTTCAATAATAAAAGTGGACTCTAGAAGATAATTTGATTTTCTCGTCTCGTATTATTTTGAAAAATACATATAAAAAATGCAAATATAATACTGTAATTTTTTATAATTTTCAGCCAATTTCATATTGTTTCAAATTTGTTTGGAAACTTCTTAAGAATCTTAAATGAAATTTTATTAAAATTGTTTATAATAAACTTGAAATAAAATTGTGAAATTTTATCAAGAAGTAAAGGAAAACCAAAAACAAAAATTTTCAAAAAGTTAAGTTGAAAGAACATAAAGTCCTATTTCAACAACAGTCAGCAAAAAAAAAAAAAAAAAGAAAAAATTATAAGAAAAAGAGAAAAATCGTATAAACTATGCGTGTTATAAAAAAGGAAAACTATCAAAAAAAAAAATATTATGCCGTTTATAACCACCAAAAAGAAAATATGAATTAAAAAGCAGACAGACAGACAGACAGACAGACAGACAGACAGACAGACATAAGGTTAAAATAAATGAAGTAGAAAATGCATAAAGTAAATCTATAAACGTCTTACATAAATATTCTTCCATGTGGAGTTGTCTGATGTCATTTACAATAAAACGCCATTTCTTTTTTTTTTTTTTTTCTACATGGTTTGCATTTATGATTAACCAAACTAAATAAAACAGTGTCATGCATTAAGGTTTGATAAGATGGATGAAGTGTAGTGTAGATGTATGGATAAATGAATGAAAACGAATGAAAATTTGCCATAATAATCTTTACATGTTGTGAGGTCTATCTATTTAAAAAGTGAATAGTGAACAATTTTGAAAGTTATCTATCAGCGCCAGTTAAGGAAATTAGCATAAAAATGTTACAGGCAAATAAAATCATATTTTTGTGCGTCTTTCATTTAAATCAAAGCAAAACTACTAGAAAAAATAAATTTAAGTATTTCTTTTTTATAAATTAAGAAAGACACTTCGCGTAGGCATAGTGCATAAAGAAAGTTTTCTAAGTTCTTAGCGGGCCTACAAGTAAGCAAAGTTTTTCGAATTATTCAATTCAATTGCCTTGAAAAGATGTGAGATATGATCAAAGTTTATTAAAAAAAAAAAAAACATGTCTAAGTGGATTTTATTGCTGGCATCTTTAATGTATGCAAACTTATCTAAGTTTAAAATAACCCTACAAGTAGGCAAAGTTTTCTTTAACGCAAAATTAAGATATTAATTGGCAGAATTTCATCTTGGTACAGTTTGGTATTTTCTTGAAATGGATTTATTGAATTTTTTAATTTGTTAAATGCAAGAGTCTGTCATTAGGAAACTAATGACAATTGAACTTCCTATAAAATTTCAATTATTAATTAATTGACTTATAAAACTGTTTGGAATATAAAATAATAATTTGCATATGCAACTCCTCTTATAATGATTTAAAATACAATTCAATATAATTTGAATTGTATTATTTAAAGATATTTTTGTATGTTTGTTAAATCTTGAGTAACATTTCATATTGAAAATTTCTATTGAATGTTTTACACATATAATGAGATTACATATACATATGTCTAATGTATGTTTGTGCTATAACACAAGGATAATGAATGTTTTCAAAATACTTTGATAGATGACAATTGTCTACTTCACAAAATAACAAATAACTTGTTATTAGATTCAACACTAGACCCTTAAGTTAACATTTATTTATTCATTCGGTGGCAAAAGACAAGTAGAAATGTTATAGATCGGCCGTATTAACTTAAATGTGCTTTATTTTAAGTATAAAGTTAAGTATATCTCTTCTCGAAAAGTTAGGTAATTTTTTGTTAACTTTAAACTGTTTCTTTTGAATAAAATCTTAATACTATTTTCAAGTGAAAATTTTATAAAGAAACTGAATGTAAGAATAATCTGATAATAAACATTTTCAAAGACAGATCCCTTTAAGTTAAATCGTGTACGCTTAAAAAATATTGTATACTAAAATTAAAAGCAGAAAACTGATGCAAAACATAAAAAATAGACCTTGGCTTGTTACATAAATTAACATAAATTTAATATGAATGGCACTCACAATGTGACCAGCAAAAATAATTTGAATGTATGACCTTTCATGTTTATTATGCAAACGGGTTAAGTGGAATATCCTGTGCAAGGAATGTGAAAGTATAATAAACAAAAAATAAAAAAAAAAAAACAAAAATTAAATTCATAATTTATAAAGTTTGGTAATAATGGAAGAAGAATCCGAAAATTTAAATATTAAACATAAAAAATAATTTTATGTCAAAAAAAAAAAATAGAAAATTTTACTCAGCGATTATAATTGCTACTTAAGTCTTGAAAGGTTTCTTAAGAGGCATAATTTCTACTTATTTAATCATTTGTCTTGTCAATTTTCACATACGCAACTTTAAAGTCTACGTATTTTTTCTCAAACCTGAAAGTATATTAAGGTTTTACTCTGTGTAAAATGCTTTATGCATTTAAGTTTAGACAACCACCGTTAGCTTTCAGAGATTTGTAAATTTTACATATTAGCTTAATTGAGCTTTTGATATGAAAAGTTTTGTAAAAAAAAAACTTCTCAAAGCATCTTATTTTTATATTTTGTGGACACTTTAACTTAAAGTGTTATATTAAAATGTAAAAATTAAAAGGGTTCAATAAGACAGCGCGGTAAAGAACGGTATTTAGTACATTTTTCATTCAAGGTTCCTTTATTTAGGATAAGTGTTACTATATTTACTTTGTACTAGATTTTTTTTTATTTAAAAATTTATTTCACAATATTGCGACCTCCCACAATGCTGTTTTAATTTTCTTTTGAATATTTGGCTAAGAAAAATGTACCTAAAAACAAGTGAAAACTTTGGAAAATTTCAATCAGAGTCGATTTTTAAATATCACTCACGGTATTTAAAAATCGGCGACTTTAACACGATTAAGATCAAGAATATTTAATTAAATTATTGGAAGGAATATCTGAAAGGCCTATTGTATGGAAATCATTGTAAACAGTTTGAAAAATATTCATTAAAATGATTAAAATTTGATACCAAAATTCAGTATGCTCGATTAGAATCATAGGTGGGGATATATCTGAAATAGTCACATGTGCATTTAAGCCCGCTCATCAAATTTTTTTAATAAAATATTTTATTAAAATATCTCAAAAATATCAGACAGAAAAGAAAATTGACAGATAAACTTAAATGGATTCAAAATTGCGTACGGTAGATCAATCTCAAATGATTGTGGCTGTTATGAGAGAACTTCATTATGCCCAAGGGAACTTAATTAATTTTATATGATTTACTTTACTTCAATGTAAAGGCGAACATCATTATTAAGTTCATAAAAATAACCAAGTTACAAACCATAAATTAAGTCTAATAAGAATTTCATTATAATTTTGAAACAAGGGTACTTCATAATTATGTTCACTAAACTATTCAAAATAATAATAATAGAAAACAAATTTTTATTCAATTCAAACAAAGCTAGTTCAATGTACAAAACCATTCTAGTAAAATTTTTAATAGAACTTGTCTATACGAACATCATAATGATGTTCACTTGAAGAAAAAGTGAAAGTAATTAAATCATTTGAATTAACTAGCAATCTCTTAAGATAAAAAATAATAAAATTTATGCATGAGATTAAGATGGAATCAAATAAATTACATAAATAGAAGCACACTACACCTCAAGGCTATTAAATTTCGATTAATAGATCCATAAGCATTCATTTCACAAAATATTACATAACAACTAAAACAACATTTATTATTGATATCATTCAACTAAAAACGGTAATAACTTTTATTGCAAATAATAAATTAACAAAATATCACAAAGCAAAACAAAAAATTGAAAAAAAAAACCTACACCAAACAGGTGGAAATATTTCAAACGTACATTTTTTTTTTTGGCAAAACGGCATGTACATAATTCAATCAAAATAAACCATAAATATTATATATAAAAATATATTTTTGCGTTTATAAGACATGGGTCAATAAATCATTGATATTATCAAAGGTTTTCTACAGCTTTTAAAAGAGTATATCGATCCAGTAAACTAATGAAGAATTCGTTAGTTAAAAATTTTATAATTTTCTAGTTAAAAATGCAGAGACTTGATCTTTGAATTTCTAGGGACTTTAGACGACTATCATCGGTACTATCATTTTTGCCTTAACTAAAAATTTGACTATCGAATATTTTCTTATATTATTCTCTAGTTGAAAATTTTACTTATATCAAAAATAGCACTGACCAAAATTTCCATTCTTACCTCAAAATGTGAATTCTATCAGTTACATTTCCTTTTTTTCTCTAGGTATTTCAAATAACTCTCACTCCCTTCAACTGAAAATCTTTTGGACTCTGGAAAATCTTCTATGAAACTTTAATAATTCCAAAAACTTCTACAAACGTAATCTAAAAAATTTATATGTTAGCACAACCCAGATCGACAACTTATCGATCCATATGCATGTTGTACAAATATACAAATATATTTATGTGGGCGATTTTGCATATTGTTGCAACAATATTTTGAAATCACTAACACACGCACATAACTATAAAAATACATGGCCAAATACATAGAGACATTGTAAATAAAAAAAAAAAAAATTGAAAAATAAAAACAAAATATAAATGTATGCCAGAAGTTTTGCATAAGTCGTTTTGACGCTGATGTTTCTTAGAAAGCATATCAAACTGATAATGACGGGCTGACAGACTTGATAATGCAATGAATGAATTGAATGAATAAAAATGAATTTTATACGCAGTACAATTGATATATAAAATTATGTACCATAACAATAACAAAATAACAAAATCAAAAGGAGGAAGGAAGGAAGAAAAAAAAGGCCAAGTAAAAATCTTTTGTTTCAATATGATGAAAAGAAGATGAACAAGAGAAATAATATCCTATCAAATGCAATTGTATGATATTGACGTATACCCACTTAAGCACACACACACACATACAAACACACACACACACACCTTTCTAATGCATTGTAGAACGTAATTTTTATAGATTCATAAATTTGTGTTACTTGAGTTACTTCAGTTGTGTTAATCTTCCTACTTAAAAGTGAAATATCAAAAAGACAATAATAATAATAATAACAACAACAATAACAACAAGATGTTAAAGAAGAAGAATTATTTACCTGATTTATATTTATTGCTATTGTTGTTATTTATATTACTAATTCCATTTAATGCAGTAAGAAAACGGCACAAGCGAGTTTTACTTTTCTTTCTCTTTATTCATTTCGTGTTTTTTTCTATTTTCGTATGAACAACTTTTGCTTTTTTAGGTAAACAAAAAATACAATTAAATAACAAGCAATGTGAATAGTTTAAGTAACACAAAAAACAAAGAAAAAAAAAAGAGCAAAACCGAACGCCTTCTGTTGTTTTGTAAGCAAGGAAAGTAGCAACAACAGCACTATTCAACAAATACAAACAACAATAAATAAAAACAGCGGCCAATAACCAAAATAATAACGATTATAAACTATTAAAGAAATACAAAGAAAGAAATAATAATTGGAAAACTAGTTTTCTCACCACTCCAAAATTTTATGCACCAACAAACATGCTCTCTCTCTGTCTCTCTCTACCACTCTCTCAATCATTAAAAAATTTTTTTATTAATGAATGAATATATAAAAACTCCTAGAAAATTCTCTTTGAAGAGAAAAGCTTTTCGCAAAAGAGAGTCACAGAGACAGAGAGAGAGAGAGAGATCAAATGGATTAAGAACAAATTGCAACAAATTGTTGCTCTTTAGCATTTGCCTTAATGATAAATCATTAAGTTGAGAGTCAAGAATAAGAAAAATTTTTCGAATATTTACATTTCAAGGTTAAAAGTTTCATGCAATGAAGTCAAGTCCCTAGATGAGCGACTTATCTAACGAGAGCGCGTTTATAATACAATTTTGAATTATTAAAATTCTTTTTAAAATTTTAAATTGCAAAGAAGTTCGAGATGGGTGCAGCCTTACAAACTTGTATTTTGATCAAATTAGTGTTTCAATATTATTGCACAAAAGTGCTTCATCGAAGATGACTTGAATTGTACTTTTCTTTTTACCTTGCCCTTCTATGGAATGTTCCATTTTCTTAAGTGTTTATTTTATGTAACAATTTTAAATATAGTTTGAGGAAAGTGAAAAGTAATAAATTTTTTAAATAATTTAAATTATTTGTAATTTAAATTTTTGCTTGAAATGAATTTCAGAAGATGCCGTCAGACAACATCATTTTAATACAAAGGATGCTTTGATGTCTCAATAACAATAATTTTATGAGATTATTTGAATGAAACTCCATGACAAATAAAAGAAGCTTTTCTTCATCTCTTTTAGAAGAGAAATTTTATAACAATAAACTAGAGAACTTCTCTTATTGGTAGAATGAAATTATAAGCAGCCCAACTGATTTAGTTTTGTTGTATAAAGTTTTGTTCAATTGGTTTTTATATAGTTCTTCTATTTGTTGTTGCTGTTGTTATTTGGAAACAGCTCAGACAACATGTTTTTTTATAAAAATTTTACTTTGTTTGTTTGCCAATGTTGGAAACCACCCTGAAAACGTAGTTGAACATTCGAACTGTGCGGTCGCAATTTTTTTAAATACTTCACTTTAAATTCACAACAGATTTTCGTAAAGAAACAAATACAATAAAAAAGTAATAACAAAAGCTAGCTAACTAAAGAAAACAAAACAAAGCAACAAAAAAAAACCAATTAAAAAAATGTTAAATGATTAATTTCTTTATGAGTTGAATGGAAAAACAAAAATAAAAAAAAGCAAAAATGAAAACAAAAAATTTCTGAAACAAAAAATTAAAATTTTGTACATTTTGTTAAAATTAACTAGTTTTTTTTTTGGGATTTACTAAATAATTTTCGTAAAAATATTAAATGTTTTACAAAATTATTTGTAAGCATCCAAAAAAAAAAATTGACGATTGTGTGCGTTTTACCTTAATTTGAATGGAAGTGTGCGTTTGTGTGTGTTTGGAATGTGTGTACAATAACATATATATATATATATATATATATATATATATATATATATGTATATTTAAAGAAAAGTCCTTTAACCTTTAATTTCTGACAATGAAATTTCCTTGAAAAATAGAAGCAAATTCCAAGAAAACAAACAACAACAACAATAACAATAACAACGAAAGAAACAAACAAACAAAAAATCATGTGTTCATTTCATTTACAAGAATATCAATTTATATGTATTATGTTTGTGCTTGTGTGTGTTTGTGTATTAGTACTGTTGTCCAATAAACAGAATAGGATTTTAGTGTAAGCAGAATTCAGATTCTCAACGTACACAAAAAAAAAAAAAACCATTCAAGGTAAATGAAAAATCGCAGAAGAAACAAAAATCCTTATAAAATGAAAATAGTTATTGTAAGTATGATTGCAAAGCATCTTACAGTCTTTAGCAAAAGTTAATTAACACACAAATATACAATGAAATTATTTGGGAAATATTCGTTAAATTTAGATGAAGGCAACTTAAGAAAATTAAATAGATTTATGAAGTGACAGCACCTCTCAAAATTAATACCAAAACTTTTACATTTTATTTAAACGGATGAAATTTCTTGAGATGGAAACTATCGGAAGACAAAATTAATGCCTTTAGTAATTTTAGGATTTTGCTACCAATTTTTTTTCCTTTTTTCGTTTTTTCCTTTATAAAAATTCGATTTAGATATTATGTCTTTTAAGATGACTTCTTAGGCAATTTATTTATTGTAAAATTAAGACCTAACAAAATTCCTTCCAAAAGGAAATTTTGTTGAGAAACTTTCACCACCCACATGTAAAGGGCGTATACATTTTATCAATTTATAACACTCTAAAAATTATTTGGCGGCCCCATAAGAGAAAACATCAAATTATGATTTGAAAATTATGACATTAACTTACGAATTGCCATTGAAGATGAAACCAATTGGCTAAACGACACGCCCATAATAAAGACTGAACTAGATAGATAGATGTGCACTTTTTATATCAATAATTGGACAATTTTGATTTATTTCAGAAAAATTTTTATATGAAAAGAACAATCTCAGGTGTTTGAAAGTGAAAAATTTGGTCTCAGTTACTTTTTTATGTAGCGGCCTTTAGAAAACCTCAATTCTATCCTAATTTCTCTTGATAGTCAATATAAATTTTTACATTCTCACTTTCAAAATTATTAAAAATTGCAAATTTTATCATTCATATTATGCGAAATTTTAATTAATTTTTAAAATTAATAAAAGTTAATGATTTTTCTATTGAATTTTTTTTTTTTTTTTATAGACAGCATACTTTCAAATGTATTAGAACCAATAAGATGCTGCAAACAAACAATTGTTTGTATAGGATTGATTTCTTGATTAAACTTAACCAATTTAATTGAATTATTTGTTTATTCCTTTTGGCCGTTTCCAATTGATATGAATTGAAATGAATATTTGGCAATTACTGTCTATATGAATTTGTAGATATTTATGATGCTATAATTGTATATTTATAGATAGGTATCCCCATATCCCCATATCTACATATATAACTATGGCCATTTGATCTTTCATGAGAGCAAACAAAACAAAATTTAAGAAAAAAAGGCAACTTAAATTAAATGAAAATAATTCAATGTAACGTAATTTAATGTAACGAATAACTATAACTAACAGGCCAATTGTCTTGTAATCATAACAAAATATCATTAGTTTCTTTGTTGTTTAGTATATTTTATGTTTTGGGTTTCGTTTTTTTTTTTTTTTTTTATTATTTTATGATCAACAAAATAAATTGCTTTTGCTTTAAGTAATAAATAAACATGTGAAAATTTAATATTTGTTTGAGCTTAAATTTGATATGCTGGCCATTAGTTGAAAGCTGAATAAAATTCGACAAATGTCGAATGTCTTGTAATAAAAAAAAAAGAGTTCAAAGCGGTTTTTGTCTAACTTTATCCTTTAGCTTGGTATTTATGTTATAACCGATATGCATTGAAGCGATTTTCTGAAATACCAGCATGAATGGGGGCAACCAGTTCCAAGAAGCACCTGCTCAACTGGGAGTGGCTTATGAGATGGTTGTTGGTTCTTCATTGTCATCAGGGGCATCATGAGTTACAAGATAGGATCCAAAGATTTCATTTGGTACCACGATATCACCAGTTTTAATAAAGCCCCTTGTGGTGATATTGAGGTTGGCTATGTGGGGGCTGTGGTGCCCATATCGCGGGCGTTGCTCGTTCAAATATGTATATGCTTGTCGTGCAGGGTGCCATTTCCCCAATAAAATGGGTTATTGGGCTAATTTAAGCTAAGCCTACAAGTAATAGGAAGGCTCCGTATCTAGATACCAAAGATAAAGCCGTGTATATAAAATGCAATTTAGGCTTTAAATTGGAAGTTAAGCGTGATGGTAGCAAGCACCCTGTATGACATGACGTTTGTGTGCCGTGCATTTGAGCCTTTACACAAAATTTGTCGAAATTTAGCAGCTTATTTCGCGTTATTATGGTAGACAATTAAATGAGAAGTATAATAAAATGATAGTGTCAAAATTTATTGTTCTGGAATTTGTTTTGTGGACATGGCATTTTGAAATGTAAAAAATGAAATGTAAAAAATGAAATGTAAAAAATGAAAATTATACATTTCCCATAAAGTTGTGCAATTTAAATTATGCTGTAGGCGTGACTTTATGACCAATAGAATAAATCTGTTTTATGCACACACCAGCCCAGTTAATTAAAACTTACAATAAAAATTAATGCAACATTTCTAGAGGATTTGCCTTCGCTTATAAAAAAAACTGTTGATAAATGAATTAATTCAAATTTTTTTGCTAATGCAATGTACAAGAACTTTTTATGATAACTGACATGTCTTTTTGAATGTCGCAAATGTTTTAATGAGTTTAATATATCACAAAAATTTATAAATGTTGAATAAAATGAGTCAAAAACAAAAGTCTTTATTGTCTTTATTGAATTTTCCTGTTAGTTAACGGTTGACTAATGCAACTAAAGGCAACCAGAAGACCATTTGTGTTCCAATTATCAAATTTTTGTAGCACATGAGATAATCATATAAATAATCAACAATAACAATAACAATAACAACAATTTATATGGATAACTTTAACAAAATATACACAAATCCATCCACTAAATTTATGTGTACATTTATGTATATATATATATATATGGATGTGTGTATGGGCGTATGTGTGTGGGTATGCATGTATACTTTTGGAATATTCATGTGTATGCAGAAGCGTATGTAAATTTAATTATAATAATTTTAGTCATTAAAATCTTTAAATTTTGTTTTTTGTTTTACATAATTTTCCTACTTTAATAATCATATAGGAAATAATATACACTTTCAAATACACACACACACACATACACACACACATATACATATATATATATATAGTCACAATTTTAAAATGCTTTCTTAAACTCATAAACAAGAAGCGTTTTCTGTGCTTTTATTTAAAATTTAAATCTCGTTCGCTTTACGAATTTTTCGTGATTTTTTCCATCATTCTGATTGCCCTGCTCATTATTTGCAATTTTACACTTAAGTAATGGTCTTTTAGTTTTTTTTTTTTTGACATAAGATACAATAAGTTTGTACTAAACTTTAGTGAAGTTTTCAATAAGCATAAGTTGGACTTTGCTAGAATTAATTCATTCATAGATCTGTCGGAATGTCCTTTTTATGTAATTGTAGGCTGATTTTCATTTAAACTTGTTCAAACAATTTTATGGTTAAACATTATTGGTCTCAAAAACAAGCTCTATGGGTAATTTTAAAGTAGACTCCATCTCCATGAAAAATTTTTCAAAATAATAAATTTGAATGGACCAGATTAACCCATTTTTAAAATATTTTTTTTTATAAAACCCGTTTTTTTCATTTTCATAATTTATCAACCAGTTTCGTAACTTGAACATAAGTTGAAGTGCTGGAGAGTATTTGAAAATCCTCTATAACCTGTTTTTTTTTTTTTGTTTTGTTTGTATATATTTATAAATTTTCTACGTGTTTAGACATGATAATTATCGTTAAGGGTGTAAGGATAATTATTAAAAATGAAAAGAAGAAAAAAAAACAATTTAAGTGACTTAATTAAAAATATTTTCAATGATATAAAATGTTATACATGCATGGCAAAATTATGCTGAGTGCATACAAAATTTTTAACATTTTTTAAGGGAAATTATTTTTTATTTATACATAATAATTAATAAATTTCAGTTTAAGTTAATTTGTATAACAAAAAATTTTTATATACAAAGTATTCTTATAATGCAGAACGTGCTTTTGTACTGAAAATACACAAGAAACGGGGAGATCTCATTTTTGAACAGTCTGAATTTGCAGTTTCTATGGTCAGGACCTTTTTTTAGAGAAGCCTAAAATTATGCAATTACAACTTTTGGCAATTTGAAATGCTAAGGAGTATTTAAAGAAAACGTGATATCATAAGAAAATTTCGATTTTCATGAATGCTAGCCCATTTTACAAGAAATTTTTTTTTTATAAAAATTGAAACAGTTAATAAATTATTCAACTTTTTCAGTTTTCTCCAAAAAAAAAAAAAAATTTGATCTAATACTTTTATTTATTACAATAAAATCCTTACTAAAAAATATTTAAACTATGAAATGATTATCCAACTCAGCCATTTAAATTTTTAAAGCTCACAATTAAATTTTCTAATAATAAAACGAATAACTATAAAAAAAAGGAAATGCTTCTGTATCTCATTCTTAAGAAAATTAAATTTTCTCTATTATCATATTCAATGTTTTGTACAGACAACAAAAAACTTTCATTATATACTTTTCCTTTTTTTTTTTTTTTTTGTCATCATCTATATGACTGTTTTATTTTTCTTCATTTCCATTTATCTCTAAAGAATATTTGTTACTTGTTTGACAGGCTTCAGCCACACACTAAAGGATACCAAGAACTTTACTCACTTCTTTATGCTTTGCATTACTTGTGGTGCAGATAGCAAAAGTTTTGTAAGGATAATAATAGTAATGTACGAAAGGACTTGACATAAACACATCAGAGGGATCTAAGTATCAATAATTGTCCTTGTACTTTTACTGTACCCAAATTGCACATATCGCTGAAGAGAATTGAATATAATTTTGATTAATATTTTAGGCGATAAATGGTACTAAGCATATTAGCATATTGGCATATTAGCTTTCTGTCACCGCCTAAAAGAACTCTTTACCTTTCTTAAAAAGTGTTTATTTCATGAGGCGTTACAGAGAAAAATTTAATAAACTCAATTTGTCAAAGGACTTTTGAAAAAGAAGCATTCGATACCCGAAAATTTTAGGTATATTCCGTCTCAGCACTAAGGATACGAAAATTGTTTAGAATCAGTCACTTTTTTTTTTTTTAATAATAAAACATTAAATTTCAATAAATATTTTCTTTTTAATTTTTACACTTTATGTATAAATTTTGACGAACATTAATCGATTAAAAAGTTGAAAAAATTAACAAGTACAATGCGATCAAATAAATGACCGACATTAACCAAAAAAAAAATATATATATATATATCGAACTTGTAGAGATTTGTTGTGCCGTTGAACTATTTGTGGCACTTACTTTTTAACACAAAAGATGCAAATAAATGTGCTAATAAAAAAAGAAAAGTAATAAAACTACATAAATATGAAGAGATGGAAATCTAAGGATTTACGATACTTGGGAATTGGATTTCTGATAATATTGTTTAAATAACATAAAAAAATTATAACTATGGAATGCTGCTTAATAAAATATACAATAGTACTTTTTATGTTCTTTAGATGTTGTAGTGAAATTAGAAAATTTTTTTTTCTTAACCTTCAAATTGTTTTATAATTGTTAAGCACAACGAGTTTGATAACTTTTTTAAACATCCTTCGTATAAAATTTTTGCTTGCAACATCATCCTTTTTATTGATTGTTCATTTACATTTTTATTTTTATTTGGTTTTATTTAAGGCTTTCAGTATTGTCCAAGACTTTTAAATATGATTTTTATTTGTATGACCATTCAAGTGAAATAATGCATAAAAAGCATAGAAAATATTCCAAACGTCTGGCCATGTAAATGGCATCAAATCTTTTTTTTACTCTAAGAGTTAGTACAAAAAAATGTTTAAAAAAAGAGTTGAACGGAATTAAGTAGTGAAATGAATTGCATCCTATAAAAAAAAAAGACATCAGGTAAAATGTTACGCCTTTTTACAGGATTTTATTACAATGAAATTTATGGAGCATTAAAAATTTCATAAAACATTTATTTTCTGAAATAAATCTTGCGAAAACTTAAGTCTTTGAATTGAACTGAAAATTGAACCGTGCTCTTCAATGTATATTAAATTTTAATAACTTTTTTTCAATCTATTTGATGAAATAAAAAAAATTATGGCACATTAAATATGGATGATAAAAATATATAGACTGCTTTTGCTTTTTTTTTTGACTCCCTGCTTAATATATTTAATATTTCCCCAGCAAACTGATCAATCGAATAAACTACTTTCTTTTTGTAGATATAAAAACATAAAATCAGAAAATTCAATACAAAAATGCCAACAAGAAATCAAAAGAAAACATCATGAGGCAAATCCATTCAAGAATTTTCATTTAATTTAATGATATTGACATTAGACTGAATTGTATGGTGATAGAAAAAAATGAAAAAAAATTCATAGTGACAAAAATTCAAATAGTGACAAATGTAATAGAAAATTTAAAAAGAAAAAAATAGGCAGAATAAATGGGCAACTCCATTCTACGTGCCTTATAATATAATTCACAGTTATTGGGAATAAGAAAAATGTATATTTTATAAGACGTTTCTTTGCAGAATCATATCGTAAATTAGTCTAAGTCAAAATATAAATTGAAAAATTTTTGTATGGTCTTTTGTAAAGGCTTTTCTTAAATATGGCAATTAAATTTATTTATAACAAGATTTGAGCCAAATTAATCATTTTTTATACAAATTATCAGTGTAAAGTAGACCCCGGATCAGTCTCAAACCCTTAAATTTTTGGCATATAATAAAAAATCAATTTTTTTCATTAGTTGAACGAATTTTACATTAAAGTCTTTTCTAAGTGTACTCTCATACATTTAAGAACATTTAAGGAATTTTGAAAGCCTAAAATATAAAAACCAGAATAGCAACGATAAAGTGAAATGAAAATTTGCATAAACATTCCTTAGCATTACAATGAAATTAAATGTTCGATTTGAAGTACTTTCAAATCGTTTCAATGATTTCATAAAAAAAAAGGAAAATTTATTTCTCTTGTGTTTTTTTTTTTTTTTTAATAAAAGTTGCTATTTTTTATGTATAGCATACATATCCGCTATACAAAGCGTAGTATATTTTAGGCGCATATATTTTTTATTAAAGTTTCTTTTTAGCTTATATTTTAGCTTAAATTTTTTAATGTTAACAATTTTTTTGCAACTTCATAATATTTTATTATATAGGTTTGAAATTTATAGAATTTGTAAAGTAGGTTGAATATTATTATATTGTTGTTATTATTGCTGTTACAAACTTGAAATGAACAGGTAGGCATATATAGGCTGACTGAATGCAATTGGCCTGACGAATTTGCCCAAATGACTGATTTACTGACTGACTGACAAGCAACTTAAAAACATGTAAAAGTTCTAGCTTGTTGCAGTGCCGTAATATTTTTCATATAATAAAAATTTTTTCATAAAATAAAAATAAAAATAATAACAAAAAGAGTTAAACGACTCTTACACTTTTCATATTTTCAAGTATGAATGGAAAAAAAAAATGAATACACATGAGATTTATGTGTTAAGCTTAAATTAAAATAGATTGCCAGTTTTAAAAATTATAGAGAGAATAAAAACATTGAAAGGAAAATTATATATTTTTGACAAAATATTTCTTCAATTTTTTCTTGATTTTTTTTTTTTTTTTTTTGGTTTAAAAGTAAACAAGAACGGAAGCCAATTACAATTATAATATTTACAAAAAAATTTTAAGTAACTCATAAACTCAAGTAGATTACTTATTTGGCTTAAACATTCTAAATATAATTGATTTAATGTAATGTAACAAAAGAGCAAAACTCTGTTAACAATAAAAGTGATAATTGTAATCTGGGAAAAAATTTTGATATCAAAGAAATATTTATTATTACTTTTATTATTATAATTTGAGATTACCTTAATTAACCTTAATTAACAATATTTAAAGAGAAAATTCCATTTAAAAAAAAACTAAAGAAACATGAAAAGAAAGAAAATAAACATAAATATCTTACAAAATGTTTCCAAAATAACAAAAAAAAAAATAACAACCATAAAAGCCATAAAATTAAACATTTACACTACTCCAGACAAAAAAAAAAGGAAATATTTCAATAAAAA
Source organism: Melophagus ovinus (assembly GCA_023089585.1). NCBI lineage: Eukaryota > Metazoa > Arthropoda > Insecta > Diptera > Hippoboscidae > Melophagus > Melophagus ovinus. Next base: position 8,397,772 of record JAKKIB010000252.1, on the reverse strand, counting down.
CGTGAGTGGAATTTTTTTTAACATAGATAAAACCAAGACATTAAAGAAGGCACGAATAAAAACAAAAGACAAGCAAAGCAAAGACATTTAATACATAACGGAAAGTTTGTACTTTACTTTACAGTTAAACACTAAAAAATATGCTATAATAAAGAAACGTACATAAGTATACTTCAATTTATTGGTTACATTTATTGTGTTAAACAAATATTAAACATTGAAGCGAAGTGAATAATAATGTTTGAGACCAACTTCATTTTACTTTACACTAAACAAAATGTTAAATTTCAATTTTTTTAAGAATCCTTTAAGTAAAACAACAAAACTTATATTTAGTTAAAATTAATGATATTTGTACAGCAGATATTGAATAGAAGGAAAACTATTGAAAGCCATGGCAAATTAGAGTTATGATGATACAAAAAAAAAAAAAAAAAAAAAGTCTATCATTTCCATAAGGAAGAAGGAAAAACCATTTTTGTTGGTGTGTTTAAGCAAAACTATTCTAGATGATATATATGGGTCATTAGTTGCAGAGTACAAAATGACTAAGGAAAAATGCAATAGTCAAGCAGTCAAACATTCAAATGCTTTCATGGTTTTTATATCAAATTTTAACATTTTTTAAAGCATATTGAAAATATTAATATTTGTAATAAATTTTGTAAAAAAAAACTTTTGCGAAATTTTCAATTTACTCAATTCATCACTGCAGTCTTATTTTTCCTTTTCTTTTTTTTTTTTTTTTTTTGTGTGCTTAGAATACGTAATAGTCACGGTAGTTTAGATAGTATTGGAACAACTGTACCCGGTTGTTCATCGATTGCATCGCAAGCAAGTTCTAGCGGCGGTTCAAATCCCAAAATGGATACTGGAAATAACGATCCGGGGATTAATATTAATTCCAACAATAATAGTACACATAGTAGTCCACAACATTATCAACTTAATCATAATAATACATCACATCGTTCATCTTCAAGTAGTCGACATCTTAATAGTAATTGTAATCGAGATAATTGGTGTAAAATATCAGATACTAATAAAACAGTTGAACAAATTAAATCATCACCATCAAGACGTAGTAGTACCGGTGGTGGTAGTGTCAGCAGTACTGGTAGCATTTCAACAAATAATACAACTTCAAAACAAGGTTCACCATCAAATCGTACAAAAGGTGTACCGCCTAGTTTTGGTTATGTAAAACGTTCGAATGGTGCCAGTACTGCAACAGCTGAACAACAAAATATCGTTTTAATGTTAAATTCAACAAATAATCATCCATTAAATGGTCGAACAGCTCATGTATCTGCTGTACCCCGATCTTTAACTGATAGTATGAATGCTAATCGCAAAATATCCGGTGGCACGCAAACCTTACCAAATGATCTAACGCGTAAGTATTCAAAATATATGATATTTAAAAAATATCGTTTAGAAAAAACATCGTTGAGAACAAACTAAAACGATCTCATAATTTGTTTATTTTGAATTTAGGTGTACCAGCTCAAACACAACATCGCAGTTATTCATTAACTGGACCAGGAGCTACACAATTAAGTCAAAGTATACGAGAACGTTTATCAACGGGTTCGCATAGTTTACCAAAACCGGGTAATGATATCTATCATCATAGGTAAATTTCATCATAAGATGAAATGTCATAACTATACAATTTTCTTCTATTTATAAGTTTTTTTTTCCAAATCAATTGTTTGTTTTACAATTTGTCATTCATAGAATGGCAAATCGCTCTGGTAAGTTATTAGATGGCTCTCTGTCGGACACGCAAACCTATGCTGAAGTCAAGCCGGAATATAATAGTTATGCCATGTGGTTGAAACATAGTAATACAACTGGTAGCCGTTTATCTGAGGGTGCCATTCTTGAAGCAGCAACAGCAGCAGTTGGAGCGGCAACAACTACAACATCAATGCAGCAAATGAATTCAAATTCACCGGCCATGCTTAGGCATAATCATAAACTTATGCAACAACGTGCTGCTGTGGCAGCAGCAGCAGCAGCAGCAGCTGGTGGTGTTGGCGGTGTTGGTGGTGTTGGTGGTGTTGGTGGTGATTCATCATCATACGTTCAAAGTCCACGCATGAACCGTAGTAATAGTATTAGGTAAGTAACAATTATTGTTTATTCTTATTGACTTTTTCGATTGTGTTTTGTTTTATTTTATTATTTATAAACCAAAACTAATAAGCAAAATTTGTTGGATTTATTTAATGTAAATATTGTATACATTATATATTTGAAATAGTTACTTAAAAGAACGGACATATCCCAGGTGATTATGCGTTAATAAATTTAAAAAAAAAATGCTTCATTTTCATTGTTGTTCTTTTTAAAGATTTTTTTTTTAAGCCTTCTAATTTACAAGCACGAAACTTTTTTTCTAAGGCATGTTATCGCTTCATATTTAGACTTTAAGTAGATTTTATAATAAATGCTGAATAAAACATTTATAATAAAATATAGGCTTATTGTGAGAACATGAGAGCAATACAAATAAATTCCACAAGTTATATATAAACTTATGTATACAAAAAAAAAAGGGGGTCCATCAATAAGAGTGTATTGATCACAAAACAATTGGCAATTTAGAGAAAAATTTACATAATATATAAAATTTTTTATAAGGTCTACAACGTTTAGAGCCTTTCCATCCATTCAATTGTTCTTTTAATTTCAGTCCATAAGAAATTTAATTAAAAAAAAAAATGTCTTACAGCAAACCAGGACCACAACAAATTCTCTTATAAAGAAACGAATTCGAATTTAATAGACTAATATTTTTAAAAATTTTCTAAGGGATAAATTTATATTCCAAATGTAATGGCAAGTTTTAGCTTTCAATTTTTTATGAAAATACTGAAAATATAAATTCTCATCCCTAAAATATGTTAGAATTTATAGAAAAATTTTGTGAACTCTTCAAAAATTAAGGATACAACGATCAAAAATTAAGGATACAAAGTGAAACGGAAAAGTTAAAACGTTTCATATTCCTTTCATCATCTCAATCAAAATCATTTCAATATTTTCACGTATGTTGCCTTATTGTAATGAAAATCCATCCATAAGCTTTTTACCGAATGGTCCCAATGTATGTTTATATATTTGTACATTTTATATATATGTAACATAAAGACAGAAATGTCTGCCATTCCACTGATATTGATTTTGTACTTAAATTTTCTTTCTCTTTTTTTTTTTTTTTTTTTTTTTTGTATGATAAAAATTGAAACGACCTTGTCTGACCTTTTTCTATATATTTATTAGAAATATATATACGTACCGTGCTTTATCGTGCTTTATAATTGCATGTTTATGCCGAAAAAATTAACTTTATCAATTTAGCGAAGGCCCTTTGCCCTTCAACGGATAAAAGAAATACAAAAACTGAAATTTGAAAATGTCTGGCTTCGGCAGAAAGTAACAAAAAACCATAATAAAAATTAAAATAAAAGAAGAAGAAATTTTGCCATTTGAATATTCATATAACAAACTTTATCGTTTGAAGAGCATAAAATTTTTATTAAATTTTTCATATAATAAAGTGAAAAATTCTTGTGGTTAATATGATAAATTTCAAAGAAATAAATTTCATTTTGAACTATCAACAAAATTTAAATATAAACCTTTGCCATAAAAGAGCTCTGTCATATATTTTGTTTGTTTTTGCTTCAAATTAAAGCAACGAAAGTTCTAACAAAATGAACACCAAACAACAAATGAACAAGTGAACAACTGAACAACACTAAAGTATGTTAAATTTATTGCATAAATTAAAAAGAAGAAAATGTTCTATGGCAAAACAATTACTTGAATCTCTTTCTCTCTCTCTCTCTCTCACTCTCTACTTTATTTACAATGCGTGTGTATGTGTAAAGTACACCTCAGAAATCTTTTACAGGGCAAAGCACGCACACACAAAACATCTAGATCATATAACTTTACCTGTCTAACAATGAAGATTCACCATATTTTTTTAAAATTTGTTGTCCAATTAATAAATTTTTTTGCTTATAATGCTTTTTTTTGGGTGCATACTTTTAAGCTTTAGCAATATATTATGAATAAATTATAATACGCCTAAATGTATTTTATTTTCGCTTTGTGTAATTAGATCAACAAAATCGGAGAAAATGTATCCATCAATGTTGACACGTGGCCCTGATTTAGATATAGAACCATATTATTGTTTGCCAGTAGGTGCTAGTACTGCCACCCAAATGGCAGCAGCAACAGCAGCAGCAGCAGCAGCAGCAGCTGGTGGCCATAATTTAATAAATAATGCACAAGCAGCTGCTGTTGCTTGGAGTCAACCAACATCACCCACACCAATTAATCGAGGTTATATAGGCACTATGTCACCATCTCATGCTAATGCTATAGTTGGCATTAGTAATGTTAGCAATATAACAGCTGTTACAGCAACAGCAACTGGAACAGCAAGCGGCCCAACTTGTGGTACACATAAATTAAGTTATCCCAAAAAGAATGACGAAGGTAAATTTATACAAAAAGTAGATGATGACATAATGCCTTTTGGAAATGCTATACTCAAATAATTCTATAAAAAATTTCATTTTCTTTCTTCATCATTTGTCTAATACCTGCCTTGAAATACTTTGCCATAGTTCATGGTAGTGCAGCTTCTTTATTATCTGGCGGCAGTTCATTATATGGTACATCAGAGGAGCGACAAGCCCATGAAATAAGACGTTTAAAACGTGAATTAATTGAAGCCAGAGAGCAAGTGTTAAGTTTGAGCAGTCAATTATCAACAAATGTAAGTACAACAAAGAAATTTATATATTAATTAAAATAAATTTACAAAAGAATGAAAAATATATAAAAAGTAAAAAAAAAAAAAAAAAAGAAAAGCTCATGTGGGCTCGTCCGGGATTTGAACCCGGGACCTCCCGCACCCTAAGCGGAAATCATACCCCTAGACCAACGAGCCAACCCTCGTACAGATATCATAAATAAAATTTTATACAAACTGAAATTTTTAGTTTATTAATATTTCTTTAATATTTTAGAAGAAAATTCTGTTTTAGATGGAATCATTTGCATAAGTCTGTTAAATAATGCAGTTTAAATTTAGGCTAAATGCCAACTTTAGCCAAGTCTTAGTGTGACGGTCATTTTGCTTCATTAAAACGAATAACATTCCAAAAATATTTAACCAAATATTAAAATCAATAACTAAAAAATTAAAGTGTAATTTAGCAAGTTTTTTTTTTCTTTAATTGCTTCGTGATTTGTCATGACTCACTCACTAAATTTAAATCAAATCACACATAAGTTACATTCTCGATATAAACAATCTCAATAATCTCATAAAATTCCAAATTATCTTAAATAAGTCAATTTCAATTTTTCATGTTTTTTATAAACAACTTTTAGGCTTAACCAAAAAAATTAACAAACAAAAATTCACTACTTACTCCATTTTCACAAAATGGCTGGCATCCCAAAAACTTTAAGTCTAAATTAAAAAATCTGAAAAATCTGCTATCATTTGATTAATGTTTTAATAAAATTTTATAAATGTTATAATAAAATTATAAAACATCTTCGGCAAAAGTATAAGTTATTTTTAATCAAGAAGCAAAAACTTTTCTCAATAAAAGTTTTACTTGAAAAATTTATGCAATTGTCATTAGAATTGTTTTCTGTAGTAGCTGGCAAATACTTAAGTTTTATATCATAAAAATATCTTTTGTTTTTGGAAATTTTTCCTGTGTTAACTTTTGTTGTTGTTGTTGTTGTTGTTGTGTTTTTTTTTTTTTTTTGGGGGGGGGGCAATATAAATCAACAAGAACATTTATTAGAAAAACAACTTTATATTATTTTTACGAATTCACTTTGCTTGCTTTTTAATTTTGTACTTGTCCTTCAATAGACAGAATTATTACTTTTTTTTATTGTAATAAAAGTCAAGAAAATTTTTGAGATAAAAGATGAGAAAAGGTGTCAAGTAAAAAAAAGAATAAGCATAAAAATTCTTTTGACAATCAAAGTTAACTAGTAAACGGGCTACAATGCAGCAATTTAAGGCAGTTAAAATGCTAATTGGTAACTTCAACTTAACTTAAACTGCCTCAAAATGGATCAAATGAAATCCACTGTAAAAGGAACCAAAGACTAAAACAAGTTTTATGAGTGAAACTCAGAAAGTGTGCATCCATGTTTGTTGCTCATCCATTTTTTTTGTAACACTTCATGAGAAATATTTTCAAAAATGTAGGCGTATCAAATCGGTAATTTTTTATAATAATTTTATTCAAATAAACTTTTTTTTAAGTCCAATTTTCGCAACAAAAAAAGTGGTTTTTTTTAAAGTCGCTACACGCACTTTAAATTGTTAAGTTGCCCTAAATTTCAATGTAGAATGAATTTTGATTGAAAAAAGTTTAGATAGTGCCTTTGCTTGAGTATTAATACAAAAAGTGCCTGATCTACCATACTTTAGATGGAAGATTAGATAAACTTAAATGATTTGCAAAATAGATTCTAAATAAAATAAATGGAAAATGCTTTTCTCTTTAACTTTTGTTTAGCACTCTGCTGATGTAGAGTGTTCAGAATCTCTTTTAAAAAAAAAGGGCCTTAGATGTTTACATGAATTCTTATTGTAAAAAATTATTGTTTTTGTTTCAAATCTTTTATAAAATATATGCACTAAATTTTTATACATTGTTACATATGACTTGTACATACAATTTCTGAACGTAGCATAAGTTTTAATAACCGTCATCATCATTTTTATGGTGTCACTGCAGTGCCAGTGGTTTATAAAAGTGAGAAATACCTATTTGCTGCTTGCTTGTTCTTCTTGTTTCTATTATTATTATTATTATTATTATGTAGGGTTTCATTATAATAAATAGCGTATGAAGAAGCTCTTTACATTGCTCTGTAAAGCTCTTCTGCTTTGTCACTTTGTCTGCTTTTCATTTTATTTTAGCGGTTTGCGGTGTGATATATAAAAAGTAAAAAGGCACAATATCACAAATCACAATACAAAATTATATGTTAATTTTTTTTATTAAACTTTTCTATGTGATTTTTATAAAATAACTGGCATTTCATTAAGATAAAATTTCTTACATATCGATATGAAAGTATACAAATAAATGTTGATAATAATAATGCTACTTAAATTGGAATAACTAAAAAATATTATAATCAAACAGAGCTACTAATTACTCAAAATAAAATAATAGCTCAAAATGAAAAAAAAAAAAAAAAGAAATATGAGAAAATTTAAATTATGAAAGAATTTTCTGAGATCTAAAACAAAGGTAATTCTGTAGGAAATTTTATATTTAATTTTAAAGGCCTACTCATATTCATTTAATACAATCTTGAGCCTAAACACTCAGTCCATAAAAAAGTCTCTAATTTTATTTATGAAACTAAATATTCAGAGCATAAAAATTTTCTAATTTCATATCTAAACAGAAATTAATCTAAAAATCTTTAGCAGATTAAGCAAAAAATTTCAAAAATACTTTGAACATTAAGTAACCTAGATTGCTAATTAATTAATAAATATATTTATATTCATAAATCTAATCTTGACATATTTAATTAATATGGAGAATTCCAAACTCTGAAAGCATAATTTTTAGTATCTTTCCTTCAAGTCTTATATTTGAAGCTCCAATTAAATGTAACAAATTTTAATCAGGTCATTTTTATGCTAATCATCGATCTTGTTAAGTAAAATAACATTTGCCCATACTTCGCAGTCGGTCCAAATGTGGGCCATAAGAAAGTTTGAGATATTAACTAAGCAACTACAAACGATTTTTTTTATAAATTGAATAAGTAAATTTTAACTGCCTAATAAGAAACTTAACTTTTGAAATATTTGAAAATTATTATTTAGTGAGGGCGTGGTCATTAATGTTATACAGTTTTAATATTACGAAATTATAATGAAATTGCCCAAATGACATATCAAAATTTGCGAGAATTTTTCATACCACTTGAACATTTCAATGTACTTTTTAATTTTTAACATTATGAACAAATTTTATTATAAATTAAATTGCAGTATATTACAGTTAGTTTACTTATTTGCATTGCTAATGAAAGAATAATTCTGAAACAAAGGAAAAATACTTGATAGAAAAGGAAATTATTTTCTTGATTCTATTTAAATTTATGTCTGCAATGTTAAGCTTTTAATTCCTTTTAATATGCATTTTTAAATAAAATAATAATCAATAAATCATCAGTCTGACACATTTGTCTTATAATTTTTAAATAAATTAATCAGACAGATCTTCAGATCTTGCATTCAAATTGTTCTTAAAAGATTTTCAAAGGATTTTTTAACATGAAAAAATTATGCTTTTATTATTATTAAATGCCCTTTATCAAAGTGATGTACAGTTAGGGAAATGTTATTGAGAATTTTTTCCATTAATTATCTAGAGAAAGGGAAAACTATCTTTAAGCAATGATCGATTTAATATAGAAAAAAGAAAACTATCAAAATTTAAATTTAGACTTATTGACCTATATGTTGTAATAGGCACATTTAAAAAAAAAAATAAATTGCCTCTTATATAAAAACTGATTGCTTTAATTATAACTGAACAAGACATTCATTTGTTTATGTATCTTATCATTTTATGTGCTCTCTCTCTCTCTCTCTCTCTCTCTCTCTCTCTCTCACTATGCCAATCTTTCTCTATGTAATGTAATGTAATGCTAATGTAGAAAAGAAAAGTCTACCTCACTAAATAGTGAATTGACCCCTTTTTCATTGCATTATAAAATATGTCATTGTTTAAATATGTTTGGGTTACAAATAATAAAAATATACACAGCTATATAAATATTAACGACTGATAATGTAAATATAAAATAGAAAAGATAAGGTGAAGAACGCACACACACATACACATACGCGCGTACACGCACACGCGTGTACAAGTGCCCCCACAAAATTTGAAATGAAGAATTGAAAATAATTAATGAAAAGGCCAAGAAAACGGAACATCGAAAAAAAAAACCTCAACTTAAATAAAACTTAACGGATTAAACGGACACGTGTTATAATTCAAATAAATATGACAATTTTCAGTGATTATATTAATTAGTGATAGTTAATCTTTTTCATTACTCATCCTTTCTACCCCTCTCATCTCTTCATTACAATGGACTTAATTTAAATTATAAGTCTTCATTCTAAGGAAACAATTAGAAATTTTACAATCTGTCGTAAAACATTTTTAAATATCGTACTTAAGATAAATGAGAAATCGAGATAATAGAAAAAGCACAAAAGTCGAATGTGCCACTTTTGGTAGAAAATATATAAAACTAATATGGCCAAGTTATTATTTATGTAAATTCAACAAAAATTAATTGTTTACATTTAATGTAAACAATTAAGTAAACAATTTAAATGATAAAAAATGTTATCAAAGTAAAAGCAAATTAAATGTAATATAACTCACATAACAATTTGTTGAATAAAGTTGATGCATCCAGTAAACGGCAATTGCAACTTTTTTTATCTGTAAAAATTACAAGTAAAACTACGTTTCATTTACTTTTTAATAGTAATCCTAAGAAAAATGCTAATGCAATCCAAATGTAAATATTTCTTAAGTAGAATAATTCATAAAATGTATATAAACAATGAAATGTTGCATATTAAAATGAAATGTTGCTAAATAAGATACTCTCAATCAATTTTCCACCTTTTTGCTTAAACTACAATTGTGTTATTTACATTACAATAATATTTAAATGTAAATGATTTCAATAATTTTATTCTACATATTTGTTTGTTAAAGAAACGAAATGATAGATGATAGAAAACTATAAAACAGGCGTCAACATGTCGCCCAACATTTTCTTTTTTTTTTCTCTTTTTGTTTTATACATAAACTCAATAAGAGCAATGTTATGAAAAGTTGCAAAGGAAATACAGTTAAATCTTGCTATTGCTATTCTTCTACTTTTTTGTCTTCTTCTTATTTTTTTATTCTAAATCTCAATAGTTGCCTTAGTTGACATAAGACTTACAATTAAGGTTGATTTTTGCTTTGGCCCCTCAAAAAGAAAAAAACAAACTAAAAAAGTCAAAAAAAAAACTTGTTGCTACTACTTTAAACATTACAATAACGCTAAAGTAAATATGGAAGGTAAGCAAATAAAGCAATAGCTAGAAGGCTCCTTAAAGTCTGCCAAATGATACAATAGTTTCAGTCAACTGCAATAACAAAATCAATGCGAATGAGATGGTCGAGCAATAAATAAACCAACGTCTCTCTCACAGTTGGAAACTGACTGACTTTTATATGATGCATTTCTATGTTGTAAGATAAAATATGACAAAAAAAAACAAAACAACAACAACGAGCAAACAATAACAACAATAAGAAAAAGAAGAAATTGTAAAAGAGAGAAGGGAAATCTAGTTAGCGAATTATAATAATAATAAAAATAATGGAATAACAAACAATAATAAGAATAAGAATAAAAATAAGAAGAAGAATAAGAATAAGAAGAAGCATAAGAATAATGTGAACTCTAACAAGTTGTAAGATTTGATAAAGTTCTTCTTCTTCATTATTATTGATTGTTGTGGTTTATTGTTCGTTATTGTTTTTATTATTATTATTATTATTATTATTATTGTTATTATTATAATGATATTTTATATTATTATTTCGCTGCTATACAAACATCACGAGACAATAAATATTTTAGAACCGCACAAATGCTGTGCCGTCAAACAGGCGGCAAATATTTTTGGCAAAACATAGCACCGAAAAGTTATTGACTCCAAAGGATTACACTCTTTTACCCTGCTAACACTTTTAACATTCTACAACAACAACAAAAACAACAATGATAACGAAAAGACAATTGTTTCTATGAATTCATTTGAAACGATTATTTCGCCGAATAAACAAAAGTAAAGTAAAATTTTGTACAGATACATTGATTTTTTTTGTCAGTTGCCGTTTAGCTGTGAACTTGTTAAAAGCGGTTAAGAAAACAAATAATAAAGTTCAACGTATTTTTTCTTTTTTAATTTTTACAAAAAAAAAAAGGTTGAAATTTCAAAAAGTCTAAAAAATGAATAAATAAAAATTAGAATAATCGGTATAAATTTGTTATGCAAATTCCCATAAAAAATTGTCTTAATTAAATTAAGAATTGATAATACTTTGATAATTTGTTCTTTAAAAAAGGGCGTGGCTAGAACAAAATTTTTTTCTTTACAATGAATAATTTACCAAAAATTTAATGAAAAAAATAATATTTTAATACAATATCTTAAAGAATTTATAAAAAATGTGAAATGTGAAAATTATGGGCGTATACAATTTGAAAAAATTTACTTTAATTATTAAATTTTATTTTGCTTTACATGTTTACGTACTTGCCAAAACTTTAAATACTTTCAAGCAATTTTAGTGGATTTTTTTTATTCGAAAAGTGATATATTTTAAATTGTAGGCGTGTCATAATATAAAATTACAAATTATAAAGCCTAACATAAAATTTGTCATTTTCTAATATAAAACATACGCTTAGCAACAAAAGAAGCAAATTGTTTAGCAATTTGTTTCTAAACATGTTTCACACTTTATGTTATTACACACATTATGAGGAAGGCAACATTGTGCCAATTCAAATATACAGTTGAAGCAACTTATTCTGCCCTTTACGTTAGTTTTAAGTAAATTTCCCATATTTTAAATGAGAAACAAAACAGCAAACACGAAGAAGAGAATGTTTACAATAATTAAAAAAAATTCTGTAAAATAAAATATCAGGAGAACATTTCAAGTCACTGTTTTTTCCTATATAATTAACGTAAGATAGTACAAAAAAACAAATAAGCAACTAACTCAACATTATTATAACAGAAAAACAGAGAAAAATGGAGAAAAATAATTAATAGAGATTTGTTTTTATAAAATACAAATGTGGAGAGCATGAAATAAATAATCAACTATTTAGAGCTATAAAAAGAGCATAAAAGAAAGAGATAAAATGCGAGAGAGTAAAGATCTCACCATAAACAACACATTTCTAAATGATCATAAGAATAACTAAATTGCAACATTTTTAGTTCTGTCTTAACTATTCGTGGGAAGTAATGTACCGGCTTTTTACAGGCGTATATATGGCCTTTCGCGATAAATTATAAAACAATTATTGCATTTTTTGGTAAAAAAATAAAAGTTTAGAAAATGTAATGGGAGAAAATATGGAGCGATTGTGTGTTCTAGTTTAGAAAGAAAATTAATTATAAAAAGAAAATGAAAATGAATAAAAAATCAATCAATAATAATTTGTTCAAAATAAAAAAAAAAGGTAGAAAAATTAAAAATAAAATGTGCATCCAAATTAAAATGATATCATTTATGATGAGTACATTTTCATGATAGTCGTTCTTAAATTATATGGAAACCGGTTTAATTTTTTGTTATTGCACTTTTTTGTTTTTCCTTTTTTTTTGAAAATTAACTATCTACGTTGTTGTTATTTTTTTTGTTTTGTTTCAATTTGTTTTACTGAAGTTCAAAAGTAGTAATTAAAATGAAATTTACAAAGAAAGTTTTGTACGTATGTTTTAATATCCATATAAACAACTACAAAAAAAACCAAAACAAAAACAAAAAAAGTGCAGAAAAAAAATTAGAATACAAGTAACAAGATGTGTTAAGAGAAATTTTTATAATTTATGCGATATAATAAAAATCAGAAACCTAAACTATAAAAAAATAAAGCAAATATGAGAAAAGAGGAAATAAGAAAAAAAAAGTAGTTGGTCAAAGGCGGCTTTTAAATACTCTACATCATCATTTTATTAACATTTTAAAGTCATAAAGACAAATTGTCATGGAAATATAAACTGAATGATTTTATTATTCCAAGTGAAATTTTCAAGGTCATAAGAAGAAGCCAAAGTGTTCTTTTTGGGAAAGGCTTTTCAAAATTACATACTTCTTCAACATATGAAGGCCTGTCAAAAATTACTAATTTTATCACCTTGAAACTTCATGCCGGTTTTCTAATTTGCAACAATTTCAATATTGCCAATTTTTTTTCTGTGGCCAAAAAGTGCCAAAAATTTCTGTTATTCGAGGAGTGTTGTACAAAAAAAATTCCCGTTAATATTGATCTTAGGGATTTAAGGGTCCTTAAACTTTTCTTTTTAAAAAATTTTAAAGCGAAAACTTTGACATTTTAAGTATCACATAAAATGGTGTTTAAAGTACTTCTAAAATAAACGATCGGATGACAAAAACTTTCAAGATGTTTCATGTTAAAGCATAAATTTAATATATCACAAATGGTGTAGGGTATAATTTAAAAAAAAAAAAAACCTAGAAATGTAACAGTATTTTGTGCCTTATAAGTTTATGCATCGTGTCATTGCACATAACTATGAAAGTAGTCAGTACCAGGCCAGAATAGTTAATAATTAAATAGTACAAAAGAAAAAAAAAAGTGATAAAAAAATAGAAATAAGTTAAGTTGATATATAAAATGTGCAGTAGAGGAGTAATTATAATAGTGGCCGCATTTAATTAATGATGTTGGTGATTTTATCTCTATCGCAATGTCTGTCTACCTGTACTTTGTAACACACATAAATGACAAATATAAAAATATAAAAAAAAAAAAATAAAGAGTATAGATAAAGTAAAGCAACAATAACAAAAAGAATTAAAAAAAAAAATGAAAAATATTTCTTCATTGAAACTAAAACATAACATGACATTAAAAAGTGCCCTTCATTTTATGTTTATTGTGCATAAGCAATTTAAGTTATTCTCATTTTATGTGGCTATTGTTATTGTTATTGTTATTGTTATATAATTGTTGTTAATAAATTTGTTTAATGTTATAATGGAATTGAGGGTTAAATTTTTTCATATGCCACAATGAGCATAAAACAATTCAAAAAAAAAAAAAAAATAAAAAAATAAAAAAATAAAAAAAGGCAACAACAAGAAAAGCAAGCAAGCAAAGTTATTTCTACCGGATATAAAAACTAAAACTAATGTAGCAGTAACAACAACAATAGCAACAATAGCAACAATAGCAACAACTAAATTATAAATCATAAATTAAAATTGATGAGAAGAAATGAAAAGAAAATTAAAAAAGAATTAAAATTTAAATTCATTTTCCTATAAAATAAAAATTTTTCTCAGAAAAGGATACGGATATGAACATGGGATATAGACATAAATAAATCTAAATGTTATCTAGATAAATTTTAAAAATGTTTTATCAAAATTAAACATAATCAACTAAAAGAATAAAAATTTGTGAATCTATAAATATAAATAAATATTAAATATAAAATAAAAATATGAACAATTAAGCACAATAAATTACAAAATAAATTATTCTGTAATTTAGCAATAATTTACCTAAAGATTTTTCGAGCCGAAATAATAATGGGGGTTTTTTTTTTGGTTTTGTTTTTGGCTTGAAAGTTTTAAGCATTGAACTTTTAAAAGTATTAAGCCGGTAGATGCAGTAATGTCGATTCTTTTAGACGGGACACATCTCAAGACCTTCTAGTGTGAACTATTAAAAAGATTTTTAGATAGATGAATCTTTTGTTATATCGATCGTCTTAGATTTAATTTTTTATCAATTGTCCTGAATTTTGATTCGTTCATCTAAATGTTATATTAAGAGCGTAATTTTCCCAGAAATTTTCATTATATTTAATGTAAATTTTTTGAATTTTTAAAGGAACCCCTTTTCTTATAGAAATAAGATAAAATCATTATCCGTAACACTTTTCGTCTAACTTGGACATGTAAAAAGCATTTGTAGTTCTGTATAGTTGAGCCAAAAAATGGGCTACAGAATGAATTTGAACTAATGCCTTTATATAGCAAGAAGATTATCCTTTCAAAATTTACTTATTTATCTCTTCTGATTTTGAAATTGATTAAACAACTCGATTCAATTCCCTTAATTGAGGAAGTACTTTTATTAAAACTAAGAGGCCTTTTTTTAATTAAATAATTAGATTTAAGCAATATGCCACGCCTATTAGTAATGCCAATTTTATATATTAATATTAAAGATTATTCTTTCAAAATCACAAGATGTGCTGTGTAAGGCACGCCCATAATTTTCTAACGAATAAAGATTTAAGAGAAGTATTTTCTTTATATGAAATCATGTTGCTATAACTTGACAAGACCACGCCTACATATATTAATAATATATGGACCAGGCCTACAAATAATTTAATCTTTTCATGGAAATCTTAATCAAAAATTGTATATCCCCACCCAAACCATAGTTAATAATTCATTAGTAACACTCACTCTTTTCAAAAACCAAAAAAAAAAAAATTTCAAAAATTTCTTTTTTTCAGTTAAGCATTTCGAAATTTTTTCAACAGCCCGCGTAAGAAATTTCAAAAAAAAAAAAAAAACAAAACAGAAAAACAAAAGAAAGGCAGACACAGCCTTTCAATAAACAATCACATACATACATATACACAGACAGACAGATAGACAGACAGAGAGTGCTCTAGACTAAGCAAAACAATGTAAATAAAAAAAAAATAAATAAAAGCATTGACCCGACCAATTCAATAGTTAATAAACTATAACAAATTGTTATAAATTAAACTTAAAAATAAAATAATCAAACGGACAGACAGAAAGATAAGGAAAGAGAGAGAGAGAGGAAAAAACACAGAGAGAGATAGGATGAGAAAGGAAGAATGGAAAAAAGAGAAAGTGAGAGAATGAAAATGAAATAAAAATTTTGCGTTTTTGTTAGTTATTATTATTGTTGTTGTTGTTGTTTTCTATTGTTAAATTTTTTAAGCAAAAACAAACAAAAGCAAACTTACAAAAAATATGTATAAATGAGGCAACAATTTAACAAAAACTACAATAACATTAAGATTATTATTTTGTGTCTCTTCTTTTATTTAATTTTTCTCTTCTTCTTTTTTGAGCTCGGCTGTCTAAAGCGTTTATGTATGATATACACACATACATATATTCAACTAACAACAACAATAACAACAATAATAATAATAATAAAATATACAGCTTCTATAAATTGTAGGCCAGAAAGAGAGGCAAATAGTGTAATAGACAGACAAGTAGGCAGAAGATAAAGACAGATAAGCAAACAATCAAGCACACTTATAAATTTATCTTGGGGAGTACTCTGAATGAATGGCCTCGCTTGTATAAATGTATAGAATAATTATTATTATGTTAGAAAGAGATAGCATGCTAAAGATAAATAAATATTTTTATAAGGCTTAAGCATAAGTAGATTGAAAATCTACTCATTTGTCTGTCTGACTATCTGTACGACCGTCTTCTATTAATATGGCAGTCATATGTCCCTGTCTGTCTGTCTGTCTGTCTGTCTGTCTGTCTGTCTGCCTGCATGCCTGCCTGCCATTTTAGTTATCTAGTTTTGTGCACAAACTCCATACAAACATGGAGAAGAAGCCACAAATTTTATGCGGTCAAAGATACACACAAACACACACATATACATACACATACACCTACAACAATGCAACATGATTATATTGCTTATTCCAAATCAAAAAAAAAAAAAACAAAAAAAGAAACAAATCCTTAAAAATCAAGCAAAAGTTTCATTTAAAGAAACGCAAATAGAAGGCAAGACAGAGACAGATAGATGTCTATATCTATTAATTATATTGATATTAATGTAACAATTGTATTATCCACCTCATTTTGCTGCTGCTGCTGCTGATGCTGCTGCTGCTGCTGCTGTTGTTGTTGTTGTTATTGTTGTTGTTTTTGTTTTTACTGCCCTTTTTTTTGAGGCGTATTATTATTAAAGATATTTTAATGAAATGAAATATTTAAGTGTAATTTTCAAAGCTAAATGAAAAACGTTTTGTTAGAGTTTTATTTCTATTTTTTCTTTTTTTTTTGTTTTTCAATTTTTCTCACAATTTTTTCCTTTATGCCATTTTTGATTTTTTATTTGTTACATTTGTTTGTTTTATTAAATAATTTATGAGTCCATGGTTGGTGTTACTTACGCTTCAAGTTACATGTTGATTTATGATTTTATGCCATTAGCCATATAAAATATCCGCCCTGTAGAACTAAGCACATAAATCAAAATTTCTCTTTTCATAGTTGTTTTTTTTTTTCATTTCTTATCAGATTTAATTACATTTCATCGGTAATCAAGTTAAATTAAGCTACCAGTCACGAAAAGCAAAAGTTCAAGTGGAATCAATTGAAAAAAAAAAGATACTGATTTTGAGAAGGTGAAGCTTTTAATAATAATAAGCTTTTTTCAAAAAAGGAAGTTTGAATAAATGAAATAGATTCCATTAATTGCATGGATCTGACTTCTTGAGCTTTAAATGTAGGCCATAAAAATAGTAAAATTTGATAGAAAATATTCAATTTCAAAGTTAATTTTTAGGGGCTAAGTTCTTGAAGTTTTGGGCGATTAGATTGCTTTGGGTTTAAAAGTAAGTTCTCTTCATATTTCGTTTCAAAGCGAGCTGGATTAAACGATTTAATTATAATTAAAATTTTAGGTGAATTTCTTAAAAATTTTTTCATATTTTCATTGAACTATAAATATTCTTCTCTCATCAGCTCTCCATAGACTCTGAAGCACCAATTTTTTTTTGTTTTTTTTTGCTGGAAATTTAAAATTGTGAAAGTTTTTTTCTAGACTTCAGCACTTTCCAGATGCACATTTCATTAATTTTGAACCTTTTCATTCATTGATGGATGGACGGACACATAGTTTAGTTTAGATAAACATTGAAAAAGTTTTTATTTTAAATTCAAATTCATTCAAATAATTTGAAATAAAAGCAAAGAAATTTAAACAAGCAACTTGCATTAAAACTTGAAATTGAATTTATTCTGAATGATGATGATGGCAAATGCAACAGATGTTTGAAATGTTAAAGGAACAGAAAATAAAAAAAAAACAATTTCAATTTCTGCATTCATGAAATGTATTCTTTCATAAACCCGCATACAATGAAAATTTGAAAATTTGAAAATTTGAAAATTTGAAAATTTGACAATTAAAGCGTTAAGTCTGAAATTGTGGAAATTGAAAATAAAGTGGCCAATAAAAAAAAAAATGATTACTTTACATTTTATCCTTTGCTGCCGTTATTGTTAATTAAGTTTAACGATTTAAGGTTCACAAAAGAAAAAAAAACAACAACAACAACAAAACAAGCATAAATGAAAAAAATTGATTCAACTAAAAGAAAAAAAAAACGGGAATTTCGGCGTTCAGCAAATCAATAAAATAATTTTACATTCTTTTTGCTTTCATTTATTTTCTTTAATTTTTTTTTTTCACTTAAACTTTAATTTCTGTTTGATTTGCTTTTACGATTTTGGTTTTATAACTTTCTAGATGGTGGGACAACAGACAGACAAAAAGTGTATGATTACATGAAATTTAAACCAAAAAAAAAAAAAAAAAAAATATGTACGTGCGTCTGTGTGTTTTTGTGTTTGTGTCTGCCTTAAATTGAAAATATTTAAGGCGTATTCACACATGCATACATAAGCAACTATCAAAAGGCAAGTATCATCTTACATCTGGCAGTCAGTCAGCCAGTCTATCTGTGCCGGTGTGTGTGGTGTCGGTGTCGCTGTCGGTGTCGCTGTCGGTGTCGGTCCGTCTGTCTTCTATACGATTTTTCTTTTGTTTCCCATGTTTTTCTTCACCATTTTTTTTTCTTTTTTGGATTTTGTTTTCTTTCAAGTGCTCAAAAATTGATAATGATAATGACGTTGTTGTTGTTGTTGTTTTTATTATTATTATTATTATTATTATTGCTTTTTAGTTTAGCTATATCAAGTGTGATGTCTATTTTGCCGAGAATATGATTGTTTGGATATATTTTTTTTTCTCTTTTTTTTTTTTTTGGTTAGTTCAGCATTAATCCGGAAGCGGAGCGTCATGTTATAGCACAAACAATAAATTTTAAAATTGTTTATAAAAACATTAGAGTATAAAAATACACTAGATTATATTTACACATACATACATACACACTTTTGTGTGTGTGTGTGTGTGTGTGTGTATGAGTTTGTATATAGAAAATATTGAATTTAATGCTAACGTTATTGTTGTTGTTGTTGTTTATATTGCACGTGATTAAGTTTTATTTAGTATTAAAGTATTTGAAAAGATCCTCATTTCACCAATTTCATTCCGCCATTCAATTACTTTTTACCTTCCTCCCACCCACCTTAAACTATCTTTAACTTAATTGATGGGAAACTTATTTAACAATAAAAAGACTTAACATTAAAAAAAAAATTAAAAATAAATGTGAAAAAGGAAAAATCAAAAGTAAGACAACAACAACAACAACATCATCATTTGTTGCTTTACATAAATAATGAGCATTGTTTGTGTTGCTGTTATTTGTCTCTGTTGTTTTTTTTTTCATTTTGTTATTTTTTGTTGTCTTTCCTAAAGTTTAATTTTCCCGTTTCTTATAACGGAAGACTCAATTAATGAATGAATGAATGAATGACGATGTGAATAAGTGACAATGTGACTGACTGACTGACTGACTGAATGATAAGTATTTATAAAATAAATAAAAGTGGTTTTTGTTTTTTTGTTTTTTGTTTTTACTTTTCTATTTAATACTTAAAATATCAAGTGCTCTTAGTTATATATCTGGCTACTTTTTTGTCTGTCTATCTTTACAACCATTTTATATGCTGAAGTGGCTAATAAATTAATAAAGCAACAAAAACAAAGCAAGAAACCTCAGACTCTTCAATTTTCATAAAAATCACTTGAAATTCATTAATAAATGTGCATACAACATTTAGCTAAGACAAGAACCTTGGGTGGGGAGTGGGGGGTTAGCAGTTCCTGACATTAATGGATTTATAAACGATTGTGATGTACAACAATTTTATTTATTTATACATTTAAATTAATTCCAAAAAGCCAAAATTGATTCTTGTTTTTTTAACGATCTAAGTTCAAATCTAAAATTCTTTGTCAATTGATTTTTCATATGAGAAAGAATTGTAAGTTATTTCTTCAAAAAAATGATCTCTAAAAATATTATTAGAGCTAAATTTCAAAGGAAATTTGAAATGAAAATTTTAAAGGCATATTTTGAACCTAAACCTACTTTTTTATAGATCGTAATTGGATCGTAGTTGGGCTTTGAAATTTACACTCCACCAACTTAATTCAATTTTAAAGAGCCTAAGAAAATCTAAAGTGAAAATTTAAAGGCATATTTTGAACCTAAATCTAACCTTTTTGCGAATCTATGCTTTGGAATTTACACTCCAATAATTTTAATCACTTTTAAAGCACGATTTTCAATATGAGCGTTTAGTAATGTCAATGGAATGGACTATAATCCGTATAACTGTGATATATCAACTTTTATTTCAGATAGTCAGATTTTTAAGAAATATAATGATAGCTTCAAAATTTCTTCAAATCTTTTTGGGCAATATCTTTACTTTTAAACTGCAACCTCTAGAAAACTTCTTATAAAAAGTAACAACTTTTTTTTAATGCTTATTAATTTTCGAAAAAGCTAGATTCAAGTAAAACATGTAAAGAATCTCTTAAAACTTGAAATTCTGACCTTGTAAAATTACTCTCATTAAAAAAGTATGGGGAAGTCTAATCTTTATAATTTTTTTATATATTATAATTCCACACACATATATCACTTATTAAATCATACAAAAAAAACAGAAACAAAACAAAAATACCATAAAGCGCAATAGAAATTGAAAGAAAAAAAAAATAAAAAGTAGGAATAAAACGAAAGCAACAAAAGTAACCAGCAAATAGAAATAGAAAGGAATAAATTTATTTTTCAATAACTATTTAAATTGTTTTTTTTTTTTTTTGGCTTTTTATTTATAGGAGCGTCTACTTACTATTCTAAAAAAAAAATCTATAGGTGCATAAAAATTTTTTATAGCTAGCACCCAAAGGTTCTCTGGCGGTATATTCATTTTGTCATTATGTTTGTAACATTAAAAAAGGTGGCACTTTGATCAGCGTTAAATTTTAAGTCGATTTAAGCATAAATGTCTGTATGTCTGTCTGTCTTTTTTGTCGTGTCAAGTCACAATAAAAGGAGATATTGAGCTTAAATTTGGCAGAAATTCATGTAAGCAGTTTGATATTAAAGTACGTGATAATTTTTTACTTGTTATTTACAAATTGCAAAATTTTTTCGATTTACATTTTCTATCTAATAATGAAAATAATGAAACAGGCTTTGAATCATAATTTCCTAAGGTATGGCTGATGGGTATTCAAGAATTGGTCACAGCCAAATGTAATTTTGTAATGTAAATTGTTTTTATTTCACATTAACATTATTTTAATGAATGATTTTTTTTATACAATGTGGGCGTGGCATTTGATAAAAATGCATGAATTTTTGTGAAATTAATTGAATTAGAAAGCTTTTATGGAGAAGAGTGTCTCCTTAATTGGCATAGAAATTTTTTTTAAACCCCATCATGAGGTTATCACGATAACTCCTTACGCTCCCGATGAGGCGTATACTTTGGATCAAGCACAGCGAAAATATATTAATATCACTTTCTACTGGAGTTTTCTTGGCACTTCATTTACTTTTTAGTTAATTCATTTTTAATAGTACGCCTAATGGATATAGGCATATATAATGGGTAAAAAATGGGCGTGGTAAAAAATTGTTGTTATTATAACTATACCATGAAATTACCAAAATATTTTATATCAATTTAAAGAATTAAAAAATTACATTTTACTTTACGTCATAAAGTTTTTAGTACCTTAATGAGACATTTTGCTGCTCTCACATAATGGGCGTGGCTAAATAAGGTTCTATACAGTTCTACAAAATTTATAGTTAGAAAAAAAAAACCCTGAAATTTCCCATATAAAAGTAAGACCAATGTTGTATTATTGAAATTTTTGATTTGTTCAAAAGTTTGTAGGTGTGTTCGTTTAGCAAGTTCAAGAACCCAAGATCCGATATTAAGAGTAATTAAAAGATACTTCTTTGTATATTCTTACATATCAAATGTAAACTGAATTTTACTTATCCGTTAACAATTTTGTCTCAATTGTACACAAATACATGAAATTTCAACAAAAATTATAAACAATTTAAAATGACAATAAGAAATTATTGTTGCTGTTCTTAAATGATGACTTAACATTATAGCAATTTTTCAAATAGCAATATAAAATATTCGCACACACACACACACACACACACACACACACACACACACACACACACACACACACACACACACACACACACACACACACACACACACACACACAACACAACAATATTTGCTACTTTCATTAGTGCATTCGATGATTAAGTGAAATAAAAGAAAAGAGGTGGAAGAAAAGGACAAGGAAAAGCAAAACGAAATATAGAGACGGATGTTTGGGATCATTAAGTCTAAATATAAGTCAATTAATCTTTTAGTTTTCAACTTATAAAGGAAAAAAAAAAGAAACTCAAAGAAAATATAAAAACAATAAAAAATATATATGAATGATTTGTGAATGGTTTTTCCTTGTTTTTTTTTTTTGTTTTTTTCGTACCATTTCTATCATTTTTTTTCTTTAATTTGCTTTGTTTTCTTTGGTCTTTTTTCTTCTTCTTCTTTTTGCGTTTTATTTAACAAAACAATTTATGTTAGACATTTTCATTATTTATGACTCTCTTGGAGATTTTTCCAATTGTATGCATGTATGTATGTGTGTGCATGTGCATACATACATACATACATACACACTGACAACAACTCAAAACCAAACAAAAAAAAAGGTGAATAAATAAATTAAATATAAAATAAAATTTTTGTGATATATGATTGTAGCTTGTGCCATCCTGATCATCATGTTTATTTGATTGTTCAGATCTATTTTTTTTCAAACTTTTTTTATATAAGAATTTTTATTGTTATCTTCTTTCTATTGTTATTTTTAGTTTTATTTATCTATCATTATTTATTGAAAAATTGTTAAAGGCTTATGCAAAGAACTCTCCTTTTATTGGGATTGTTTATCTGGCCAGAGGTCAAAATTACTTTCTAACAAAATAATACAAAATTGTTTGTCTCTTTACAATCGCTATTTACAAAATCTTTTTGTAAGAAATTTATAAGAATCTTTATTCAATTGGCCCATTGGATTCCTGAAAAACCTTTTGAAAATCCTTTTGAACTTTTTATACGATTAGAATTGAATTTTTTAAACGCTCTAGACTTTTTTTTATATGAATCCTTATTATTATACTTAACTTACTTCAATAAACGTGAGACAAAAACTTAAATCAAATGATTGCAATTATTAAGCATTTTCTTAAAATAACATGTCTCTAAAAAAATTTAAGACCAATTTCTTATTTAATTTATGGCTTTTGCAAATTTACACAAAAAATTCAAGCATTTTTTTTTTTCTTTTTTGAATCAGGTTTCTAAGATGATCTTTTCACATTTCACGTTTCGTGTACTTTTGATATGAACTTTTTCTTAAGTGGCTCGCTCTTACGCACTACAAACAATTTCAATTACTTGCATTTTACTTTTACTTGTCTCGTGTTTTAAACAATTTAATTATAAAAAACGATATAAATTTCTAAAAAATAATATGACAACAACAACAATTACAACAATAATTATAATCTAACAATCATATCAATAGATAATTGAAATAATTGAAATAAACCAAGCAAAGTAAA
This sequence comes from Melophagus ovinus, assembly GCA_023089585.1. Classification (NCBI taxonomy): domain Eukaryota; kingdom Metazoa; phylum Arthropoda; class Insecta; order Diptera; family Hippoboscidae; genus Melophagus; species Melophagus ovinus. The sequence continues at coordinate 8,373,969 of JAKKIB010000252.1, read as the reverse complement.
CTCCATGTTGAAGTTTAATTAAAGGAAATAATTATGAAAGAACTTAAAAATCAATTGAAATAGTACGAAGCGAACAATGAAAGGGAGAGATATAAAAAATAAGAAAAAGAAAAGTAAATAGAAAAAGTTAAAGAAAGGAAACTTAAACTAAACTATTTCCTGCATTCATTTTCTCTTTCTTTTTTTTTTCTTTCCATTTTAAAGGAAGGTAAAAGCAAAAATTTTTTATAAAAGTTGATCAAGATGAATTATGAATGTCCGTTATTTTTTATGCCAGTAACTCTTAATTAAGCAAATTTGTTTTTTGAATTTTTTTGTTTCTGTTAATTGTTAAGAAAAAAAATTCTCTAAAAGTATAAATTTTTATGGAAAACTTTGAAATCATACAACTTTTTATATATAAATTCATTTTAAAGTTATTACAAAATTTATTTTAGTGTCACAGAAAGTTGATTCTAAAATTTGCCACTTATCTAATTCATATAAATGTCAAAGGATCCCTTCCATCTTTCCAGCTTTTTGATAAACTCAATTCTGGCAAATATTCTGCATTAGTTATAAACTATTACGTCCAAAGAAGGTCATGTCCTAGGGTCCAGAGTGAAAAGCTATTCCATTTTCAAATAAAAATTTTCCACATCAATGTTGTCCTTGACAAAATTCCCATGCAGGATGCATAGAACCAATTTCACCCATTAAATTAAAAATGGCTATAAAGACTTTCAATAGAATTCTTTCAAAAGAAGATCATGGTAAAGAAAACTTGAAAACTCGACCCTCGTATTTGCAATACCACCCAATTAGCCAATACCACCCATTTAAAATGGCTATAAAGACTTTCAGTAGAATTTTTTCAAAAGAAGATCATGGTAAAGAAAACTTGAAAACTCGACTCGTATCTTACCACCCAATTAGCCAATACCACCCATTAGCTTTCAATGGTACAACTCCAATACCACCCAATTAGCCAATAAAAATGGCTATAAAGACTTTCAGTAGAATTTTTTCAAAAGAAGATCATGGTAAAGAAAACTTGAAAACTCGACACTCGTATCTACAATACCACCCAATTAGCCAATACCACCCATTAAAAATGGCTATAAAGACTTTCAGTAGAATTTTTTCAAAAGAAGATCATGGTAAAGAAAACTTGAAAACTCGACGCTCGTATCTACAATACCACCCAATTAGCCAATACCACCCAATTAGCCAATACCACCCATTAAAAATGGCTATAAAGATTTTCAGTAGAATTTTTTCAAAAGAAGATCATGGTAAAGAAAACTTGAAAACTCGACGCTCGTATCTAAATGGGAAGTAGCATCTCAAATCGCTTACAGCATATTTTCTAGATATGCATGTCATAGAAAAGCTTAAAATGAGCTGTTTGCAACAGTTTATAAATTATTATTATTATTATTATTATTTGTCACTTAAAGAGATTTTTATTACAAATAAAGGGTTATCCTGAAATAATCTTCTTTTTTTTATTGCATACTTTTGGGCCTAATAAATGACTTGCCAGTTTTTCGTAGTGGATCATAATGACTTACTGATGATGCGTCAATGTGCGATTGTAGTAAGGGAAAAAATGGTATGGATGTGGAAAGAAATTATAACTGCTGAATCATCATAATTATGATCATTATCATGACATATAATGTCCATGAATATTATCAGTGATGTCAGTTAAGATGTGGCGACAGCAATTACAGATAACAGCAGATGTTTATTGTTATGTTTATGCATAAAAAAAAAAGTCGTTTTGATATTTTTTTTTCTTTATACTAAAATGCATTACCCATTCTTTCTCTCACTCTCTCACCCTACCATCCCTTCTCTGGTTGTTTTCCTTTGGTGAACACATAAAATTTTGTTTTATAAAAACAAATTATTTGCAACTCTATTCGTTTATATGAACGGACACGTCATCAAATGACATTTTCAGATAAAAATTGATGTTCATGTTGTGTAACATCATTATTGTTGCTGCCATTGTTGCTGTTATTACTACTACTTTTTACAATAGCTAATGTTGCATTTGGTGACTTTTTTTTTTTTGCTATTTCATATGGCAAATATGAAACAGGAAAGTTAAGGAGTAAGGAAAAAGAATCAAAAGTCCAAATTAATTGAAATAGTTAAATTTATTTCGTTCAAATTTCTTTAAATTAAAATGCAATATTTTTCATGAAATATTCTCCTATTGAAAGTCATCTCCAGCATCATACATTTTACTTTTTTATTGTTGGCATTTAATTTTGAAAATTATTGTTGTTGTCTTGTGGCCTTTTTCTTACATAAATATTTAACTTAGTAATTAATGGAAAGAAAAAAGTTTATTAGCTTTGTTTCTTTAACTTCTTTCTAAATAAAAATTCAGCTTTCTATGGTTTTGCTATTTTCTTTTTTCTATTTTTTTTTTTTTTTTGAAAAAAGTTTAAATTTTTTTTGTCACCTTTTGTTATTCCTTTAACTATTTATAATTTTCTAGAAGTATTCATGGCAATTTTATTCTTTCTGTTCACAGGACGAGACAGGTGTCTAGGAAATTTAATTAAACTTAACAATATTTTAGCTAATTTTTAATTTCTTTACTGCTTCTTATTATTATTATTATTATTATTTATTACTTAATTTTTTCTTTTTTTTTTTTTGTAATTTATAATTTATCACTCAGTATTATTGTATAGATATTTTTATTTATTATTTCTTTATTTATTATTATTATTGTCAGTACTTTATTATACTTGACGTACTTTTTTTTTTATCATCATATTTTATATAATGACTTAAGCAGCTGCCCTAAAAGTAGATGTTTAATTATTTTATGTTAAACAAAGTTTACAATTTCTTGTTCATCTCTTTCATAGCATTATTTGTTGTTATTTTTATTTTAGTTGTTTTAACATTTAGTTTACTTTTTTAATTTACTTTTATAGTTTACAATCAAGCAGCAGCTGGTTAATAATTCGTATTAACCCTACACTCCTTGCACCCATCATTTTCTTTAATAAGTTGGTTAAATGAAATTCTTGAAGCAGAACATGAGGGTATATAAAGTTTTATCTAAAGTACTGGTGGTGACTGACGTTCTCTTAGACCTCTGCTTTACATGTATGGTTTCCATAGCTTCTTACAAAATTTAGATTCTTCAAAAGAAGTTTCTCTTTTTTTTTTAATAACTATGATCCCTAAGAATTATGCCGTAGGATCTTTAATTTGGGCAGAGTTCTAACATTGAGATGAATACCTGGACCTAGCCTCTACTCTTTCAAATAGAACCTTCTCTTAGTCGCCTGCCTTAAAGTAGATATTATTTAATGGAGTGATCCGTTTAGATTCCTTAAAGTAAACCTCACTTCTTTAAGCTCAATTAAACCTTAAATGGCCTTCTTGTACTTATATACTTTAAGCAGGGAAATTTTTTGAGTGGCGCCATTCGTATAAAGTTCAGGGCCGTTACCTGAAATCAATTTTTGAAATAACTTTTGCCTGAACCTTAGATCTTGCGGTATAGGTTTTCTAACTAGGAAGCCCAAAGGCTTGTAACATTCAGATTCCTTATTTAAAGCAAGACTTTAATTTTTAAATAACGAACTCTTAGTTTTATGCTCGAAAATCATATTTTCCTAAATACAGGTAACAATTCTTTGAATACCTTTGTTATCTGAGAATGGCCCCTTCAATTAACACTTTATTTAGAGTATCAATCAAGCAATCACTTTTGATTATTAAATTTCATTATTTTTTTTTTTAACATATTTTTTTTTCTACTTTCTGTATTAAAACAAAATAGAAGAAATTTTAACAGCTGCTCCTTTTATTACAAAGTAATAACTTTAAGTAGAAATATAAATGTATTTAATCAACAGTTCAAAGAATAAATAAAAAAAAAAAGCAAAAAATAAATTGCTATAAAATTATACTTCTCCTTTTGAAACCGTCGTCCCTCTGCTTGTCTGCCGTCTGTCTAATGTCATGTCACCCAAAAATTACACACAAATCAAATGTTATCCGCAAAACATGATAATTTTCATCATCATCATTATCATCGTCATTATCATTTAATATCACATAAAATTTTCCCCCTTCACTAATTTTTTTTTTGTTTTTTTTGGCGTCATTTTGTACAATTTGAAGGAGAGATAAAAAGCAAAAGCGAAGCAAGCCAATAAAAATAGTGTTTATTTAGTTAAACAAACTATTCAAGAGGAAAAAGAATAAGGAAGAAGAAGAGGAAGAAGAAGAAAAAGCATAAGCAAAGTATTATTTTTTTTTGTTGTTTGATTTAATCTAAAACTTCTTGTCAAATCTAATCACGTCTCAATTCAATTTATCAATGATGGGAAGACAACACAATCGAAACAATGAAAAAAGAGCATAAATTAAATGAAATAGGAAACTAAGAAGAAAAGTGAATGAAAAAGAATGATAAGTTGTAATGAAGAAAAGAAAGAAAGAAAGAAAAGACGTTTAATTAAACTACAAAATTTGTTATTCCTCTTTTCTCATTTCATTTCTTTTGTTGTTGTTGTTTTTGCTTTTTCTTCTCCTATAACCTTAAAGAGACCGTTCATGGAGACAACTATAAAGCAAATAGTAATAATAATAATTATAACAATAACAACAATAATAATAAAATGCAATAAAGAAAACTACAATGCAATAATGAGCAATGAGAAAAAAGAAAAATGAAAAACAAATAATCAAAAGTAAACGTGTTCAAGTACACAGCTGAACAGGTACAAAATAATTGAGAGCAGCAAACACAGAGAGACAAAGTGAAAAATAATAAAAAAACTAATAAAAAATGTAAGAAGGAGAACTAAATGGAACACGTATCATTTCACTTTACAATTGAGAGAAAAAAAATATCATTAATAAGAAAATGAAAAAAATGAAAGCTCATAAAAAAAAAATGTAAAAAAATAAAAATTGTTTTTTTAATTTTGAAACAAATTGAATTTTGTAATTATCTAAAATTAATTTGTTATTTCTGATTAATTGGTAACAGAAAAAAATGTTGCACGCCTTTTTAGGAAAGTATTAATTTTAAAAGAAATAAAAATCTTAATATCTTAAAACTTTTACTTTAAAATATTTAAATGGAAAGCAAAAGGCTAAAGTTTAGCTCTACTTTTTTACATGCCTCATTTGACTTGGTGGCACCATGAATTATTTTCACAAAGCATAAGAACTTTACGTGGCATTACGAGAACATATTCCCCAAGTGCTTCCGATTTTTATAAATGTTTCCATGATATTCAAGGGAATCCCTTAATTCAATAGAAATCCTAGATTAGATTAGACTTTTAAGCAGGCTCTTACTTCTTAAAGACTTATCTTAAGATCCATTAAGTAATTCTAAACTTTTGTTTGACTTTTAACAAGCCATTTGTAACAAGGATATTAATTTTAGAATCAAAGAAACGGCATAAAATCTGGGGAATTTAAAACGTATCATTCTTAATTTACCTTCCTCAGTTCAACCTTTTTATCATTAAATTAATTCGATATAAATTTATGGAAAAATAAGAAAGAAAATCTTAAAAAAGATATATATTCTAAAGTATTTAAACTTCTTTAAGAAATTTTTCAATTAACGGAAATATCAAATTAAAACCAATTACTTAATAAGAATTTAGGGTTTTAATTGAAAAAGGTCGATTCTTAAAGGTCTCTCAACTTAGGCCAAAATGAGATGTTTCATTTGCAAATTTAAATGTTGCTAACAAATGTAGACAAGGGTCAAATAAGATTGTCTAAGATTTTTTTTAACAGTTTTAAAAATACTCCGAAAATTGATATTAAAAATTGTTACCTTCAAACTTTACATAATCATTAATGAACAAGCCCTTTTTTGTTTTTTTTTTGTTTTTTTTTTTTTTTGAATACCAATTTCAAATTTAATTTATGTCACGATTCATTTCATTTCATTCCATTTTATGGCATTTTCCATTCAGTTATTTTATGATATTTATGATTTCTGAGAATAAAATCTTCAGTTTCCAACTTTTTTGGTTTTGTCACCAAAGTGAAACACAAAAATCACGCAATTTACATGACTTTTGAAAAGAAACTGAAAATAAAGAAGAAGAAATAACAACAATAACAATAACAACAAAATAGATATTAAAACTGGTTTCATTTTTGAAAAAGGGAAAGAATTTTTAATGAAAGCAACAATAAAAACACCGCAACCAAAAAAAAAACCACAAACTTTTTTGACGAAATAATCAAAGCAATGTGACTGTCAAACCTATAAACACTTTTTTTTATGCCTAAAATGAGCAAAAATTAATGAGAAAATTATATTTGAGTGGGGTCAAATCCTGAATACCCACCAGCCAGACACTATTTGGCATTTTATAGGCATATAATTTGAAATTGTACAATTTCGGGTAGGCGTGTTTCACTTTTCCAGTTATGAGCTAAAAACTAAATTTTTATTTTAAAAATCCGAGGTATACTCAGTTTACGTGGCACTATGGTTGTGTCCTTTGACCGATTTGGCTCATTTACAATCCCAGTCAATGTACATACAGTTAGTGTTTTACATGCATACCTGCCTGGAAGGCTCAAATGCATGGTATAAACATACTTATGATCGCTAGCGTTGGTAGACACGACACATCACGTGAATGCCACCGTCACGACTAGCTTCCAATTTAAAGCCACTATTGCACCTCATCTAGTTAGCTTAATCCTTGGTGTAAGGATTCGGGGCCTTCTTATTATCCCTTGGCTTAGATTAGATTAGCCCGATAAGCCTACCCAGCTAGCCATTTTATTCGGGAAATGGCACCCTGCTCGACAGAAACATAATTGTGGAACTCTATATAAACATAATTAGGTCGAGCTACGCCCGCGACATGGGCACTACAGCCCCCACGAAGCCAACTCCAACATCACCACATGGGCAAATATGAAACTGGTGATCCCGGGGTACCAAATTAAATCTTTGGATCTGATCTCGTGAAACTCATGATGCCCCCTGATGAATATGGATCAGAAACCATCTCATGAGCCACTCCCAATTGAGCAGGTGCTTCTCGGGATTGGTCGCCCCCCCCCAGTCAATGTACATGAATTTCCAATGTTTCTGTTAAATTCGACTTTCGGTATCTCTTTTTTTTTTGTGACCAGGAGAATATTTACCACACATGGATACGCGGACAAACAGACAGACATGTCTAAAACGTTTTAGAATTTAATGCTGATCCAAAACGTATATATTTTCTAAAGTTTCCAATGCTTTCTTACAAACATAATGACAAAGTTAGTATACCTGCCACATCTGGATGGTGGCCATAAAAACAAAACAAAATTATGAATATATTTGAATGAATTTCAGGCGATTTTATAAAGAATGAGGCCATACGAAGTGAGTTAATTAATTATCACAGTTTTTTTTCGCTTTTCATTTTGTTATTGTAATTGTTGTTGCATGTTTTGTTAGTATTACGAGAGAAAAATAAATAAAGAAACCCATCAAAATTTTGATACTAATTGAGTTTAAAACATTTGAAGTTGTGTTTTTTTTTTCAATTTTTTTCTTTGCCATTAACTTTTATCAGAATTTTATTCATAATTTATAATTATTGTTTGGTTAATCTTGTAAATTACGCCAACTTTGCATCTAGATATCAAACGTTATAAATAATACAGATTTCTGTTTGGGACACTTCTTTTTTCTATAATAATAATTTTTATCACAAATTGTTTGATTATGCAAAGTGAAATTGTAAAAATAAAACTTTATTTAATGAAGTTTTAATTTCTGAAATGGAAAAAAGTGGGCTTCTAAATAGCTCTCTAACATTTTATAAGGAGAAAATTCCAAAGTAAATCCACCAGGCCTTAACTTTGTACTTTTTAAATAAACTTATTTTTTCTCCAGAAAAATCATGACTTCTATTTTCAATCACTTCCATTTTCAATCACTATTGCAGAGTTTTTGTAAAGAAAGGAAACCAAATGGATCACTTCATTTTAAAAAATATGACTTCCTTTGCGAGATTGATCGAAAAAGGCGAAAAATAGGCCAATTTTAACTAAAAATCAAGCTTTCTTAACTTTTTTAGTTTGATCTCAGTGAATGCACGATCTTGGAAAGCAGTATCATAATAAGGACCAAGTAGTCCATGTCATTTAGACTCTGTATGGGCATTCGATTATAATACAAATTAAATATATTTTGTTTATTAAAAGTAAGATTTCTTAGCGAACTCGATCAGAAGAGAGATCCAGTTTTTATTTAGATTTACTCGGTAAGCCAAGTGGCCCATTTCTTATTAAAAGTTGAAAATATTTATTTATGCAAAGAATTTTACTCTAAAAAATTAGACTACCGTGAATCTCAATCAATTTTAAATAAACTTCTCTAGAGAAGCAAAATCTATTCATTTTAGTCGAATTTATAAGAATTTAAAATCAAGAAACTGTAAAGAGTCAATAAGGCAAGAGTAAACATGGAATCCTAGATAACTTAATGAAAAAATTTGGCTAGTTCTTATCAAAAATTTCTGTTCAAATTGGACAAACGCTTTACTTAATTTTATATGCCATTTCAATATTTAAAAATAAGTAAAACGTTTTAAATAAAAAATAATCAAGGTAATTTTTATGATTTGGCGGAAATTTTATTTTTTTCACTAGCGTTCAAACTTAATATTTTTTAGCGATAATAAAAAGAAAGTAGCAAAACAAAAAAAAAACAAAAAGCCTTAACTAAATAATTAAAATAAAAACCGTAAAAAAAATGCACCACAAATAACAATTTTCCAAAAAATAATTTTCTTCCATTTAATTTGATTTTTTAGTTACATTTTTAAATATCTCTTGTCACAATAAAAGACAATTGATTATAAAACCATTACGATCGATCAGTTAAGACATTGAATTTTATTTTTTCTTTTTTTATTTTTTTTTTTCTTTATTTCGCTTTTTATGTTTACTTTTTTGCCTTTTGTGTTTGTTTTAATTTCGATTTTAGGCGCCCCAATGCCCATATGACCGTGTTTATTTATCATAGAAATATGCTAACATGCATACGTACCACACACACACACACACACACACACATACATGTGTATGTAGTAAGTGCATGCATGTACATTTTTGTTTATTTGTATAGAAGAAAAAAAAAAAGTAAATCTGTTAATTTGTTTACCAATAATTTTTTTTTAGTTTGGTTTTTTCTTGTTTTGTTTTGTGTTTTTGTTTCTTTTTTTTTTTTTGCTTCGTTTAATGGACATTAATGTATGTGTCATTAAAATTAATGGTTTACAATCTCGACGTGTTAAGAAAATTATTTATCTTTTCTTTTGTTAGCATTTTTCGTTCCCTCTGTCTCATTTTCCTTCATAATTTATTGTATTTTGCTTGATTTTCATAGCATTTTTCAATTTTTAATTAAATGAAATTGTTTATAAAAAATAGCAGAAAAAAAAAACAGTAAAAGTTTGGTTGGGGCCTTCTTATAAATGTGTGACTCCCAAAGCAAAAGTCCAGAAGGAGCAAAACAATAAGTAAAACATAAAGTGAAAAAGATTTTTATATGGATGAAATTTAAAAAATAGATCATTGTTTTTCCAAATTTTATTCATAATTATTGCTTAACATAATTTTTTTAATTTTTAAAATTTTTTTTAATTTAAAAAGAAGTTTTTTTTTTAAATTAAGACTTTTTACGTTAAAGAATGCTTATGGGATTTGCCCGATTTTAACGATTTTTGAAATGGTTGTTTGTGGTGTCAAGGATCATCTTTACACTAAACTGTATAGAATATACTTAAAATGGGCGTGTCATATATCAAAAATATTTAATATAAAAATTTATTGTTTTGTTAAGCAACAAAGTTTAAAGACGTGACATTTAAGTGATTTTCTATCACTTTAGTGAGTCAAAATTTCTATAACCTTTATACCTAAATGTTGCAACATAGAAGCCTCTTTGAGATAACATTAAAATATAAAATACGCAAGTGAAATTTGGGTGATTCTTCCTCTACAATCGGGAAGAGTATTTTCTTAATTTATAAAATATTTTTTCAAAATAAAATTCTAAAAATTTGCAGCAATTTTCAAAAAAAACTAGAACTCTTCCAAAAAAAAAAGCATATTAAGATTTTAGGTGCTTGGTTTTTTTTGTTTGCTTTAGAAATGGTGAAACGATATACCCGCCAATCGATATAATAAAACATCTAGAAGAATAAAATTAATGATAAGAAAAGACAGAAAGAAAAGAATAGAGCGAATATTAGAGAGAGATAGAGAAAGAAAGTATAAGAATAATCAGCCTAAAAATCTATGACTTGAAAGATTTAAATAACTACTTGTAAACTTAATTGATTTTAAAGAGGCACCGATCTATTTTTATCTTTCTTTTATTCCATTCTTTACTTTTGTATCTGCCACCCAAAAGATATTGACAAACACATTTTGAGAAAATGTTTGTAACAGTCAAAAAGAAAGTACCCAAAATCGTAGAACCGAAAAGAAACTACAAATTTTGAGTTAAGCTAATCGCAGCTATTTGTAGGCTCATCAATTTAGATCTGGTAAAAATGAATTAGCTTGAATTTTTTTAAACTAGAGCAAAGCAGATTGCTATTCAAAATGGGAAAAACTTTATCGAAGAAGAGACTTTTGGTATTACCAAAACTACAAACCCGTTTGCTTCTTGAACAAAAATCCATGATTTCTTACTCCAAACAAAAAGTACCTCACCATAAGTTTCTATGTTTAGTTTGGGATTTGTAGTCCCACAATATCCATCTAAAAACCCGGAATATTTGCCACGCCTTCTCAAAATTATGCCAATGCAAATTTTTTTGCACTTTTGAATTCTAATAAGGTATAATTTTTCTAAAATGATGTACTGAAAAAGAGGAGTGGCTCCCGAACTAGATTACATTGAAATTGTTCATATCACGCCCATTTCCTAAAACGTAACACTTGTGAGATGGAAATTGGTAACATTTAATTTCAATCAATTGTACTTCAATTTCTTTATTTGGTCTTTATTCAAATCAATAAAACTGAATTGAGTTGAATTTATATGGCGGTTTTTAATCTTACTCTCCCTCTAACAAATATTAGTAGACTATTTAAAACAAACAACAACAACCAGCAGTAAGGAATGTCAATAAAAAAACATATAGAGAAAAAGAAAAGTATCCCTTTTACTCTTTTCGTGAATTGTGTATTCAATTGAAAAAAGCAAATCACTAAAAGTAAAAACTCTCAAAAAAATTTTGTTTAACCGGAAATTATAATTTATAAGCATGCAATGTACAAGTGTTCACCTATTTTTATTTTTGAAGGAGTAAAATTAAAAATAGCATAAAATTATGAATTTCTCAAATAAAAACGAATCACCCAAAATAAAATGAAAAAAATAGAATAAAAATATGCAATCACTGAAACATATGTGACCTCAAAAAAGTAAAATACTTTAGCACACCCCCTTTACATCGTTGGCATTAACAATCGCCTAAACATAGAATTTATGAGAAAATTTTTCTTGTTCTGCAAATTTCAACGTTTCTGTAAAAATATAATCAAATATTTTTTTCCTAATTGGTAATTTTTTTTTTTTTTAGTAGAATTTTATGATTCGAAAATTCTACAAAAGCTCTTCAAAAATTCCATAAAATTTCAATTAATTTGTCTGAATATTTCAAGTGAAGTGTTCAGTTTCATAAATGAAAGTTTGAAGACCAGATAGCTCTTTAATTTCAAAAAAGAAACTCAAACTTTCAAAATAAAGTGTTTTCAAGATTAAATGAGCAAATTGTTGATATCAAAACCTAGAAGGTCAATGTTAGAGATTTATAAAGGGAAATTGCACATTTTCGTTGTAAGGTTTTAAAAATGAATGTTTACAAGAGACATGATAAATAATAGCGATTGCATTCGGCATATTTTGAAAGGAAAAAATTTTTTTAGATAAAAATTTACTAAATTTTGAATAAAAGTTAGATATATAACAAGAAAATAAGCCTAATATATTTGTATTATCATTTTTTTTTTACTCGAAACTAAAAATTCTCAAGATACTGCATTTTTGAAACTATCTTGACAAACAATTATAAAAGTCTTGATAAAATCTGCCAATTACTTAAAATTTTAAAAGTATTTAAAATAAGCATTTTTGAAAAGCACCGCGCCCCACATAATTAAAGTTCAGACACGGCCATGATTAATAGTTATTTATAAGGGCAATTAACGATTTTAATTTCGTTTAAAGATAAATGAATTTGGAAAACTCTCTTCTTTTAAAGCTATAAAATGTTACTTAAGAAGTATCTCAAAAGTTACAATTCTACGAATTACTATTTGATTAAATTTTGAATACATATATGGCCATAAAGCCATCTTTAGTAAATATTTATTGGAGAAATTATGCAAAAAGGCTTGACCAATCTCCTGGAGTCGTCTTGACAATTCTGAAAGTGTCTATGTAGATAAATCAAATACCTGCAATGCCTTTAGTTTCCAAAAAGCATAACTAACACTACCTAAATGAAAGCTCTGACTACGTGACAACATGTGACTCATAGATGCGTGAGTCACAAGGTATTATTAATATTACAACATGGAATTGATCAACATAACTATTTAAGTAAATGTTTATGTAATACATAATGTATAAGTTTATTTTAAACAATGACGATTATTTATGCAATAATGCAAGAAACATAAAACAAAAAACAAGCCTTAACCAAAATAATAACAATCTTAAAGAACCATCCAAAAGTATTGTGTTTAACTACAAATCGTGTAATAAAAATATTGGAATGAGATTTCAATACAAACACAATTACGCACTAACACACATACGAACAAGAAAAATGAGCAACAAACAACAAGCAACAGATCCTTTGTAGAAGAAAAGACAAAGAAAGCAAAACTGAAAATTGAATGAATCAAATGAAATTGAAAAAGCAAAATAAGAAAACCGCTTTAAATTAAAATCAATAAAAATAATATGCCAGTAAAGTTATAAAATAAAAAATTGAGGAGAAAGAACAAATAGAAATACAAATGTAAGAAGACATAAATAAAAATTTATAAAATGAATCAACAACAACAATAATAATAATAATAATAACTATAAAAAATGTATAATTTCTACGAAATATTTAACATAAAATCTACGCAAAAATACTCACAGGACGCCAAACAAATAAAGAATAAAATAAAGATCGAGAGAGAGAGAGAGAGAGAGAGAGAGTGAGAAAGAGGGATATAGATAAGGGAATATTAAGAAATGCCCGCAAACAAGCAACAATTATTGGTCAAATGTCATTTACGTTTGGAAAACTATTGTTCATTTTGTTGTTTTTCCCGCTTTGTCTTTTTTTTTTCTTTTTAAGTGTAAAATAAATTTCAAAAAGCAAAACAGCAAAAGGCATTTGAAATAAAAAAAAAAAACAAATGAAAATGTTGATGAAAGCCGCCCGCCCATAAAATATTCAACACTATTGCTAATAATTGGTCTAAATTTTGAGCGCTTTCTCTTAAAAAAAAAAATAATCTTCAAAAACTAAAAATCTTTTTTCGAAAAGTTTATTTATTCTAAAATAAGGCCTTATATAAGGCGTGGTCGTTAAAGGTATTCTAATTTCTAAAGATAAGTCTTTCAGAATTTCAAAACCTTTCTAAATGTTCTTAACAATGTCTTAGGTATTATGACTTATAGCTTCTCCTGAAAAATAATAAATCAAATGGATGGATTTTTGTGGATGAGATTCGATTCCATTTTGCATACGCCTTTTTTTGATTGGTTTAAAATTTGGGACACAAAAAAAAAGAGTTTGCTTGTTAAAGTTCTTGAAAAAAAGCATTACCAACTGCAATCTTAAGATTATTCATAAAGGTAACGGATAATTGGTTCCATCAGAATAAAAACTAAGCGATTTTATTCCGATTTCGGAAAATTGGTTTTCTATAATAATTAATAAGCGCTTGCTTACTAAATTTGCTGAAAATATCTAACTAATTTTGATAGGCCAAGATTGCTTAGAAAAAACAAAACAAGATGGGCCAAATCTACCATTTGAGAGAAAAAGGATTTCAGAACATATTTTTGATGGTATCGATATAACAAAAGATCTCTTTTATCTCAGATTTTAAAGCCTTTTGAGATTCTTACAAACATTCATTTAAAACTTCCTAGATTTGCGTATCGTAAATATTATAATTGTACATAATTTATGTTTGTGTCACATAATTTATTTAGCGATTATTGATAAAAATTTACTTCGTAGAACAATAAATGAACAACGGCAGGCAATGCCTACTTTATTTTTTATGCATTTGTCAAATATAAAAAAAAATGAAAAATAAAAAGAAAAGAAAATTAAAGCAATAGAAGTGAATTAAGTGATGTCGACGAATTTTATTAAAGAAAATTGAAAATAATTGTGCAAAATAAATAATAATAATAACAACAAGAAGAAGAAGAAGAAGAAGAAGAATCAAAACAATAATAATAATAGCAAAAGTGTAAAAGAAAATGAATAAAAAATATTATTTGGATGCGATTTTACTTCACATGTTACATAACAATAACAATAACAATAATAATAACAACAACAAAGATAAGAAATAATAAATTTAAATTGAAATTTACGATCAAAGAGAATTTATAAGTGAAATAAAATACAAATAAACAAAAATAACAATAACAAGAAAAAAAAACTTTTCATAATTGTCAACCTTTCTTCAACAAAAACAACAACAACAACAACGAAAATAGCAAAAAAATTTTTTCTTTTTTTTCCCGCAACATGAAGAACTTTTGTAGGAATTTGACGGAGATTGCACAAGTTTTTTTTTTTTTTTTTTTTCTTTAAAAAAAATATATATATATATGTATATATATATATATATGTATAAATGCAAGAGAAACAATGATGAGGCCTTATCTTCTTCTTCTTCATAAACATAACTTTGCTTTGTCACAGCATACAAATTTATTACAGAATTTGTAGAGTCAACAACAACTGAGGCCAACTAATTTGTGAATGATTTTGTATGTATGTGTGTGTGTGTGTGTGTGTGTGTGTGTGTGTGTGTATGTGTGTTTGTTTGTTTGTCAGTGTATTCGTGTATCATGAATATGATTTTTTTACCCCCTTTTTTTTTTTAATTCATATTTCAACTCAAGCAATAAACTACTTACTGCAATTGCAGTTTATCGTTAATCATAATTAAACAAAGTTAAATTTTTAAAATAAATAGAAAAAATAAAAACAATAGTGCACACAAACGGAAGAACAGAAAAACCTAACAACAACAACATATAATGTAAACTTAAATGAACTAAAACTTGGGGAAAACAATCGAAGCTTTTGTAATGAGCAACTAAATTAAAAGAGAGATACGTGGAGTGCAAAAGAGATAGAGAGAGAGTATAAGTTAAAATTAATTAAAAAATTTGCCAAGAAATGTCGGCAACAACAAGTGCAAGGCCTACACCGGCTACAACGCCTCTTTATGATGGTTATGCCACAATACGTGGACGTGGCTTAACCCGCTCTTTGTCAATACGAGCTAAAGAAGTTGAAGCGGCAGCTGCAGCAGCAACAACCACAACTACAACCACAACATTATTAGATCATAATAATGCTGATATTATAACAATTAAACCCATTAAAATAACCGAACGTAAACGTACAATTTCATTACAACAGAATCCCAATCAAACTTCCATTCAAGGCAGCAAAACATTTTCCTCAATTCACAATAGTATGACCCAAAGCTTATATGAGCCGATTATTAATGATGTAACAACAACAACAACAACAACAACAACAAACATAACATTAACAGCAACAGCAATAGCAACAACAACAGAAAGCCCATCAAATCAAAAATATCAACAAAATGAAGACCATTATACAAAACGTTCCATGATAAAATCTCGCCTTAACATGACCATTCTAGGCACTGAGATGGAACCATTATATGCCTCAACTAATGCCAATTTTCGACCATTATCAGAAACAAGTTCATCATCGGGTGGTACAAATTCCGTGAATGGTTGTCGTGATAGTGTTATCGATTCAACTGGCTCGGACAGTATCAATATCGATTATCATCAACAACATTCATCATATCACATGGGTTTGAAAAAGAATTCACGTTTCTCTTTAGATTCTTTACATTCAAGTAATCCACCTAAAACACCCGATGATGATGAACAAATATTTTTATATACGGCACCAGATTCACCGAAGAGACGTTTAGATAGTGGTATACGTTCATCGTACGATGAATCATCATTGGATCATAGTTATTCACCATTAAATAGAAATTTTTATGATATGATAAATGGTACAACATTATTAAGCGGCGCCACTGGTAATGGAAGTGGTGGTGGCGGTAGTATAAACGGTTGGCGTACACCATCGGAACATTCATACTCATCGAATTCACCTAGCAAATTGAAACAATCTACACCAAAATCTTTAGAATATACTAATGAAAGGCCATTACCATTAAATGAGAAACGTATAAGGCCAACAACTTTGATACCCACACCATTATCATCATTACCATTACCATTATTATCATCATCATCATCATCAATAACCACACAATATCAAAATAATAATAATGATGATTTAATTGATAGTCCAACATATGGTAAACCACCACCCACGCCCATTAGACGTGAAAGTCTCTATTCCAAACCAAAGATATATAATAATAATTATACAACGACCATGGAGATGCCAAAGCATAGAAATTATAGCCGACCACCATCAACACCATTAAATTGTAAAACAAAATTTAATAGTTATCAATTAGTTTTACCTACAACAACAACAACTTTAACAACAACAACAACAACAACAACAATAACAACAACAACAACAACAACATCAGCAACAACATCATCATCAGCAACAATAGCAACAACAATACGTAGTTCTAGTGCAGAAATTTTAGAAAGATCGCATACAAGTCATAGTTTGGCAACTATTGATCAAGATAATGAATTAATGATAGCAATACCAACAGCAATGCCAGTCCTACAAAATCCAATCGATCGCCGTTATCATACATTGGGTCATATGAGAGTACAAAGTTTAGGTAATAGTTTACATCGTACACCAGATACATCATTAGGTTCTATGTTAAATTTTATGACACGTTCATATTATGATCATAGAACATTATATGATAGTAATTGGCCAAATCAATATCAACGACATCATCAGCATTATCAACAACAATTTTATGGTACCAAATCGACAAGTAATGTGTATGCAAGTGCTGAGGCAGCTATAGAAGATCTAAATCAATTGGCACCGGAATATATGGATCCATTAGATTTTAAAATTGGTTGTCAAACTACATTAAGAAGTAAACCGATTATACCATGGTATGAATTGGCCATACGTAAAGATATGAAAAGGCAATCATGTCCGCCCATTACAACAGCAACTCATGATAATTGTAATAGTATACCAATAATATCGCCATCAATATCACAAGCGTTACCAACACAACAACAATTATCAGATAAGGTTAATTTATTTCAATTCTCTATTATTATTTATAAATTTTAAAATGGTTAAAATTATTTGGATTATTCAGTAATAATTTCCAAATTTTACTGGATAATGATTTCTTTTGAAATTTCTTTCACTCATTTCTGTTTTCCGTTTTTATGCATTCAAGGCATTATTTTGAAAAATATTTTTAATGATCTGAATGTAATATCTTAAATTCCTAGAGTTGCCATATCTATTTTTTTATCTCGTTTTTCATTGCTTTTCATTTTTTAAATTGTTTCATGGAAAGTTTCAGTCTTTGCCCAAATTGCAACTTGAAATGATAAATGTTATTTTCGTATATAACAATGAAAATGACCTTGGCATTCTATTTAAGCAAGATCACACTGTACGCCAAACTTGTACAATTTAAATGAATTTAGAGTCATTAAATTGAATGATTTAACGATTTTACTTACAGAAAATTGATTGATTTTAATTTTCTTGCTTTCTTCTTTAATTCAGTTGTTGACATTTTTGTACTTCTTTCAATAAATGAAACGATATGACGAGAAAACTTTGCTCAAGTGATAGTAAAAAACGAACAATAACAATAACAATAACAATAACAACAATATAAATATAAATAAAATGCAATAAAAATTATAAATAAAAATAATGAATAATCAATAAATAAAACTAAAATGATTTAAAGTCTAAAATGTTATAAACTCAATAACAATTAAAACAACTTGTTGTTTACTGTCATTTTTTTTTATTGTATTTTCTGTGCTGAAGCATTAAGTTTTGTTGTTTGTTTGCTTATTTTTTTCTTGTTTATTTTTTTTTTTTTGGCTTTTTTTTATTTGTAAAGTTTGATTTTTATTTTTGCTAAATTTTATCAAAAACTTTTTCTTTTTTTTTTTGAGTGAACTGAGTTATTCGAATTAACTGAGAGTAATTTTAAAGTAAAGCAAGCGTATGTTAAACACATGTAAAAAAATTATATGCACAAGTTAATATAAATTCAATGCAATCCGAAACAATCGACTTTAATTAATTTTTTTTTGTTTATTTCAGTTTGTAACTTAAAAAAAAATTAAAATTTTAAATATAAAACTCAAAACCAATAAACGCGCGCTTTATTTCTCTGAAATATGTGACCCAATTTTTTTTATAGGTTCCTTTTTTTTTTGTTTTGTTTTCTTTCCGTCATTTTTATGCCCTACACTCATTATTTGACATTTAGGATCTTCAGTTTATGCAATGGTTTTAGTTAAATTAATTTTTTTAAAGATACGATAATATTTTTCGAATACATTTAAATCTAATTTTTTTTATCCATCCATACATCTCATTTGATACCATTTGAATTCCGATTAAAGAAACTTTATGCGGAAATTAATTTTACTTCAAAAATGACATGATATTGAACTTAAAATGGTATCAAACTATTTCGAACATCTTGAATTGAAAAGAAATTAATTTTTTATGTTTGTGCAACATCCAGAAAGACTTGAGTTAGATCGTTTAGGTTCCGTTTGTACTAACAAATTTCGAAATGTGTCGAGAAGTCGTGGCGAGGTATTGCGCTCATAACTATTTTTTACTCGGGAATAATGAAGGCCACAATTGCTCACCGAACGCCCTACTTGGAAAATGTATCGATAAATGAGAAAACTTTATAATTTTGAATATTTTTCAATAGAAATTGGTGTAAAGTGGTTAGTTGAACCACAGAGGTAGTTCAAACTAAACTTGCAACCTGTAGTAAGTTTATTTTAGGTTGGCCTTTTATTAGACTTATACTCATATGAGAAACTTATTAAATGATTCGAAAATTACAATTCTATTACTTTCTTAACTTGATTCACTTTGTTGACATTTGAATTGTATTTATTAGATGTGGGATATTGAAAAATGTAACATAACATAGTAAACTTAATAAAGTCAACACAGTTGCCATATTTTACGTCTAACGTGAAGTTAAATGATATTTTTGAGAACTTAATAAGTATCACAATAAATGCAGGAGATTTTTAATAGTTCATAAATGCAAGAGATTTTTTAAAGATTAAGAATATTCTGCGTGTAACACAGAATATTCTTACTCTTTAAAAAATTGTTCGAAGAGTTGCCAGTTGTTACATCTGGTAACTCATATTTCTGCTTCATTTTATGAGACTAATTATCACAGAATAAATTTTTAATATTTTTATGAGATTTTTTATAATTTAATAATTGTAAAAATATATGGGTAGTTGCCATATTTAGAGATTCCAAATTATATTCATTGTTTCATATAATTATTCTAAATTTTGACCATTACTTTTGCTAACTTAGTCATTCAATGAGTTTCTTATTAAACAAAAATAGTCTGTGGAACCAAACTTTATAAATTAGATATTAAATGAAAAATGGCAACAATGCCCAGGTGCCAAGGTACCGTTCTGATATAAGTAATTATCCTTTAAGTCAATTTTATTATTTTCTATTTAAAATCTATCTATTTAAAATCTTTAAATCAAAGTAAATTTAATTTATGGAATCAATTGATTCCATAGAAAATTTTACGCACAAATTTAAGAACTCAACAACCTTGAAAATTTATGACAATAAATTAATTAAAGCATTCAAAATATTCATAAATCAGTTTCTCCTCTTCTCCTCGTGTTTGGCATTCACATTTAAAACATATGGCATCATTATTCTTCTAAAATATGAGTTTTCTTTGAGGAGGGGGGATTCAAGAAAGCATTCATTTTTTTCTGCTTCAATCTCTAAATTCATCTGTGACGATTGATTTGACAAAAACACTTTAAGCCTGATGTCAAATAAAGTTGCCTTTATCATTAATCATTGTTGTTGACAGACATATTTTTCATAAAATCCAAAGCATTTATCCATCTGTTTAATTTGGTATAAAGTTGTAAGCTCATATGTCAAAAATTTTCTTTAAGTTAACAAATATTTCACAAATTAATGAAAAGTTTATACATTTTAAATTAAACATAATTTAAAAAATTTTCATAAATAATCAAGCAATACATTTTCTAAAATTTTTTTTTTCTGCTCAACAAACATTAGCTCTTTGAGTCTTTTTATTGAAATTTAACCTTAAAATTGTTGTAAGAAAATTTCATTTAATTGAGATTTCTAACAGCATTTTTCTTGTATTTTTCTATGCCTATTTTGTCTAAAGGCAAAAGACTAAGTAAACCACCAACAGCAAGAATAATATATCATTTTATCCTAAATAATATTAATGACTTTAAGATGTTAAATAAAAAGCATTAATGTCTGTCCTTTAAACATCATTCTTTCCCATTCAACCTCTCCCTAAATCTGTCTCTTTCTCTCTTCCTTACAATTGCTAATAAGTTAATGCCACGCGCTTCTTCCCTCGTATCGATTGAACAAGTTTTTATTTAATGCCATATTTAACCACAATAGCAAATCATCAGCAAGAATCAAGGAATGGTATGGTTTGGATATATGGAAAAAAACAAAACAAAAAAAAAATTCATTGAACCATAGAATGAAATAATTATAACAAAAAAAATATATATATAAAAAAACCAAAGCAGCATAAAACAACTGGCATGAAATTTAATAAGAAACATGTGAATTAAGGAAAAAAGGGAAAGAAGAGGGAAAAAGAAAATCCAGAAACAACAGAAACAGAACTTTTTTTTGTGGCCACTGAACTGAACTGTTTTGTTTTTTTTCCATGCATTTCGACTCTCTTTCCTCAACTTCTTTCTACCTCTATTTGAATCTTCTTTTACGCTTGCTTCATCTTACAAGCTCATTTGGTCTTGACTGGCCAGACCACATGCGATTGCATGCATTTTTTTTTCTACCAAGTTTGTTGAAATGAGACGAAAGAAACACCTGAATGCCAGATGAGGTCACAAAAAACATGATGAACAGCAGAAATCATATAACACAAATGAAAATATACAAAAAAAAAAAAAAATGGAAAGAAGAAAAACACGCAGAATAAGAAGAAGAAGAAGAAGAAGAAAAAGCATGTAGGGTAAACAATGCCTTGTTCATTTCATCTCAAATTCTCTGCCTGATTTTTGAGTTGATTCTTTAAACTGAAACTTGTTTTTTAAGTTTGTCTTTCATGCCGTAACATGTTGTGTACTAATTTTGAAGACCAACAACATGCATAACAATTAAAAAAACAATTAAAAAGAATAACAGAAATAATAACAATAACATTAGCAGCCAGTAACATTAACTCATTTTGATTTAGTTGTTTATCATCACAGAGAAAATTTTTGAGAAATTTTTTTAATCTCTTAAAAATGAAAAACTTCATATGAATATTTCTCTACAAACATGTGCATGTGTTTATGTATGTATGTATGTATGTAGGCTTTAGTGGATGTGTACAAATATATATTTATATACATTTGTAGCCCTTAGGATATCAATTTTTAGAAACATAACACAATGGATAAAAGTAAAAACTAAAAACAAATAGAAATTTAACATGAAAAAAAAAAAGAAAAAAAAACAAACGAAACGTGAAAATTTTTCTTTGTTTCTTCTTTTTTTGTAAAATTATCTTTTAATAAACAGAAAAAAATTTTTAAATATATTAAATACCAAATAAAAAATAACCTAAAATGATCATCATTTAAAAATAATCTTTGAAATTTAGAAATAGCTCTTAAAATTAACTATGAAATTTAATACTAAAGCCGCTTGCAATTTGAAAGCTACTTCTAATAATGGAAATTTTATGCAAACATTAAACGGAAACTTGCCTAAAATAATTGTTTATATTTTAGACGTTATATTAAAAGTAGAACTTTAGTTTTTTAAAGTCGATTTAGGTTGATATTTCTAAGTCCTTAGAAAACACAGAAAGCGGCAGCTGGAAATTTGTTTTAATATCATCAAAAAAGAAAAAAGTTATCAATCTCACTTTAATTATTATTTAAGGCAAGACATTATATGCCTATGAAATTATAAGGCTTATAAAGCAATATGACAAATCAATTCTTAGAATTAATGGCCTAAAGTAACGCATTCTATAGGGTGCTATATGAATTTTAATAAAACATTGCTTTGTAAATTGAAAAGATCTTAAAAATGTTTACCTTACTATAAACTCATTGTCAAAATTTATAAATCACCTTTTATTTGATAATCGTACCATACGCTTTACTATTTTGGCTTTAAGGAACATATTTTAAGCATGGCTTTATGTATTAAACGGAAGTTTTAAGAATTATACCAACTTTCATATAAAGATCCAACTCCTTTTTGAAAAAAGGCACTATATTAAGTGTAATGTAAACTATTGGAATAGTTTACATTACATTTTTTACATTAAATTTTACATATAATAAGTAAATCTATATTTAAAGCCATTTAAAGAGCAGTGTATGTAACAGGCGTGTAAGTTACATGCCCTATTAAACACTCAGTAAAAGTAAGGCCTTTTAGGGTGCTGTTTTCCTTTTCATTAAAAAAAAGTTACACTTTTAAAAGATCTAACTCGAGATTTTTCCTAAGATTTTTAATGGTAAATGTGGCTTTGTATTGGATTGGATTATATATGACTTTTAATATTTTATATTCAATGTAATTCATTTGAAAGAGTATGAGGAAAACAACTTTCAATTTGTTAAATGGAATCAATCTAAATTAAATGGAATGGACAGTTAGATATATTTATAAATGGCCTTATAAAATATGTTTTATATGCAATCCAAAACAGCAAAACAGGATTTTTATAAAAATAATAATCACATTAATAACAATCTCTTTTAATAATAATAATAATAATAATAATAATAATAATAATAATAATAATAATAAAAATAATAAAAATAATAATAAGAATCGTAGCAGTAACAGTATGAAATAATCAAATTGACATTAAGACTCTGACAATGATTAATTTATTATAAAATGCCATTTCATTATAAGGCACAACACAATAGAATATTTACATTACATTACATTACATTAGATTACATTACATTAAATATGCACGTAACATTTCAAATAATGCTTTTTCTACTTTTAAATAATAACAAAATTAATGCAAGAAAAACTGTAAAGAAGGTAAAATTTTCTGAAAACTCTACATAAATTTGTTTATGTTCAATTTAGTCAATATAAATTTTTCTTTACATTTCATTCTTTTCTCTACATTTTACACAAATTTCATTTTACATTATAATATTAATTCAACAAACAATAAGACAATCAAGCATAATATTTATATTTATTTTTATATTTATTTATAATGTAAATATGGAAGTTTATTACTTTTTTAGAGCAATTGACAGTAGCGTGATACAATGATCTAAAATTTTCTCTAACAAAAGTCTGGCTGAAATGAGATAATAAACATTGTTATACTCTACATCAGTCTTCAGGTTATTATAAGTTAATGCAGATGTCTGTAACATTTAGAAGAAGTTGAGATCAAGGCATATTTAATCGATTTAGAATCATTTTCTGAAGCTATTCCAATCTGTCTGTCCGTCTGTCCGCTTATCAAAATACAGATAGCAATTTTTGAAACAATTATTATTAAACTTTGGTACAAAGTTGTGATTTGACCGAGAGGCGAATCTTGTTGAAAATATTGAAAATGGGATTATTTATACGACTAAGCTCCATATAAAGTCTTTTTCTTAGCAAAAAAAAAATCCCAATTTCGAATATATTTTAACAAATATCGGCACATTAAGTTTTTAGTATAGCTCAAAGGTCGACCACAACCAACCACATGTAAAGTTCCTAGTTGTTGACATTTATTTATGGCAACTTTAAGCATTTAATAGATTTGTCTGTTTCCTCAAAAAGTATACGAATCAAGAATTATATAAGAAAAAAAGAAAGAAGGATAATTTTGAAAGTCAATAAGTCAATAAAGCCCCCCAAAAAGAAAAAACGTAACAAAAAATTGAGCAGATTAATCTGACGTTAGAATGCAATTTTTTCTCTTTCGAATAAAGTGCTAAAAAATAATCATAAATGAATGAATAAATAAATGAATAGAAAAGTGTATTGAACTGGAATAATCTATTTTAACGTTTATGTGATTGTGTGTGTGTGCGTTTATTGCAATAAAAGTTGCCATTTATGTCAGATGATTGAAAAGTAAGCAAAAAGAAATCATCTAAAAGTTTTCGTTAGAATTTATTTGATAAATCTCTTTCACAAAGCTGAAAAAAAAAAAATAAGAAAAACGGAGAAGAAAAAAGACACACAAATATGAATAATTTGTGAAAAAGTATAGCAAATATTAATTCAAAAGTATTGATAAGAAAGATTTTGCTAGCCTTGAACTTTGTTAAAGATAAATCTGCCAAAAATCTTTTTCCTTAATTTTCGCATTCAAAAAGCGGCTTATACGAAGTTTACTATTTCAATGCATTAGCATAATGGCTGAATGGCAATAAAGGTTTGGCTTTTTTTTTTGGCCAATTATTTATTATATAAATGAATACTTTTTTGCTTAATACTTATTGTGCATAATAAATTTTGTTATTAAGATCAACTTAGAAAAAAATTTGAAATGTAGAATTTTTCAATTTAGGATTTCAACCGAAATTGAAAGAGTAGCAAAGTGGCCTTATAAAAATAATCAATTTAATATGGAAGAAGAAAATAAATGATGGAAAAATCGGGTTGAGTTTCGAAAATCTATATAAATCCAACTCACCTTGTGACATGAACAAAACATGATCATAAGAATAACAATAAAAATTATAACGAAAAAGTTAATAAAAATTCACAAAATCATAATTCTATTGTGATTGAATGATGATAAAAAAATCGTGATGGAAATTGCCATTTAAAAAAGCGTAAGATTTTATCAAAATGTCATAGAATGTCACAAAATGTCACAAAATGTTTATATATCGAAATCACAATATTATGATTTTATTGTGACTTACTTCTGTTATTCTTTGTTAAGATAGAAAATGTAGAAACTTTGCCTAGAAATTTTATAATTAATGAGTACATCACATTAATAAATATATGATTAAATAACTCATAAAATTTATATTATTTTACAATTTTGCTTTTATGACTTTGTTCATTTTTTTCTAGACTCATAAGTTTTAGTTGTACGATTTTGATGGAAATTTTTATAAAATCTTTTCGAAATCCTCATTTAAAACTATTTTTTATAATAAATATTTTTACTAATACCAAAAGCCATCTTCAACAATTTAAATTATGAGTTTACCAAATCTCTAATTGTGTTAATTTTAAACCAAAAGCAAATTGAGTTCGTTTGAAATTATTTCAAGTAATTGAAAAAAGTTTTAGTTTCATATGGAAAATAATAGATTTCACTTTTTATTTCTTACAACAATAATTTTAAAATATCATTTTTAAGTACATTTTTTATACTGTGATATTCACAAAAACAAAATGCTAAAATTAATTGCAGTGACGATTTTATAAAATCTTCTAAGATTTTTTAATGAACTTAAATGAATAATGCATTTTGAAATCGATTGCTATAAATGTTAAATTTAATTATTATTTTATTCTTTTCTCTAATCATTTGCTTTTAATGAATTTTAATGATTTTAGTGAATTTAATGAATACATATAATAAATTTACTAATTAATAAAACGTAACATTATTCATTAAAATGTAAAATAAAACAATGAACAAAAAGAAAAGCGAGTAGAACGTGTTTTACAAAAATACAAAATGATTTTATATTTAAATGTTAAAACTAAAAGTTATTGTTGTTTTCCTTCTACTAAAGAAAAATTTTATATTCTTAGGGCACTACACCTTTTTTCGGGTTTATACAAATAAACCTAAAAAGAGGCCTAATAGAGAGAATTAAGGAGATTGAAATGAAATCAATTAATTTACAGACCTCCCAGACTTTTTTTAAGTTGAAATTTTCTTCTCTCTAAAAAAAAAAAAAAATTAGGACGTTTGGGCGTTTCAAAATATTAGTAAAATTATAAAGCATTTTAAACTCATGGCCTTTATAACAATACCAACAACAACAACAAACAACAGCAATATAACAATAGAAACAGCATATTTTTTTTGAGTAAAACTTTCTAGAAAATGCAGGCCGAAAGGTCAATAGGCGTTCTTTATAGAACTCAATAAATTTATGCATATGCAGTTTACTTATGTAGAAAACATAAAATCCATGGCATTCATGAAATGTTGATGAGTAAACTGTTGCATGTTTTCTCTACATTTTTCAATAGCATGCCTTGACACAAATGTAATTGTTTTGCCAAACATACAAACATATAGGACTTTTATGTTATTGTTATTGTAACAATAAATAACAATTGGGTTATAATAATAAATATGGACTGTTTGTGATATGGACTCGCAGAAAAAGCAGAAGAAGAAATGTTTTATGTGACAATTTTTGAGTTTGGTTTTGGTTTTGTTGTTTCCTTCTTAAAAGGATATGCCTTAACTGTGTTAACATAAGAATTAATGGCTTCGACCTTTTACACCATATCTATCTCTATCTCTCTCTCTCTCTCTCTCTTTTTTTCTTTCCATCTTTGTCGATTTTATTAAAATTTACAACCCTAACAAAAAAAGCAAAGAAAACTGAAAATGCAGAAATGTTTGGTAATTTGATATATGAGGGTCATTGGGACGTGTTGTATACTTTTGTGTAAATAAAAACATATGTGACAGAAGTGAAAGGGTAACAACTACAATAAATATACAACGGAAAAGGCATAATAATAAATTTAATAATAACAATAAAAACTGTAAAAGTAAAAAAAAAATTAATTTTTTTTTTCATGTAGAATATTTTATTGAATTGACATTTTATAACAATATCGTTAAAATTATTCAAGAATATCATTAAGAAAATTTAAATAACTTTAAAGTGAAATAATTATATAGAAAAGTTTGATGGTGGAGGGCCCAGCCCTGTCTTTAACCCAGATCTTTTTTTCTTTCTCTCTTCTATGTCTTTTTCTATCTCTATCTATCTCTATTCTTTTTCTACCTGTCTCTGTCTTTCTCTAACTGTCTCTCTCTCTCTCTCTCTCTATCTATCTCTTTCTCTCTCTTTCTATTTGTCTGTCCGAAACGTAGCTGAAACCCAAATGATGAATAAATTTTAAGGAAAGTCAGTTGACCGTCTGAAATATTACACATTTTCAATTGCCATTAGATAATAGGTCTAACTAATGGTATTGCGTTAGGAATCTTAAAGGAAAAAATTGAAAGGAAACATTGGAAAAATTTTGATTTTCGTATCTTTTATAAGAAGTAAAACTTTGATGATGCTCCTTATAAAGTGATTTGCATAAAATTTTTATAAAAGTTTTCGATGCAAATTTTGTCTCAATGCTCATTGAATTGGACAATTAAGGGGACTTGATTTTTAAATACTTACAAATCAAAGCACAAATTAGCTAACTACTAATTTTAGTAAGATTCCAAAAATCTACTTTATGCTCGCGTTAAATATTTTCACTCAATTCGATGCGATGCCTGAGACATTAAATCGGCAATATTGGAAAATGGAAAAGAAGACGAAGAAGAAATAGGAAAATTTCGCATAATAAAATCCATGTAAACTCAATTATGTAAAAAACTGAATAAATGTATAAATTTTTGAAAACTTGTTTCAACAAATCAAGCAAATAAATAATTTCGTGAAAATTCAATCATGATAAAAATACAGATAAAAATAACTAATAAAATAAAGTAAAATTCATCTCTTTATTTAACCATTCAAATATCATGGCATTATCATTATTATTATTATGAATTGTCTTGAATAGTTCAATAAAACAAAGCACGCGTTCATCAAATAAAATAATGCAAAAAAGAATTAGATGATCATTATTAAATTAAATTTATACAATTTGTGTTCAAGCACTCATTCATTTAATTTGTTTGTGTTGTTTGTATTGATTAATAATCATTGATAATATTATTCCATCCATAAGTAGACAAATGTATAAAGTTATGCACACACACACACATACACACACACACATGTAGACGTTCATACAAACCAAGCACTTATTTGAAATATAATCTGATAAGTAAATATTCTCTTGTAACTAGAAAAAAAAGAGTCAAGAAAATAGAGAAAGAAGAAAGAGAGTGGCAGGCAAAAAGTATAAGAAGAAGAAGCTGAAACAGAGAGAAAGAAATTAAATCAGTGAATGGTCAAATTAACTGACACAAAATATCTCTATATGACATTGAAACAAACACATAAACTCATAAACTCATACTCTCTCATTTACATGCTCCCAAACTCATCCTCTCTCATTTACATGCTTTATACATATGTACGCATGTGTATGTGTATATATGTAATGATAGTAATCTGAAAATGTAAGGAAAATTATGTTAGCGTAGTACAACAACAATAACAACAACTTATATTACATATCACTGCTGTGTAAATCTTTACCGGTTTTTTTTCTTTCGCTTTTTCTTTTTTTTACGTTTTCTTACTTTTTTTTGTTTTCTTTGTGTTTTTGAGTTATGATCACAAATTTCGATTGCGCGAACAAATGAAAATTAAATAATTCTTTCAATTTTTTGATTTTTTTCTTGCATTGTTCATATAATAATTTTACAAATGATTCCCGCTTAAGTTTATGACTTTAAAAAAAAAAATTATCCACACCCCTGTTAATTTTTTCCAAAGAACATAATTCTTATTATTATTATTATTAAATTCAATTTAATGATATGATTGCATCATAACTTTAACAAATTGTTCTCAAAACTAAAAATTACGATTCGTTTGAGGAAACTTAAAGAAATTTATTTATGTAGGGTCTTCAAATTTCAGATAAATTTCATTCTTTGATAGAATGAAATTTATCTGCTCAAGTCATTGTCCTTGCATCCAAAATTCAACTCTTCAACTTCCCTCTTTAAATAACTTCCCTTGGACTGAAACATTAGAGAACTTTACTTTCTTTTAAACTAACTGAGAATTATTTCGCTAAATTTTTTTGCTTCCTTGAAATTCTGCATTTTTCATTTTTTCTAAGTATAAATGAGCCAGACTTTATCGATTCAAAATTTCTCTTTGTGTGAAAACACTTTGATTAAAATCAAATGAAATTTGCAGAATTAAAAAGCAAAAAACCAGGGAAGGTTTTTCATCCATTACATTCCTTGAAGTTCTATTAAAATATAAAACAAAGTTTTTAAATGAATTCTACGTGCCATACTCCAATTTTGAACATTCTTGGTGGATCGTTAAAAAAATTATTGCAGACTGAAAATATCCGTCTGATTTTGCTATAAGACTGAAATTGGTAAAACGAAATACACGAAGCGGCTTTTCAAGTTCATAAAAAATTCAATTTGTTAAATTTAATGAGATTTTTATAGTTATTGAAAATAGTATTTCCGATATGTGAAAAATATCGTGAACTGTTAACAAAAATTTTATTATTTTTTCAAATTGTCTCGCTAGTAATTTATATAAAATATTATGCAATATTAAAAAAGATAAAGCGGAAGGAAAGGGCAGATGATAAGAAAAACAAAATTAGAAAGAGTATAAAAATATCAAATGTTAGAGAAATATTTTTTAAATTGTTTCAAAAAAATCGTGTTCTATCTATTTGAATTAAGACGCAAAACAGTTAAAACATTTCAATTTAATTACATATTACAACTATACGGCCAATAACAACATACACATATGCACACATATGCATATTATCCAGCGCAACATATTACACTTTAGGATATGAAAACGTTATGAATATTTTCCTTCATCGCTTCATTTTTTTTTTATTTTTTTTTTTTTTTTTGTGATTTTACTTCACACCAAAACGCAAAAATAAAAACATAAGAAGAAAAAGGAAAAAGAGCAATAATGAGGGTATTAAAAATAGTAGGAAAAAGCGAGGCATTTCAAATTGTAAACAAATTCAAAGAAAGCAAGAAAAAAGGCGGCAAGGCGAGAATGAAACAAGTGAGCAAATTAAATTTGGCTGAGGCCAAATCTTGGACATCCGCCAACTAAAGGCTCTTTGCTGCTTTATGGTACAGACAGATAATTTGAAGTTGTATAATTTCGGGTAGGCATGGTCGCATTGCATGATTTCCATTTATTGCATAGATTTTTTAAAATTTTCATCTGCTTAAGAGAAAACTATTTTAATTTACGTGAAATTGTGGGCACGCCTTTTAACCAATTCGGCCTATTTCCAATGTCAACCAAATTTGACGTCGATACCTCTGTTTTTTAGAATACAGAGAAGGACATACCTAAATTGCTTCAACGCTTGTTGCTGAACAAGAGCATACATATTTTGGAGGTCTCCTACGCTTCCTTTTAGACGTTAGCATTCTATGAGTGGGGGGTGTAAAAAAAAAACGAAAAATGTAGAGTAAGAAAATGAAAAAAAATGTGGAGTTATGCTTTTTTGCGTTTGTTTCTATTCTTTCCATTTTTGCCTTATTGAAACAGAACAAATAAAAAAATAAGGCACTGAAAATACCTTAAGAGCATGAATATTTGATGTTGATGGCACGAACTCATAGATGATTCATAAGACTATTGGATACACATACATAAAGTAATATGATAAATGGAAATGAAAATAGAAATAGACATAGAAATGAAAATGGAAATGGAAATGGAAATGAAAATAGTTGCGCATATATTTATCTGTATGCGTTGTTCAAGGCATTGAATGAGGCATAATAATTTCCAGTAATTATGATTATGATGCCCAACCCCACAACAAAACAACATTCAATGCAAAATTCATTGAAATATGCAGCTCAGCATAATTTTTTTTTTTTTTGTTAATATTTTCGGTACAAATGATTAGTTTCATTTTACATCGTACATCAATTGTAGTCAAATAAGTTTGACAAAATAAATGTTAATCCAATTAATCCATTTTTCATTAAACACAAAGTCATTTAAGGTTATCTGTTTTTTTTGTCCAATTATTTGGAAATATTTTGATAAATTTTGATAAGTGGGCGTGGCAAAAGATTTAAATTGAGTACTACGGCTAAATCTAAAAAAAAATCATGTTATTTAAATGAACGTTAAGTAAGTTATTGGAAAGTGCCTTTGTTTTACCAAGTGCAACTATTTTTGGTAATATTCTTACATATAAAGGAAATTTTTAATTAGGAAATTTTCAAAAATACTTTATTTGATCGTCACGTCTTTTCATAAGAATTCTTTGAAATGCTAATAATGTTACACAAAAGGAGTTGTAGTAAAATACAGTAATTAATGGTCGATCTAGATCAACTAAAATGTATTTATCTTGGTTTTTCCATTAATTTGTTTTTTTTAAGTCTCTTCGTTTTAGCTTTAGGCAAAAATCATTTTTAATACATATCAATGTTATGCTTTTCTTGTCTTTCTCTTTTCCATGATGATGTCTTATTTTGTTGGTTAATTATGGACAGGCCCATGTGGTAGCCGCCTTTGAGCAATCACTTTCAAATATGACAACACGTTTACAACAACTTACGGCCACAGCTGAACGTAAAGATGGTGAATTGACGGATATGCGTCAAACGATCGAATTATTACGTAAACAATCCATACAAGCGGGTCTAACTACCGCTCACATGCAAAGTATGGGCGTTCAAACACAAAGTCAAAGTCAAAATGATTTATTAAGTAATAAACCACCGCCATTACCCACATTTATAAATGGAGTTTCAAGATCTCAACAACAGCAGCAGCAGCAACTACAACAACAACAAAAACAACAGCAACAACATGATGCCACAACAAGTGGCAATGGTCATGCGGGTACTTTACAAAGACATCATAGTTCCGATTCAATGTGTTCAGTGAATTCAATAAGTTCAGGTTGTTCAGCTCAGGATAAAAAGAAGAAGAAAGGCTGGTTGAGAAGTTCATTTACAAAAGCGTTCTCGCGTAATGCAAAAATTTCCAAAACGAATCGTGGTGGACAACAACAACATCAACAATCTTCTAATGGCACAAATCATCTTAGCAATCATATGAATCAAGGCAATGATAGTAATATAAATATTCATGGTACACCCATACTAAATAGAAATAGTAATACTAATCAACATCATCATCAGATGCATCAGACACATCATCATGGTGAGCCACCCGGTTTAGCAGCTTTAGCTACCCAGCCTACTGTATTATATTCCCCAACGAAATTAAATAGCAATAATAATAATAATAATAATAATAATAATAATAATAATAATACCAAAACTGTAACTTTAATTGATAATGCCAAACCAATCGATGCCATAGATCATGAGGATAATAATAATCAGCAAATTGTTGAAGATTTGAAAAAACAATTGAGAGAGAAGGATTTAGTATTAACTGATATACGTTTAGAAGCATTAAGTTCAGCTTCACAATTGGAAAGTTTAAAAGAGACTGTTAATAAAATGCGCGCCGAAATGATGTCACTTAAACAAAATAATGAACGATTACAAAAATTAGTGACAAGTCGCTCATTAGCCGGTTCAGAGGTTTCATTAGGTAATGCTATTAGTCCGAATAGTTCGATTGGTGGTGAAACCTCTCGGCGTTATTCTTTAGCGGATGGTAATACAAGACCACCAATGGAATTACCCAAACGTTTAGATGAAGAAGTTGAAGAAGAGAATATACCGCCAGCACCAGCACCAGAGCCACCACCAACATTACCATTATCGCCATCTACACATATAGATTTGACTCCACCACCACCTGCTTTAGAACCCCTAACAAGTCCAACTCATTTGAATACTGCCACCGAAGATATACCTGATGTTAATGATGGTAAAAAGATTTCTATTGCTGTTTACTTAGGACAACCGGAATCATTTCAAAAATATTGCGAAGAACTTATGGAAGCCGATGAATATTATACAAATGGTTCAATATTAAATAATGTTATTATAGAGAATGGAGTTGAACGTAAAACATTTTCAATGGCTGGTCCCAATGAATTTATTATCGCTTATACATATATATCGGGTAAAACGACATGGCAAAATTTGGACTATATTGTACGGAAAACTTTTAAGGATTATGTGTCACGCATTGATCCGGGTACAAATTTAGGTTTAAATACCGATTCGATAACGTCATACCATTTAGGTGAAGCTAAACGTGGTCCAGAAATGGGCTTTCCCGAATTATTACCATGCGGTTATATTATTGGAAATGTCAGGACATTATATATCTGCTTACAGGGTGTGGGAAGTTTGGCCTTTGATAGTCTAATACCGCGCAGTATTGTTCATCGTTATATTAGTCTATTAACAGAACATCGTCGCCTCATATTATGTGGACCAAGTGGTACAGGAAAGTCATATTTGGCTAGACGTTTAGCTGAATTTTTGGTAGCCCGTATTGGTAATAGAGGCAATTCACCATCAGAAGCCATTGCCACTTTTAATGTGGATCATAAATCATCAAAAGAACTACGTCAATATTTGGGTCACATAGCTGAACAGGCTGCAATAGCGAATGAAGATTCAGAATTACCATCTGTTATTATACTAGATAATTTACATCATGCCTCCGCTTTAGGTGATGTATTCTCTTGTTTGTTAAGTGCGGGACCAGCAGCCAAATTACCATGCATTATTGGAACCATGTCTCAAGCTACATGTAATACGACAAATCTACAATTACATCATAATTTCCGATGGGTATTAACTGCTAATCATATGGAACCCGTTAAAGGCTTCTTAGGTCGATTTTTACGTCGACGTCTATTCCAATTAGAATTGCAAGCGCAACATACTCAATCGGAATTAGCCACGGTATTAGCTTGGTTACCAACTGTTTGGCAACATATTAATCGATTTCTAGAAGCTCATAGTTCTAGTGATGTTACAATTGGACCAAGATTATTTTTAAGTTGCCCCTTAGATTTGAAAGATTCACAAGTTTGGTTTACCGATATTTGGAATTATCATTTATCACCATATTTAATTGAAGCGGTACGTGAAGGTGTCCAATTATATGGACGACGTGGCGGCGCATGGAATGATCCATCATCATTTATACGTAACTCATATCCATGGCCATATGGGCCAGATTCGGTGCCACCATTAAGACAAATCAACGCTGAAGATGTTGGTTTAGAGGGTGTACCATCGAATAATACTGAAAATCAAGATCCCTTACTAAATATGCTAATGCGCTTACAAGAGGCGGCTAATTATTCAGAAAATCCTGATCCCGAAAGCGATTGTGCTAGTTTAGATTCTAATATAACTCCAGATAGCTCAGCTGGTGCGGAATAAATTGTTTCCAATGAAATATTAATTTCAATAATATACCACATTAAATCAATAATTTTCTAAATTTAAAGTTTATTATAAAACTCTTACAAACATGCGCACACAATTTATATATGTATACATTTTTTACATCTACATACAACTAAATATTTCCTATTTAATGTGTATCGAAAATTTATGATATTTACAAAACATATAAAACAAAAAATTCTTTTTCATATTAAAAGAAACTCTCGAATATCCAAAAATGTATATTTATTAAATAAAAAGTAAGGAAATTAGAAATCAAAATGGATGCAACGATCAATAAGTCTCGAAACTTATTATTTATTTAATATATAAATTGAAAATTTTCTAAATGATAATATTTCAAGACTTATTGACCGCTACGTTACATCTACTAGGTTGTTCCATAAGTTCAAAGCACATAAATGAAACTGAAAATTTTTAGTTATAGTAAAAATTATTTTTAAAAAAATTGTCACCCTGAAAAACTTATTGAACAACCTAATATTTTTATAAAGTATTTTTCCAAAGAAAATACAAAAAAAGCAAACTCTAATAACTAATAACGAAACTAGATTTGAGGGACTTAGAAGCTTAGGGAAACTTTGTAAAATGAAAGCAAAAAATAATAATAATTAAAATTTATGGATTTTCCAATTTTTCGGTTTAATTTTAGATAAAAAGGAATTATTTCGCTTTTTTGATTCTTATTGTCTCATTCAAAATGTCAAATCAAAAATTTCATTAAAAAAAAGCACGAAAATTAATTTAAGAAAAAAAAATTAAGGCTTTACTCTACTTTCGCTTAATTTTAAAAAAAATTAAGAAATTTCTTTTCTGATAATTTTTTTAAATTTAATATGGAAAGCAGCAGTTTAAGCTTTTTACCAACCAATAAAATTATTCGTTAAAACTTACAAAAAAAAATTAAAATATTTGAATTCGAGTTCAAATTGTAGAAAAAACACTCGTTAAAAAGTAAATGCAGAAAAAAATGGAAAATTATTATTTAAAAAAAGTTACGCTTTTCATAAACGACAAGAAAATATATTTTAATTTAAAAAGTACATTTAAAAATAAATAAGATTTTTATTCAAGAAAACATATTGTAAATATTCTTTAAATATATTTTTTTGTTTTGTTATAATTTTTTTTAATATGCATGAATAATTATTATAATATTGTTGTTGCAATTTGTATTATATAAAAAAGAGGACGGATCAAGAGAAAATGCAAAATAAAAGCCAAATTTTTTAAATAAATGTATAGAAGACGAGAAAACAAAAAAACTACTCGAATAAATTGAAATTAAAATCAAAAATTTCTAAAAATCCTTTTTTTACGAAAAAAATGATGCTTTTGATATAAATATAAAATAAAATATGATAATACAAATATAAAAATTTATAATCAATAATTTTATAAATTAAAAAATATATTTATTAGTAATCTACAATGTATGGAATTATTTTTATAAAAATAAATAAATGCGCTTGTTATTATTTTTTTAGATATTCTATTTTTCGTTTTCTTTAAATATATTTTTCTTTTTTTTTTTAATTTTTAATATCTTCTTCGATTTTTACTACATAAATTTCAAAAAAAAATATATATAGTAACTGTAATAAATATGAAAAGGCCTAAAGGAAATATTTGTAAGTGGCATCAAAGCAACGTATGAATTTTACAAACGAAATCCAAAAAAAAAAAAATCAAGTATACGAGGTCGCTCAAAAAAGTTTGCATAATATAAATGGCATTATAGTATAAATGTGAAAAACTATTCCGAAAATTTATTGAACTACCTTTTTTTATATAAACAAAAGAAGCCTCTAAGACAGCAAAACTTAAATAAATAAAGTAAAATTTAAAATAAATAAATGGGCAAACGAATAAAGAATTGCGTGAATTTGTAAGCAAAAATTAAAATTAATTTTCAAGAAAAAAATTTATATGGCAGGTGGCTAAAATGACGAATTCCACAGGTAAGTTAAGAAATCAAAAATTGTTTTTAAATAAATATTTAGCTTTTACAAAAAATTATAATAATATATTAAAATAAAAGCTTATTTCTTGAAATTAATTTAATTACCTTAAATTTCATATGCACTTTTTAAAGATTTCTAAAAAATTACAAAAACAAATAAATTATAAAAATTTTTCACAATTTTTTATTAATAATTTCTATTCTATTTCAATTTTTTCATATTTAAAGAAACTTCAATTTTAACATTTTTTATTTTAAAATAATGATTTTTTTACTTTATAATTTAATAATTTTTTCTCTGCTTTTAATTCATAATTTTATAATAACTTTTTTTTTTAATTTAATTTGAAAAGCAATTATTTTTCACTTATTC
The DNA here is from genome assembly GCA_023089585.1 of Melophagus ovinus. Classification (NCBI taxonomy): domain Eukaryota; kingdom Metazoa; phylum Arthropoda; class Insecta; order Diptera; family Hippoboscidae; genus Melophagus; species Melophagus ovinus. Next base: position 8,336,827 of record JAKKIB010000252.1, on the reverse strand, counting down.
GCAATAACTTAAAATAACCGTAATAACTAGAAACGGATATGCTGCATTTCATTAAAATTATACAAACGAATAAAACTTCAACGAGTAGTTTTTTCCGCCTCTTTTATTTGCGTTGTTAACATTATTTTTTTTTCTTTGATTCTTTTTTTTTTGTGTTACATGAAATTTATTTTCTTTTTTTTTTTTTACATTTTATTTAACATTTTACTATTTTATTTTGCTTCGTTCACTTTTAATGATTTAATGATTTTATTAAACATTTATATTGTAATGAAGAAACGCAAATGAAATATGAAACATCAAAAACAAAGTGGTAAATTCAACTTATTGTTGAACAAATTTCACAAATAAAAGCACATTTAATAAAAAGCAATGCTATTTATAAGATTAGCAGTGCACTCGCAATACAAAAAAACCACAATTAATTAAGTTTAATTAACAAAATTAAAGATATATAATGATAAACACTTTGGCAAAACGCTTTGTTATTAACTGGCAGCAAAAATAATTTACTTTTAAGTAGAGATGTACAAAATGAAAGAATTAAGAGAAATAGAGAATGCTGCTTAGTTTATTTTATTGCTTTTTTAAGTGAAAATAACAAACTTTAACTAATACATTCCTCTTCTTTTTCTTCAACAATCACTTAATGTAAGTACATTGACCAATTTGGCCATAATTTTACTATGAAGGGATAATGCTTTATTACAATTCTAATAAAGCATTAAAATTTACTTTATTTATGAGATAGTAAATCAAAAATCATAATAAAAAAATTAGAGATTTTATTATTGACCTTATAATTACACAAAAATATATATAAAAAACAAGAAAAATAATTGTAAATAAAAAAAATTGCCATTAACAATGTTGGTAGGCCACGTTTTCTTTGTTTTTCCTTTTTTTTTTTTGTTTTATTCTTTTTTCAATTTTCTTTTGAAATTTTTAAAATGGATTTCTTGACGCCTTAATGATTCTATAATACGATTATGACGTTTCATCTCACGCAATTTAGTTATTTCTAAGGCATACAATTTTCCCAAATAGTCATTGATGCCTTTCAGGGTATGTGTTACATTATGGCTAACGCAACAATTATGCTCAGTTAATTTTGTTGGTGTTTTTATAGCTGAAGTTGATCTTGATGTGGATAAAGGTACAGGCAATGGCGGCATTTCAATTTCATCCACACCATTTTTATTGGCATTTTCTTCGTCTTTCATATAATTTATATCCATATTATTATTATTATTATTATTATTATTATTTGTTATTGTTGTTACTATTAATATTGTTGTTGTTGTTATTATTACTGCTGCCATGACTTTGGCTGACATGATTTTGGTATATTGCTTCATCTAAACTTAAAAATTCATTATGCTCAATGTCTTCCACACCATACAAATCATCATTTACATAATTATCATTCTTAACATCATTATCATGATGATGATTATAATATTGCAATTGCCGTCGTTGCTGTGAATTAATTCTAGCCAAATTTTTATAATAATGATGCGATTGTTCCACATCGACCACATCACCTTCTTCATCTTGTTCTTGTGTTTTTTGTTGCTGTTGTTGATGTTGTTCGTCATTATCATCATGATTACTTTCATGCTCATTATCGGAAACTTCTGCCTCATTTAATACAGTTATATTATATAAATTATTATTATAAGCCACCGTATCATTCTCCTCCACTTCCAATTTTATCCGTTTATTAGTGGAGATTTTATTGCCATAAGTTTTCAAATTATTTGTTAAATTATTCTCATCATTATCATTACTATGATTTTTTGTATGACTTTCTGTTGCAGATGAAGCCATAATGCTACTAGATGACGTTATTGATTTTAATGATGAATGTAGGCCAACATTTGAATGACGCCTTGAACCCTCAGTAAACATTCTATAAACGGCCATTTCAATTGGTGTTAAAGTTGCACTATTCTTCCTCTTCAATATATAACGTTTCTGATCTGACCATGTCTGTAATAGCAACAACAATGCATCAAACAATATTTAAGTGAGAACAAAAAACAAAAGAATTTTCTTGAACTCTGGCATATTCTTTTCTTTGTTGTAATTTATTTCATATTCTTCTTCATATACATAAAAATTTTTACCTTTTTCCATTCAGCTAAACTTTTAAATGGCGGCCCCAAACTATTCAATTCATCTTCAATATAATTCCAACATCTTTCATATTTATTTTTTATAGATATATGATAACCGTGTGCCACACTCTGATTTTGTACCATTATCGATAATAAACGTTCACCTTGTAATTTATTTAAAGCATTCGCCCTAATACAAAACAAAAAAAAAAAAAAAAAAACAACAAAAAAACAAAAAAGCAACAAATAGCAAAAACATTAAAACAAAAAATTAAAAATGTAAAAAAAGTTAGTTTTTATTTTAAGCTTAATTTTTTGATATTCTTCTACTTTACTTATTTTTTTTTTTTTTGCTTTCTTACTTACATGTTGGTTTATTATTATTATTATTAATATTATTTTAATTTTTTTTTCTTTTTACAATTCCCTAAATTTTGTATTCTCACTTAGCGTAAGTGAAATGTGGAATGTGTAAAGTGAAATTAAGTGAAGTGAAAAAGTTCATGATTATTGTTAGTCATTTTTCTAAGAGCAGTGAATCAGGTAAACAAAAAAAACTTGCTAAAACTAACTTATATTTCGCCAATTTAACAATTCACAATAGTTAACTAGTGAACTTACGTACACAAAGCCAAAGTGAAATTCTTCGCTTACACTTAATTCACTCGTTTCAATAGCGCCATAAAATACCAAAAAAAAAAAAAAAAAAAAAAAACCAAAAAAATAAAATTTCACATTGGACTATTTCAATATTGGCTTATTATCATTACACTAACAGTAAGATGAAACTTTAAAGAGATACTTGATGCAAAAATTAAAAATATTTCCCTAATTATCATTAATTACCATTAACATCGGACTTGGCTTATTTGAAGTAAGCAATAAAACAAAATTATTTGACAATATATTGACATTTTTCACTTTGTTTACTTCACGTTACGCACTTCCAAGATAATTAAATCACATTAAGCCACATAATGTTAAGTACTTTGAAATTGTCACGCAGTAATTATAAAATTTAGACTATACTTTTATTTAAGTTTAAAATTATGTTAATGTACATTCATTTATAATTTTTCTAATTTTATAATTTGGTTTACATTTTAAATTTTCCAAAAAAAAATAAGAAAATATTTTAAAAGAACTTAATTATAAACGTAAAAACGTTTTCTCATTCCTATTTAAAGATTAATTGATAACATGAGTACAATAAACAGAATATTATATTCTTTATCTAAGCTATTACTTTACTGTGATTGTTTTCATAGGCATACTAAACGAAAAGCATAGTGAAAATTATATATTAAGCCTCAAAAAATGTAAGAAATTTTTTAAATAATTGCAATTTTTTAAGTGTTCTATATTCAGAAAATTATTAATTAATTTAACTGTTAATTAAGTAAAATTTCTTATATTTTGTTTACTAAACAAATTGTTTTTAAAAAGCATGACTTTTAATGCAGAAAATTTATTGAATAATTTGAGTAAAAATTATTGATCTCCATGGTAGTTTACTTTCTGGAATACAATATAAATAAAGCAATAATGAAAAATCATTAAGAATTATTTGAAGAGAAATTTTTCAATAATAATTGTTTGTCTTTAGTTTTTTGATTAAAATGTTTTCTTTTAGTTTGCCCAGTTAAGTCTACAAATATGAGATTACATAATGTGCGCTATGCGTAGACAATCATAAATGTTATACGTGTATTCATACCAACTAATGTTTTATGAATCATTAATTCTATTTGTTTATTTTTTTTTTTTTTTTTTAGTTAATAAATTTCACGTTCAAGTTATGGCCTTACGCATTTTAAATGGTCCATTGAAACGGCAATTAGCTGCAATTGCTGCTAGCCAAGTAATGCGTTCACCACAATTGATGGCTGTAGCATCTGTACACACTTTGGATAAAATTGGCAAACGTGAAATTGTCGGTTATGGTTGGAATGGTACCGCTTGTTATGCTGATCGTGTCGATTATCCAATGCCGGCCGTACGTTTCCGTGAGCCTACAAATGAAATAAATATTTTGCGTGAAAAGGAAAAAGGTGATTGGAAGAAATTAAGTTTGGATGAGAAGAAGGCTCTATATCGGGCCAGTTTTTGTCAAACATTCAGTGAATTGAAAGCCGGCACAGGTGAATGGAAAATGCATGTCGGCATTGCTTTATTATTTACCGCTTTAGGCATGTGGATAACAATTCTTATGAATTTATTCGGTATGTTTTATTCTAAATGTATAAAAATAATTATTACAAAATCGATTTATTTTTCGATTTGATTAAATAATCAGTACAAGAATTTTTACACTTTTATTTGCTTTGCTTTTCTTTTAAAGTGTATGAAGAAATGCCAGTTACGTTTGATGAAGAACATCAAAAAGCCCAACTGAAACGTATGTTAGAATTAGAAGTGAATCCTGTTACTGGTATATCATCTCAATGGGATTATCAAAATAATCGATGGAAGTAAATTATATAATTGAGCAGACAGTAATTTTTATTTAAATAAGAGAAATTTTAAAGTTGAAAAAAGTATAAAGTGTAAAAATTGTAGACAATTAAGAAAGAACGATGATAATGTTCAAAGTGAATTACTAGAAAATATACAATTAAAATGTTGTGCTTAAATGAAATTGGTACAGTTTTATTATTTAATAATAGAAATAATAGAAACTAGATTCATGCATATTTACAAATAGCATTTCAATAAAACCTTGATTTCTAAATATGTCATTTTAAAAAAGTTATTTTTATGTTGTTAAAAAATGTGTTGTTTATTTCATGCTCAATTTTTATTTAAATATGACAACTCTGTAAAAATGCATTGAAGCATTTTCACAATAAGATAAAGAATAAAATATCTATATTGTGTATGAGTAATTTGAGGACATAAAATATGTCGGAGCAAGCATTAAAGGAAGCAGAATTTCTGGATTTTAACATTGTTCAATTATCTGAAGACAATCCCGTTGAGGATTATGTGAATTTAATAGAAAAAAAAATGCGTCATAATGATATTGTTAGTGACGAAATTATAAAAGAATGTTTTGGAAAAATTTCATCAATCGTCCACGACTATGTATGGCGTAAACTATTTTCGGATGGAAAGTGTTTAAGAGGAAATTTGAAATTGGTGGCAGATCTATTAGAGGAATATAAACGTGATGCAGCTTTTTATAATCCATGGGATTATAATGAATGGATTGTAACTGTGCGGGATGAATTATTAAAACGTAACATGTTAGATTTTTGGTTGAAAGAAATTGTTAAAAGAGAATTGGGTCCATGTTGGGCCAGAGATAGTGACCTGTTTGATGATGATGATGATCCAGAAGCGGCAGAATTTTATAATTATGCTGGTGGTAAAGCGCCATGGCTTCAGCCAACATCATCTCAAAAGCTGCCAAATGAAAATAAACATGAAGGCGATGTAGATGCTGCTATTGCGGCTCTTAAAAGTTCGACTACCATAACAACAGCAGCCACTAATGATGAGCTAAAATTTAAGAAGATTTCTTTGGAAACACCTTTAGCTGATTATCTTTATAATATGTCTGTATTAGAAGAACTAAAGCCAAATGATACAGATGAACGTGAGAAGATTTTAAAAGAAGCTCAACAAATTGTTTGGAAATTATTATTTGGCGATAAAACATTAACCCAGGATAATTATACGAAAGCAGCCGGCTTATTAAAAGCAATTAAAGAGGATTCATGTTTATATAGTCCTTATATGTATAATGATTGGATTGTATTAGTTAGAAATGAATTGGTTAATCGAAAATATGATGATTTTTGGCAAAATATCATTGTTAAACAGAAAATGGGTTTATGCTGTTATTCAGATTCAGAGTATTTCAGTGATGCAGAAGATGAGAAACCATTGGAATTTTATGAATCCTATAAGAAAATTATGTTTGAAAAGCATAAATGATGAATAAATTCAATCCACTTTCATCGTATATTTATTTTTTTATTGTGATCAGGAAAGCGGTTCATTATCTTGAGAAATTATTAGTATTTAGTTGTGCAATTTTGAGAAAAATGTAATATAAAAAATTTAATAAATTTACGTAACAAATTTCGATTGAATAAGTGCCACAACATTGTTCTATTAGACAACATTCGCCGATTTTAAATTGAACATTGACAACTCTTGTAAAATCAAATCATCACTCTTTTGGACTATTTTTTTTTCAAGTGTAGATTCTAAATAAATTTTTTTGTAAAAGTCAAATTTGTTAATTAATTTTATATAATTTTTATCTATAAAATAAAAATGCTAACTTGAATTGTTAACTTCACGAAAGTCAGAAATTGGGAAACCTACAAAATATTGGATAAGTTGTAAAGTTTTGTGGTGTAATTTATGTAAGTAATAACAACTTCTCAACTTCTCTTATATTTGGAAATTAACCATATTTTAATTTTTTGAACAAACTTTTTACAATTTTTTGGCAAAATAGTTCATCCGATAATGATGTTTTTAGGGTCCTCTAAATTTCTACAATATTTTATTTGTTAATTTTACATGGATCGTTCAACTGAAACTATAATTTTATAGATGTCAAATGAAACAGTTTTCGGTTATTGGTCGTAGTATTTTTAAGGTGTTTGTTGGAGCGGAATTGTATTATTATTTTACAAAAATTGGTATGTCTGTTTACGACCTTGCGGAAGCAAGCGGGATTTCATTCCGTGTGGCCCTTTTGCATTTCTGTATTTGTAGATTTTCTTTACGATTTGTCCAACTTGCCAATGCTGATTTTTTATTATTAGGTAGAAAGTTCACTCTACAAAAATTGGGGATAGTGTTTCTAGCCTCACGGATCCCTCCATATACACACTTCTATTAGGCATCCCTTAAAAAATTTTTTACCTTACATATCTTTATTGTAAGTCACTTTTTTATGTGTAACATATTGAAACCCGAACATTAGTCTTGTAAGCGTTCGTATCATACCTGATGTATTGGATCTGTGCCTGGTATACTAATATCTTTAGGTCACCAAGATCAATAGGACTAACCAAGTATGGGCTTACTTGAGTAAAAATATAAAAATATTGTCCACAAATTATATATTTAAAAATTACTTATAAACTATTCTTGAAAGTAAATCTAAAAACAAAATCTTATATGAAAATCCTTTAAAATAATATTTAACTAAAATTTCCATCAGGTTCAGCATTTTAGTTGCTTCCATTCACTTTCATAATATTTATCAAGTTGTTGACTTGGACTTTTAATTTGTAATGGTGCTTCTTGATTTTCTTGTTGATAATGTCTTAGTGATGCGCTCCGATCCAGGCAAGATTGACAATTTTAGCCCCAGATTTTTATGGGTAGTAATGACCTTTTTTCTTTGTTTCTTTTTTATACAAATTTTTCCTTTGTTGTTTTTTTCTCATGATGCCGCCAGGACTTTCTCTTAAATGTATTTGTCCTACTTCGTTACCTTGTTTCTCTTACCCTTTACTTTGCAAAGGAGCTTGGCAGCGAAATGTTGGTTTTTGCAGTTCCAATTTTCTTTTCTTTTTTTTATACCTTGTTCACTTTATCTAGAAGTAATTTCTAGAGACTTGAATTCTAGAATTTTTTTTTTTGCAAATTCATAGATTAGAATTCGCTTTTGAATTAAAGTGTTTTTTTAAATAGAAATTTGTTCATTTTTTTAAATCAATATTACTCTATTACATATGCAATCAATATTGTAATCAATGTAATTGTGAAAAATTAACTTTAGTTACTCTTTTTATGAAGTAATAATGCATTTTACATCCAAAGTTATATTAAAGTGGAGAGCATTATAAGCATTTATTTTTATAAGCGATTTAACGATAATTAAAAATTACCTGGGTATAGGAAATTCTCTTAAATTTCTTTATTTTTAAAATTTTCTTTTGTAAGATTTTGAAAAACAACACGAATAAGGTTTTTTTCATTAATGTTTATATGCTTGTTTATATGTGCTTATAAACATGATTGCGGCAACATGTAGCTATTGATTGTAATCATTTGTTGGAAATTATGTAAATATAAAATAGATTACGTAAATATAAAATAATTGTAATGGAATGATAATATTTAACTATTCAATTTATATTTATGATTATTATAAAAATTTCAATGTATCCAAAAAAACTAAATTGAAACATGTGCTTAGCAACTTGTTGTCATTACTTAGTTAAACAAAATGTTTATAAAATAAGCAACATAGAAATGTTTATGAAATTAATAATATAAACTATTTAAAAATACAAAAAGAGAAAAACATAAAAAAAATAGAAAAAATTAAATAAATAAAAGAGAAACTTCTTTTGCAATTATTTGTAGCCATCAAAATAATTTCTTTTGCAATTTGATTTTATACTTTGCTTTAACTATTGTTCTAGTTTTACAAAATAAAAGAAAGTAAAGTGTAATGTTAATATTTCGACACATGCACATGACTTTTTTATGTGAAAATTGTATTATCTGATAATTTTGATAATTAAGCATAAGCTTCAATGCATATGCTCCTAGATCGATGTTAATAAAATGAAATCATAGAAAAGAGAAACTCTAAATAATAAAGTATGAGAAAATTTAATATCATTTTAAATTAGGTGAACATTTTACATGATGACTTACATGTTTTACTTTACCACTTGGGTATTAGCTGTACAATGACATCAAAAAACCAACCAACTAACCAGCCCACTAGCCAACTAATCAACCAGTGGATTAACAAGCTTCTCTTCTCTTTAAATTTACATTCTCACTTTTTTAATGGTTTTTTAATGTTGCTGCTGCTGCTATTGTTGTTAATGTTGTTGTATATGTAATTCATATCTAATATGTACTCACCTCAACCTATCTGTATAATAATCCAAATTCTTCTTAGATATGGATTTTACTTTATTTATTTTGTTATTGCTTTTGTTTTTGTTTTTGCTTTTCTTTTTTCTTGCTTTGTGGTATTAGCTTGTTTTAGCCATTTTATTAATGCCATCCGTGTTTGGTCTCACATGATTAAATTTACAAGTGCTAAAACTAATAAAAATAAAAATAAAAATAAAAACATAAAATTGTTACAGTGTGAAGTTTGATTTAGGCCGGTTTAAACCGGTAAATGCTCCAAATCTCAGTGGTAAATTTTAATAAAGAGATCTCTAGAAAGTTAAAGAAAACTTGTGCTTTTCATATGATTGGAAAAGTTTTTTATAGGAAAATGGTGGGCGTGGTCCCAAAACAAGAAAAAAAAGAAGCAAATCAGTATTTGGCGCATTTGATTAACTGGGATGGCAAACATTTATTTTGCAATGAAGCGACCTCAGCAGACTGCGTGAGTTTTGAAAAATGGGGAGTGTGATTCATAAAATTGTTGGCTCTTTTTTTCATTCTAACGGCTTTTTCCTTAAAAATGCTTCCAAAATTGTAGACTCCCTATTAAATGAAAAATTTATTTAGATAGATATCAAGCAGGCGGACGAATGGAACGGAACTCGTTTCCGAATATGGTCGGTATCGGCAATCGGTATAAAAAAATGTATGGATTTATTTTAAAACTTCCATTGAATGGTTTCATAAAACTGCTTCAACTCATTACGCATGTTTGACAAATGAAATACGAAATTTTGCATGATGATAATGATGTTGCATATACATATATATATACATGTTTATACAAGTTGATGTATCTAAAGATTTTCATGCATTTATTCGCATGTTGCTATTGTTTGTGTTTTATGTTTAATGCTGTACTTATTGTCGCTGCTGTTTTACATTATTGGCAACTATATCAAAACTGTTTTATCTATTACACACATACACACATAAGCACATATGTTTGCATGTATGTTGCTATCAGTTTTATTTATGAATCAGCATTAGCTGCAACATTGTTAGCTTTCCTTCTTCGAGTTCATAAAATAACTGCACAACAAGCAACAATATGACCAGCATCATCACCAGTTTCGTTAACCTGCATGGTAAGTTTCATATATACATCGCGTTAAATGTCTGAATGTTTCTAAGTATATGTCGTCATATATTTCAAAATGTATCTTTAATCTTCAACATATTCGTACATTTTAGGTGGTTTTTTTTTGCTAAGTAAATCAAATGAAAAGTTTGTTGGGGTGATAAATGAACAATAATCACCAACAACAACAAAAAAAAACAGCAGCAACGACAACAACACTATGTGTGTGCAACTACAATAAAAAAAATTTAAAGATAAATTTCCTTTTTTTCTCTCTCCTTTTTTTTGATGTTTGTTTTTTTTTAGGTTAGAAACAGTAGCCTCGTACAACCATTGAAACATGTTTTGGTTATTGTTAAAGATCTAACTAAGTAATAATAACAAATAACATTTAATATTGAACAATATCAATAACAACAATAACAAATTTTTTATCATTTATCATTTTGTGTGAAGTAGAAAAATTGTTAAAAAGAAGAAAGTAAAAAAAAAAAAACGAAAATTATTGCACGACTTGAAATTAATCTTAAAATATCCAAAACAGCGTTTTAGACTTTATGGATATAAAGACATTTTGTATAAACAATTTATAAAGGTATTTTTGCAACAAGCAAAATTTTCCTTTTCATGGAATGAAAGCAAGATTGGGCGACTACATGTCGCATCATTTTTAATGTAGGTCTTGATGATTTTTTTTTGACTTTGTAAATTTATTTTACATAATCTAGAAGAAAATTTCAATTCGATTAAGTAAGACCATAAATTTTTGCGCTGAAATAATGAATATTTTTTCTTTTGCCGTAATGGCCCAATTACATGGCACATTTGAGTACAATTTTACTCGACACCTCTTACCTAAACCTTGTTCTTGAAATTGTCTACACTAGATGTCAATTTTAAAATGGCTTTGTGTCTTATCTAGGGAACTTTCAATTAGGTAAAATGCCGCCATCTTTTTAAAAATAAATATTTTTTTTTTTTGTTTGGGCATTTTTAAGCCAAATGTCTAAACCAACTTATTGGGCGAGAAGAATTCCATTTGACAAAAATCTACAGGCAACTAACTTGAATAACACCGGAAGGCATTAAAGTCATTTCAAAGCAGAAAATATTTAGTCAAAAATTTAAATGTAAATTTTATTTAATTACATCGATATTTTGAAAGTTTATAAAGTAACTTTTTATAAGAAATAAGCTTTGATTTGTTGAAAAAGTGCAATTCTCGTTCACCGTTCAATGTTCACATCATGAAATTTGATCTCATCTTCTTCTGTTCACATTTTACATTTTGTTATTTTAATAGGTTATGTTTCATGATCGCCCACAAAGTTTTGCTGAAAATCAAAATCTGATTAATAATCAGAAATTTAATAATTATATAGATTTAAAAAAAATACCGACCACACTTATTATTAATATAAATTTTACTCGTATTAACAATCATAACATTGCACGTTTACAAGAATAATGTAACGCATATTTGATGAGCCATGTATATGATAACCTTTTATATGGCCATTAAAATAATATTAACATAAAGAAAGGCAGGAAAAGAAAACGAAAAAAGAAAAAAGGCAAGAAAATGATTAAATAATAAAAAAAAAGACAAAACAAGTCAAAGTAATTTGTTTTATGTTGCTGCTGCTGTTGTTGATGATGTTGATGATGTTGATGATGTTGATGATGTTCATGATAATTTTGCTTTTGTATTTATACTTTTTTCTTCTTTTTGCTATATGGATGATGCATCTTTTTTTTTATTTATTAATATTACAGGGCCATTAATAACAGTGTTCGTTGAAGGTAAAATTGAGGAATGCAACATTAAAATCAATTTCTTTTTTTTTTGCATTTTTGTTTTTATTTACTATTTTTATACCAACCATACGTAGGTTGGAGATATATTCATTTTGTCATTATATTTGTAATATTCAAATGGAAGCATCTGAAACCCCAAACAACAACAGAGTATATATACCCTCGATCATTAACAAACTTTGGATCACTTTAGATATGTCTGTCTGTCTGTCTGCTCGTTCGAGTGGTGTTAACATTCTTCCGATCGCAAAAAAGGAGATGACAAGAACATTGGAAGTTCTTACAGGTTGATTGGTATCGGAAATGGGCAAAGTTGATAAAAAGACATGCCCACAGTGCAACATAAACTGAGAGCATTTATTTTTTTAAGCAAATTTAAGTAGTTTTTTCTTAATTATTTGCAAACTGCAAAAGATAGAAAGCTGAGATTTTGAGAGGCCATTGGTCCCCTCTCAGGCCAGTCGGCCATGTCTGCCCGAAGTTATATAACACCAAATTTTCACTCCTTTACGTTTACATTTTTCTCTTTACTGCTGAAAAAATTGAAACAGATTTTGAATCGTAAAATCATGGTATCTGGATGGTGGGTATTCAAAATTTTGGCCCCAGGAAAATATTATTTTCTTACTTGTTTTTGTTAGTTTTGTATTTTATTGCAAGGTACACTTGGCATGTGTATAAAATGGGGAAAAGTAAGAGCAGATTACGCTCAAGCATTGCTATGAAATGTTTTTTTTTCTCTTGTTCTTCGATTTTTCTTTTATTTTTCATTTCATATTAAATTAATATATATTGCTGGAAATTATTTAATAATATATCAATTTAAACAGCATAGCTTTCAATGTTGTTTATTGAAAATGCAAAAAAAAAAAGAAGAAAAAGAAAGAGAAACAATAAGTAAAAATGTTTTATTAAATTGGGATATTTAATTGAATATCGCCCTACATTAAGTCCCTTATTCCAATGAAATAATCAAAACAAAAACATTAAAAAAAAAGTGTGGAAGATAATGTTCCGACAAATTTTTTGTAAAGAAAAGGTCTTGAAATATTTCTCAAGCTCCAAAAAGTCTACTATAATTTTATATAATAAATTGAAAGTTTAGTGTAGCTTTTAGGCGCATTTTAATAACAAGTGTAGAGTCCATAGAGTCCAATCTGTTACACGAAATACTTATGGGAGAGATATTTCTAAAAACTATACCCAAAACAAGGAGCCTTCTTTATGTAACTCCTTCTTTTATTGTTTTAAAATGTAGGGTCTTATATGACTTGCACTGGAGATATCCAAACTAAAGTCAAAAAAAGTAGCCATATTTACTTAGGAAACTACATAAATCTTATTGATTTATTTTACTGAAGAAACTTCTAAGAATCATTTGTTGATCAATTTTTCATTTAGACCATAATTATTCATCGATTTTTTTTGTTCGATATTTTTACATATTTTCAATGGTATGTGCTTCTGGACCAAAATGATGAATGAAAAAAGATGCAGTTGTAGAATTATAAGTTGCGTCAGAAAACGAAGATTATTTTACAAATTGTTATAATGAAAAGGCGACATATAACTGCACATATTTAATATGCCATAAATGTGGTATATGAGTTATGGAATGAAATGATGGATAATGCGTATGCGATTGCGCATGCGTGCCGTAATAATAATAATAACACGCTTATTCATCTTCATCATAAAAAATTGATGACAAGAGTTTGAAAAAGTCTTACGCGTGCATCAATAAATTTTAATGATTGTTTGCTTTTTATTATTATCATTATATTAACCGCCTTATTAAGACTCCTTTTTTTTTATTTTTGGTTTATTTGGAAATAATTTGAAAAGTGCGCATCTCATCAAAGAAGGTTCATTATTTTTTAAAGTGTTGCTTGCTCAACGTTTTTGCTCTTATTTTCTAGTTTAAAGAAGCATTTAATTATTTTATTATTTTATTAAATTTTATGATCAAATTATATTATGCCATGCTACGTTACGTCACCTTAATTTAAGTTAAATTAAGTGAACATTAAATTAAGTTAAAAAAATGTATTTTCATTTTTGATTGAAAAAGTTTAATACAACTTGTTGCTTTAAACCAAAAATGAACGTGTAAATAAAATAAAATCCAATCAAAAATATATTGGGTCGTTTAAAAGTAAAAGCGATTTTCGAATGAGATTACTTCACAAATCAGAAAAAAATGAATAATGCGATGATATTGTTGGAGTTAGAGCCGCCGTGAATTTAGGTCTAAGTGAAGGTGAAGCTCAATTCATGAGATCGTTGAACAATTAAATTTCTCCAGATTGTGTTCATATTTTTGTTCACCTTTTAAGAAAATAGATTTATGCAACTGTATGACTTCATAAAAAAGCAATGATAAGATCTTGATCGGTCTTATTTTGTAAAATATTTTAAGCAGGTACCAGCAGCACGTTTTAGAAAGCAAAATTTCTTCATTTTGATTAATTAAACGATTAAAAAGAAGAAATTTAATAAATTTTTATTAGCGATTATGGAAAATGATGGACCTTCATTTCTCCAAATTTCCTAACGGACAATTAGATTGGACTGATCCATATAAAAGAAGAATTCATCGGAATTTTTTCCTTATAAGCTGGCAAATTTGTGGATTGGTCTTAGTAAAGATTTGATCGAGTCCATTCGCTTTGTTTATTTTGATAAATTCTATAAAAATACTTTGAAATTAAGGAACTGTTACCGAAAATTTTGTAGAGACATTAGATAAATGGTTTGCTGTAGAGGTTGGAATTAGTCAACAGTTGAAAATGGTCAACAGGATCTATCTTAAATTTATATAACTTTTAATCATCTCCAAGTAAAATATAAAATTTTGAGAAAGCAACATAAGCATAGAAGCTTCTTCTGTATCTTATTGAAGCATATGATTTCGCATTTATCTGAATAAGATTCATAAAAGAATCAGATACAATAAATAATATAAAATAATATTTTGAAATAATGAGATAATGTTTTAGAGTTCGTATAGAAAGAATCAAGTTTTATGAGTAATATTTTTATTTGTAATAAAATAAAAAGTTTATATCACAACTAAATGCAATTTTTATTTTATAAATAATGCTAATAAGAAATCTAAACAATTTGTGATAAAAAGTAAAGTAATAAAAAAAGTGGGAAGGGTAGGCAAGGGTAGGGAAGGGAAGAAAATAAATAGTTAACATTCTAAGAACTTTTCGAACAACTTTCCTATATTTTCATTGGAATTTTAGTTGTTTATAAATTATATATTGATAGGTTATGTCGCTCATGAAACAAAAAGAGGAAACATTATACAAAGAGGTAGAGAAGGAGAGAGAGAGTGACAGAATTAGATAGAAATGGAGTGATAAAATCTAACTATTTGATTATGTTGGTTAGGTGAGTGCAAATATAAAACTGCCACAAGGTTTTAAAAAACATTACAACTTCTTCTTCTTCTTCTTCATCATCTTCTTCTTCTTTAACTCTCTGTTTCTCCCTTTAGTTGCCTGTAGCTGCCATTATCACTAAAATGTCTCCTTGCTATAGAATATTACTTGAAAATTCTTACTAAATCTAACTCCTTTTTTATGGGTGTTGTTTGTTTTTGTCTGTTGTTGTTTTCTAGAAATGTTTTTTAAAATATATTGATGTAGTGATTGTCATGCTAACAACATGACAAAATGAATGTATCGCACTGTGACAATGTCTATCACATGCAGCTTGAGTAGCAACAGCAACAGCAACAGCAACAGCAACAGCAACAGCAATAGCAATAGCAATAGCAACATTGTAATGTTATGTTTTGCTAAAATTTATGTACAAACATTTACTTAACTTTACAACGCAAATAATTCTTTCATATAGTTTAACTGACAACACCAAGAAATATCATTTATTTCTCTTTCTAAATACCAATACAACCTTTCAATGTGCCACAATGGGAATTTTATGGGTATAGACTTTTAATGTTGCTCTTACACCAACAGCAGCAAGCTCAAATCGCCCATTATCCAAATCTCAATTAAAACTTGTCAGTTTCTTCTCTTTTTATAATTTTTATTTTTTGTTTGTCTTTTTGATAGAGACAAGGATAGATGGGTGTTTGTTAGCAACAGTAACAGTAACAGTAACAGTAACAAGCAATAGCAAAATATTTTTTATGTGCCTTAATATTAAAATTGTGATATTTTTATATTATTTCGTATCTTTTGCTTTATTTCCTTTCTTCTTCTCTCTCTTACTCTCTGCCTTTCTCTGTCTCTCTTAATTATATATCATTCAAATTTAGACAACAAAAAGAGAAATCACAAGATTTATCATTTATCTTCTGGAGCATCTTCTCTACTGCTATTACTGTTACTCCTTCTTCTTCTTCTTCTTCTTCTTCTTCTTCTTCTCCTATAGCATTTGACTTCCATAGTTTATTGTGTGCAATTTTTTTTTTTTGTTTTCAGTTTTCTACTGTTATTCTGTTGCTATTTCTTGTTCCGTTTTGTGTATTCATTTATTTATTTTTTTCTTTTTGATAGAGTTGAGAAAATTTTTTTTCCAATTTTGGTGTAGATTTGACAGTGACATACCACAATAACATGAATGTTTGTCTGTCATTAAAGTGACAAGTGCACTAAGTAACTGACGGACTGATTTTATTTTAAATGTAAACTAAAATTCAAGCAGAGCAATAGAGAGTTTACAAAAAAAAAAAAACCAAACAACAACAAAATTGATAAATGAAGAAAATTTTCATTTTACATGTAAAATATAAATATTTAATTTGAGCGCTCCCAATTATCTTTTATTAGATAAAGATCCCTTCCAAAATTTAAGTATTATATAATTAGTAGTAAAAGTTTGTTAAGTAGAGAAATTTAATGCAAAAGTCCGTGGCTATTAAAACATATAAAACTTTGATGTGCAGTGTTGCAACATTTCATTAAACTATAAGCAAAATGTAAATTCGAAGAAATATTTATATTCATGATTTTAAATAGTAAACAGGGTGCACATGAAACTCATATAAAAGTTGTATGATTCTGTTTTATGAGTTCCAGTTTGGAACATACAAATTTAATGGGCTCATAAAAGATTTGTACAAACTCAAAACCGTCAGAATGTTATTGAGAATGCTTCTAACAGGATTTCTTGAACGAAATATGGTTCCACATTTACATATCTGGATCATAAAGATGGTCGAGAGAGTGAACACATTTTATTTTGATCATATTGGAAGAGATTAAATTACAAAATAACGAATATTACTTGAAATTTCCATCATGATCAGAGGTCTGATATATTTTATAAGCTTTCTGGGGATTCTTTCGTCGAAAAATTTTGAAGAGTTCAAATTTCTTAAATAGATTAAGTAACTCTTTTTTTGCAAGTTCAATAAACTCTTCTCCAATTTTATTTTTATATCTAAAATGATGTAAAAATTTCTACTTATCAATATTTTCACTTTTTCTTTAAGACGCTTTACTCTGCCTTTTTTGTTTTTTTTTTTTCTAGTTTTAAGTTTTAAATTTATTGTATGTCAATGATAAACATGAAGCGCATGCCAAATATTAAACTAACACAACAATTGTATATGCACAGTTAAAATGTAATAAATGAAATAATTTTCTTATAGTTTGTTAAAAGTTTGGCATATAAGTATGTACAAGCAACTTAACAATCTGTCAAATAAACGCGGCAACTTTAACCTAAACTGTCATTTAATATAAAGTGCCGCCATATATCAACATGAAAAACAGCATGCAATATAAAACAATAACAGCAAAAAAAAAGGTAGTTGTTGCTTTACCTTTTTTTGCCTTTTTTGTTGTTTTTTTACTTTTAGCTTAAATTATTGAACATGACGATAATTGGCGGTTTTTGCTTTTTTCTTATGTACATGTATTTTGTGTTGCGTGTGTGTCATGTGTGTATGTGAGCCAATGTATATCAAGCATTTTGTTATTTTCAGTCGTTAGAAACAAGCAACATTTTTACAGTATGAAAGGGAGAAAGTTAAAGAGTGCCAAAAAATCACAAAAGAGAAAACTCTCTTTTTTATGGTTGCTTTTATTATTAAGGAGAATTGAAAAAGAAAAATCGAAAAGAGTTTGTGCATTAGATTCTTAAATGAGAGAAAAAAAAGAAATGAGCGAGAAATGAGAACATTTGGAAAAATTTTATTATAAATATAGCTCAGAAGTAAGAGACGGGATTTGGAATTGACAAGGTGAAATCGTTTACCCGTTTAATATGGAATTTATTTTTCGAAGTACCTTTGAACTTCATATTCTTTTGCCAATATTGTGAAAGGTTCAAGTCGATAAATATGATCTGGGGTATTTTACCAGGATTTTCATAATTTTTTACCATTTTATAATGTTTCAGTTCTTGAGTTTGTCAACTATTTTAATTGATTGATAAAATACTTAGTGAAATCCAATGGATTGTAGCGTTCTATGTTACTTTTACTCTTTTCTTCAACTTAACCTCAATTTTACCCTTCAATTTCCATTATTCTAACTGTTACTATGAATTTTATAAAAAGAGCTTCCTAGAATTATTTCAATGGTCTTTTGAAAATTTTTACTAAGCGGCAAAACCTTTAACTTAACCTAAATTTTTGTTGCTTTACAATTTTTATAAATATTATTAAAAATTTTATGAAAGCTTGAAAATTTTTTTCCAAGAGCTTTGTGAAATAGTAATAGATCATAATGATTCCCAGATATTTATTATTTTTAAAAATTGAACTCTTTTTTAAGTTACTCTCAATTTTGCTACTTTTGATATCATCAAAGTTTTTAGACTTTTGAAAAGTAGAAAATACATAAATAAATATGTAAAAAAAATGTGAATATAGCGCAACAACTAACTGTCATTTTATTTTGTTGTTGAGACAAGAAAATTGAGTGCCTGCAGAAATGTATACAGATAAATAAATGTAGAAATACGAATAAGTGGGATATGTCAAAAGATTTCCGTTATGTACTTTCATTTTATATCCTGTTCAATTTCAACATCTTTTTTTCGTTGTTGTTATTATTATTGTTGTTGTTGTTATAGTTCTGTTGTGTCGTCCGTTGGGTCGTTGCAATTTCTTCTTTTCTCTTTCGGCTGCTTATATTTATTTGTCATTTTAGTTGAGAAAAAGTGTTGATATTATATTGCAATGTATTTTCTCTTTCTGTTCACGCCACGTTTGATTTGGCTTTACTTTCATGCACATGCAAGCATACAAATCCTCCATAATACTCTGCTAGAAATGGAATAAACAAGCAACGAAGACGAGAGAAATATTAACAACTAAAACCAAAGAAAACGAAATGCGCCATGTCAATTACAAATATTTAAAGAGAGCGTGGAAAACGGGGAGAGAGAGAGAAAAAGAGAGCGTAGAGAGTAGAAAGAATGCATATGTATTTTAGTATGTTTACATATAATTGTGTGTGCGAGTACAAAATAATGTTGAATGAATGCCTTGTGTTGGACTGTTTGTTGTTGTTGACACTTAACAAATTGCGGTCTTTAGTTTATGTCAAGCCAACTGATGGCGTAGAGTTGTTAGTTATATTTTTTTGTTGTCGTTCGGGTTTACTTATGTGTCTGTGTTGAAATATGTATGGGTTTGTGTGCATATGTTGCTGTTGTTATTCTTGTCGCTTTCATTTGTTATTTGAAAAATATTTCTTCAATTACATTGCTCCTTTTTTATGTCCTACATCACTTAAGCCATAGATCATTATACAAGTTTATGCGGAAGTTTATAAGACTCGGAGAGGACTTTAGATAGAGCCAATCTCTTTCTTATATTGATTAATACGGAATCATTCTTTATATCAATTTAAATTTGTTAGAGCCATAATCGAATGGCCAGACAGGCCCGGTAATCTTACATTAAATCAGGGAAGGATTCTTAGTCGACTGATCAGCAAGAGATGCAATTAGGTTTTCAGAAGCAACTTGGGTCAATGTCCATTTATTAAAATAGATCAATTAACAAAACTTACAATTTTAAATATTTTTCAACAAAAATCACTGTAGCTTAGTTTTAGAATAGTGGGTGTGGCAAATCATCAATTGTTTACTCTTTTGATAAATAATTCATTTTCTAGATCTTTTTCTCATACTAGACAGGCTAGAGCAGGGTATTTAAAGAAAACTTTCGATCGATTATGCTTTATTTCCTGGTGCCCGTTGTGGTTTCCTTTTATTTATGGTTTCATTCACTAAAATTTTTTCTGCTTGTAATATATCGGGAATCAGCAATAACAATAAAAATTATTACTCTTGAAATTTTTGAGGGTTTTTTGTAAATATGTTTGAAAACAGATTTACAATGACGTTTCTAAACCTACAAAAAATTTTTTAAAAGTAACGCTTTTTAAAAAACCTTCAGCTGATATTTTTTTCAATGTAAAGTAAAATTTCGTGATATGGGAGGAATCATTTAGATGAAAATTGTGCTTAAATTAGTTCAAGTTTTACTAGAGACAGAGGACATATTTAGTCTTCTTAGACCCAGATAATACACTCATGGAATGGCACGCCCTTTAAGCTTTGCATTGCCATTTGGATAATACCTTTAATTTATCTGAAGCATATTTGGCTCTTTAAAGAAACATTTTGCATTGGAAAATAAACTTTGGAATTATTGGTTTTTAAAATTAGAATTATTGGTTTTTAAAATTAGTTTGTAGTCAAAATGATTCTGCTAGTTTCTTAAATTAGATTCAAAAATTCTTTAAAGCATAATGCAACTAACATCTAGCTGAGATGTGGTGCTTCATTTGAATTTGTTTGAAAGACACTAAAGGCCTTTGTCCATCTGCCTGATTTTATAACTTTTAACTTAACTTGAAGTTGTTATATCTGATTATTCCTAAACACTTCACGATTTAAAAAAAAAATTAATTAATATTGCAAATTTAGAAAGACTACATTTTCCTGACCTTTTGAAAAAAAATACCATTTTTTTTTTGGACACGTAAATTTTTATTTTTAAATGTACTTGTTGATACGTCTAGTTCATTATACTGCCATTCATGTTATTCTCGTTAGTGTTCTTCTCTTTTCTCTTAGTTTGTTTACTTTTAGAAAAATTGGCGTAGCCTTCATTTTCCATGCAGAAAATGAAAGTTTAACTTTCAACCTTCTACTTTGAACTAAAAAAAAGCAAAAAAGTAACAAATACTTTCATCGTTGATTGTTTATATTTTTGATTTTTTTCTTTTTGTTATTATTATTTTATTCTTGTCCTTCTTCTATTTAGTCTTCATCTTTATTTTTATTATTATTGTTGTTGTTATTGTTTCTTGAAATTAATTTTAATTTGAAAGTTTAAAAACGTTTGTTGTTTGTCTGTTTCAGTTTTTGAACTAGTTTTCCTTTTTTGGTTGCTGCTGTTAAATTTCCAAGTTGAACATAAATTACTGCCATTCAATGACAGACCATTTGTTTTGAGCTTTTTTTCTGGGCTTCGTTTTGGTTGTTTTTTTTTTGTTGTTTTTTTAAATAAATTGGCATAAAAACTGTAACAATAACATTTTGTAACATTTAACATTTTGTAAAGTTCGCATTTCTTGATTGTTGCTGTTATTATTGTTGTTGTTATTGTTGTTGTTGTTATTGTTGTTGTTATTGCTGTTTTAAAAATACTCTACTAAAATATTACTATTAAGTCAGCTGTCAAAAGTTCTACTCATTTGCTGTTGTTTTTGCTCTTTTCGTCTTCGTTTTCTTCTTCTTTTTCTTCTCCTTAGTATTATTATTATTATGTTGCTTCTTTTACGTTTTTATTAGTTTTTTGTAATTTCTTATTGTTGTTGTTTTTTATATTATTTTTAAAGATAAATTGTTAAATGTTAATGATAAATGTAAATAGAGTTGGTTTGAGAAAACAAGCAAATAGAAAAAAAAAGCATAAACATTAAGAAATGAAAAATGGCGAAACATTAATTTTGTGAAAAGGAAACTTAAACTACGAATAACGTGGTAATGCCTCAATGGATCTTTATGATAATGGACAAATAACATTCATACAATTGAAGAATCTTAAAAGCAATAAAACTTTAAAGTCTTTCATAAAATTCGAAGTTTCATTATTTTCTAAGGGATTTAAGGAGTGTGAGTTCTTCGGTTTTGTTAATTTTAAATCTTAAAAGTTTTGAGGCAATTTTGTTTTCTTGGCATTTGCTTGTCAGTTGAGAAAATCCCTTGATTTTACTTTATTTCTTTTGCATAGTTGTTAAATGTGTCAGTGGGCCATAAAAATGCCAAGTTTTGAAAAAATAATTGATCCAAGGACCAACGACTTAATGTCTTGTCATGAAATTACGAGATCTAGTGCCCAGTGGGTATATTAAAGTAGATTAAGTAGTGGTATTTATATATTTCTTTAAAGGGGCTCTTTAAGCCTGAGTGAAATGGGTAGTCCGTAGGCTTCAGACTATAAAGGGTTTTAGGTTTTAGGTTTTAGGTTTTAGATTCTGCTTTTTAACAAGTATAAATTTCGGAGTAAATACTAAGAAATGGATAGAAATTTCGAGAAAATCTTGTACTCAGTGCACTTAAGCCAGCTGTTGAAAGTAATTTTGAATCGGGGAAGGAGTTTCTAGTGACAACTAAGTTCCTTTAATTCTCCATTCAGTTGCAAGAAACAAGGCCAAATTTTTTATGCCATTATAAGACTCTAAAATTACTGAAAGATAAAAGTGGCTTGGAAAAGAAGTAAGAAACTGTTAAAGATAAAGAAAAAAAAAAAACAGAGCCATAGAAAGAATGAGGGCAATACAGAGGAAGAAAGCCAAAGAGGAAGTTAGAGAATAAAGAAATGTGATAAATATAAATAAAATCAGTATTTGTTTTTGTTCTATTGCCCTACGATCTTATCAGAATTAAAATTCCATAAATTATAAACATATTCCATACTTAATCTTCTTACACACTTATATATTTTCCTTTATATAAATAAATATAAATATATGCATCATAATTTTCTATTTTATAGTAATGGGAAGAGTGAGATGAGTAAAAAAAGGGATTGAGTTAGAATAAATGTGCATATGAAAATTATATTTATAATAAAATATTACAAATAAAGACAGGAATAAAAAAAAAACACGTAAATGGAATAGAAAGTAGAAGCCATAAGCACAAACAAAAATATTAACAAACCAGCAGCAGTAAAAGTTGTAGGAGAAAATAAAGCTGTAAACAAAAATGTTATCTTCATTATCAACAACAACAACAACAACAACAACAACAACAACAACAACAATGAAAACAAGAACCAGAAGAACAACAAGAAGAAGAATTCAACAATGTTATAATTTTCTATAATAAGTGTTATAAGTTTTCTCAAATAGCAACAAAAAAGTAACAAACAGCAAAAAATGTAAGAACAATGAGAATTTGGAAAGAGAAAGTCGAGTAGACCTTCTAGAAAAACAAAAGATAGTATGAATGAGATAGAAAGAGAGATAGATAGATAGATATATATATATATATATATAGAGAGAGAGAAAGAGATAGGGCGAGAGAATGAATTGGAAGATAAAGAATTTTATAGCAGTACGAAGGCTTTTAAAAACGGCATAAGATAAGGAAGTATTAAAAAAAAAAAACAAAAATGGAGCAATAATAACAACAAAAACATTTCAAAAAAATAACAATAATAAAAATAAGGAGATTATAAAGAAATCCTGTGAGAAAGTAGTTGAAAAATGTGTGTTCACTAGAAATAAAATAATGCGACTGAGTGGCCTAAAGAAAGAACGAGAAAGATTGGCAAAAAGGGACAAAGAGAGAGAGAGAGAGAGAGAGAGAGAGAGAGAGTGAAAGGTAAAGAGAAAAGTAGTGACAACAGAAAAGAGAAATAAGTAATCAGACGATGAAATATGATTGCAGGATAACATAAATTTTATATGCTCTAATGTACTTAAAGATGCCAAAAAGGACTCTGACATTGTTGTTGTTATTATTATTATTTGCATACTTTGCTCTCATTGTCTTGTTTCGGTTATAACATTTTATTATATAGTTTTGCTTTTTTTTTTTGAAAATTATATCTACCATTTCCTTCTTCCTTTTCTTATGCTTCATCATCATTTTCATCTGTTTCTTTTTAAAACACATTTTTTTTTGTGGCTCATTTTCTTACATTTCTCACAATTTAGTTGTAAAACTTGCATAATAAACGAAGGATATCACTATTCATAAACACGGTGATGGAATGAGAGAGATATAAACTGAGTGAGAGAGAGAGAAGGAGTGAGAGAGAGAGAGGGGGGGGGGTTGAAGAGAATTAGAATAATTTTACTGGTTTTATGTTCAAATATATAACAATAATTGTAGTGTAGCAACAGCAAGCAGCAATCAGTAACCAGCAACCAGCAACTAGCAACCAGCAACAACAACTAACAATCCACAACCAATAGCAACTAGCAATATTATATAAAATAGATTTATGGCAATAACAATAATAAATATCTTTTACTTTCAGTTTTATACTAAGTAGAAAATATTATATTGCTTCAAAATAATGAGGATTGTTGTTATTATTGCTATTGCTATTGCTATTGCTATTGCTATTGCTATTGCTGTTACTATTGTTGCTACTGCTATTGTGGTTATTACATATTATTTTGCATTATACTATTACCTTGTTATTTTCTATGGCAATAGGGCTAATGCATTACTCTATGTGCCTGCGTGTGTGTGTGTGTGTGTTTGTGCGTGTTTGCATAAATATCATTACGTTATGTTTACGTTACGTAATACTAAGTTAGATTATGTTAAGTTACCTTATCGTTTTGTACTTTCATTTTAATTTATATGCATGCCAGGCTTTTCATCTCTCCTTGAGCTTATAACATAAATATTTTATGTTATATTGTTGCTGCAAAAATGTTGCTTACTAAATGTTGCTTGATATTGTTCTTGTTCGTTTATTATATATTTAATCCCATTAAACCTTATTTATATGTATTAATATGATGAACATTTTTTATGTATTTTTTCGATCAAATTTATTGTGAGATAAATTTCCCATTTTTTTTTGCTTGTTTTTTTTCTAAGGCTGTTCATCTAATGCTTAGTTCATCTAATGCTCTTTTAGAGAAATTTTTTGAAATATTTGAAGAGTTAAATTTATTAACTTATTAATAGATTCATTTAAAATATGAATCATTCCGAAGGCCAAAAAAAAAAAAAAATGAAAAAGGTTAGCAATGTTTGGGCAGAGTGAACTTTTTAATGTAACTAAATTAAATTAGATTGTATCGAGTTAATATCTTGGATCACAAGGCTTAGCTAAATTTATACTATATCTAATAGAATCGTGTATAAATGAAAAAATTCAAGAATGTCTATGGGAATTCAGGAGGAATCAAATGAAGTGACGCACAAAATTTTCATACATAAAAATGCTAAACTTTTAGCACTTGCTAGGGGCTCTCCTTTGGGTGGCTAATTAGCCGTATCATTAGCGTATCGCTAACGTGGCGCTACGTGGCGCTACGTGGCGTTAATAAATTGTTATCGTAACATATCGTAAGTGTAGTATAAATGTGTCTCTATCCTATCGCCTTTTAGTGTTCATGTAATGTTATCGTATTGTTAACGTAGCTTCAATATGGAGTTCATGTATCGGTGGTGTATCGTCTGGTATCGTTATCGTACGGTTAAGAAATCGTAACCGTAAAGTTCACATAACGTAATTGTAGTCTAAAGAAGCAGATCTTGTACTATTAGGGTTGCCTCATCACATGGGTCTAGTATCGTCATTATCGTACTAAGGTTTCATTTGGTTATGAAAACATTATCGCTTCGATTAACATTGTTATCGCATCGTTATCGTTTTGTTATGCTTATTGTATGCACATCGCATTGTTATAGAAAGTTTATTGCATTATTAACGTAAGCAGAAGCGCTCACTCTCTATCGCGTTATCGTATCGCGTTATCCTATCTCATAAACGTTTTGCGTTATCGTTTCGCGTTAACGTTTCGCGTTAACGTTTCGGGTTATCGTTTTATTATTTATTTTCTTTTAACATTATTATAGTAAATTGATTAAGCTGTTATTGGTTCGCATTCATTATCGTTAAAATGCTTTAATCAAAAATTTTATTATAAATGTTAACGATAATTCATTAAAAGTAAATATTTCCACTACAAATTTATTTAAATGGATTTTATTCTATTGTAAAACATATTATTAAGAATAATAATCGCACATAAAAATAAATAAAAATGGCTCGAGAATAAAACAAAACAAAGAATGAGGAGAATGTAAAAATCAAATGGAAAAAAAATATGTAAAGAGAATAAAAAAGAAGAAAAAAAAAAAAAAAACAAGAAAAATAAATGGAAAAAGAGTAAACGTAAAGGTAATAAAAAATGAATTATTATTCATGATTTGGTACAGCTTTTGGCATGAAAATCGGCCACCAAACAAATAATAACAAAAAAAAAAAAATAAGAAAAAAAAGAAAAAAAAGAACAACAAATAGCAAATAAAAGCATATTTCATGTTGGAAAATATTATTTATTATGCCACAAGGGTAATAATAAATATATTTCATTTTATTTTACGGCATTTTTTTCTTCTTCCTTTTTTTTTTAATATTTTCATTTTAATATAAATTTTGTGTGTGTGTGTGTATTTTTATATTCATATTTGTTGCATTTGCAATTTTTTTTATTGTTCTTTTATTTTTCTTCAAATTTATAATATTAAAAATAGTATAAGTTAAGAAAATGCCACAATTTATATAACACATAGATCAATAATTGTTTGGCAACTTTCATAGCAATTCCATAAAAAATTTCTTGATTAAAATGAACCAAAAGAAGAAGAGAAAATTAGCTCGAACGAAGGGGAAGTTTACTTGTCTTATTTGGTCATTCTTTGATTTGCTTGTTAGTTGAGAAAATTTGAAAGTTTTTAATTATAAATTTACCTTGAAAATAGCTTAAATCGATTAAATTGGACAAGCCCACTTTTCTAGCGTGAGTGAAAAGCGAGTTAAAAACAAGTAAAATATCAAATTGAATATTAGTTAGATCGTATACTCATTGACCTATATGTTATCAATATTGTTTATATTAAAATTGTATTTTATATCATAAAATCTTTCATTTCATTCTCTTCATCTACGTTAAATTACTAAACTTTAATTTTTGAAGAGAAATTATGCTTCTAATTCTAGATATTTGAGTGACTTTTATATTTCAATTTCCATTTCTTGTTATGGACATTTTTTGTTTTTTTTTTATTACTAAGCATTATTTTGAGATATTTTGGGTAAAATTAGAATTTAGAAGCCATGTTTTAATGTGTGTACAATTTCAAATGATTTGAATAGAATGGAATAAAATTTTATAAATAATGATGGATGCATTTAGGCTTAAATGTCCGCTACAAGTTGGTTAAAATGATTTCTATCTTACTCTTCCAAATCCGAAAGATGTTTAATCCCTGCATTTGAGAAACCAGATTTACTTTCTTGCAAAATAGCTCACGTTTATAATAAATATCTATATCTTAATCTCTAAAGAAATTGCCAAATTTTCTTTATAGATTGAGTATCCCATAATAATGTTATGCCAAAAATTATGCAACATTATAAACTTTTTTTTTTATTAATAACACTGTTTAATGGGGAATAATTTTAATGTATTACGCTTTTAGATCAAAGCATTAAATCTATGCATTAAATTTTATTAATATTTTATCGTAACTTATGATCTATATTTTTTGAATAAATAAATTTATGGACACATAATTAAATATCAAATCTGGGACATTAAATAGCATTAAAAATGGTTATAAATTTATTTTAAAGAAGAGTCTGACTTTTACATGAATTTAATATGCCAATAATCATATAAAAAATGTTATGGATGAAAGTGTCAAATATATTTATTTATTTTAAATAACCTTCAACAATACTTCATTCTATTTATTAAGTCTGTCTTTCCCTTTCTTTCATCAAATATAACCTATTTCTCTATTTCCTCTGTTTACGTTCATATAAATATTTTTGTAGATTAAACAACAAAAACAAGAAAATTTTTATATATGAAAAATTGATAACAATCAATGGATGAAAATTTAAAATAAAACTATAAGCAAAAAATAATCAATAAAATAAATGATTAGACGACAAGAAAAACGTATACAAATAGAGATATAAAAAGGAAACAGTAAAAAGACCTACATAAAAACAAAAAATACGTAAATGAATTGAGTATAATTTTTTTTTTTGTAAATTTGTTGCCTACATTTTGTTGTAGTTGTAATGATATTAATTATTTTTTCTTATTGTATTTTAAATCAAATGAACAGATGCCACAACTTTTTGTATCCATCAAGCGCTGCTCGGAAATAGTTTCATTTTTTTTAAAAATATTCGAAGTATAAAAAAGAGCCTTTAGAAAGATTTTAAAAGATTTTTCTAACTAAGCAACATAATCGAAAAAAATTTACTTATGAAGTTGGTTGATTTGCTTGTTAGTTGAGAAAATTTAAAAGTTTTTAAAGATAAATTTACCTTGAAAGTAGCTTAAATGGATTGAATTGGACAAGCCCACTTTTCTAGCAGATAATGAAGACTCCTTGACTTTTATTGCAGATAAAAAATTCCTCATTAATATTTGAAAAATTTCAAACACTCCCCTGAACTTTATAAAGTACAAAGTACAAATAAGATTTTCAAAATTTTATTGATTACAAAAATTTTACAAAATATCACTTAATTTGTGAATTTAATTATTTAAAAAGTATCTAGTTGTGGTGGGTATTTCCAATTTGCTTTTACTCAAATCATTGAAATCAAATTTTCCTTTATTTGTTTTATAACTTTTGCATTCTAAATTGTTTCCTATCTCGCTGTTTCCTTTGACTTGTCTTGTTTGAGAAAACGCATCTAATAATATAAATTAGAGTTATAAGTATTGTATGGCCAATAATAATAATGACAGCAACAACAAAATCATATTTAAATACATTAATTTAAATGATTTCATTTATTAGAATGAATTGAAATGAATTGAATTGAAATGAAATGAAATGAAATGAAATGAAATGAAATGAAATGGAAATGAGCAAAGTGGCATGAACGAATGAAATTTAATATGAATGAGCCTAACAGTGTTGTGATATATCTATCCTTGTCTCATTGAACATTTATCTTTAACCTTCTTTTTTTTTTAATTTTAATTTTACTTTGTTTTATGTTCTGATTAGTTTTTTTATTTTCGTTTTCTTATTTCTTTGGTAAATGATTAAAATTATGTGAGAGTGAGGCGTATTTGGTGGTTTGGTGTTTTGCCTGCAAAACATGCCAAAAGATTAATTTTATTTGCATGTGAACCATAAAATGTGTTCATGTCCATGAAACCAACAAAATAAAGAAAGAAAAAAGTACAAAAAAAAAAAAAAAATAAACAGAAAAAATAGCGGAAAAAGAAACAGATAAACAAAATAAACGCATTATGCATGTTATTGTTATTATTGTTTCTTTCATTGCTATTGTCTGCTGATATTTAGTCAGTTGGGCAGGCTACAAAGCTGACAAAAAATAAAAAGCGCCGCTATGCAGCCATGCAATCATGCCAGTTTTTATGTGGCGTCGCTGTCTTTACACGCTATAGCATTTTTCGGTATTATTGTAGTATTGAGTATTATGAGTTAGTGTAGAACTTTGTTACATCAAAAAGATTAGAAAGAGATCCACCTTTCATTACACCGATCGATACGACAGTATCAATTCCTCTTTCGTTTTAAGCTCTTTTTCTGTCTGTCTGTCCATGTAAACTTTTTATCAAGCTACAGTTAAAATTTGTTACATGGATATGTTTTGGCCCAAAGTCAAGCCCTACTGAAAATGATTAATATCGAATAACTTTTAGGACCACGCCTTTTAGATCGCCTCCTTTAAAAAAAGGCATTACATGGACAAAAGTTACATTTTAATAAAGCTTAGTTTGTAACTGTATTTTGACTGGAAATATATTTGGTCCAGATTTCTATCTGGACCATTTTTACGACCCTTTCTCAGATAACGTGTTTTTTTTAAAAAGAGTCATTATATGGATAAAAGTTACAATCTTGAATATATTCTAATAAAATTTAGTCTGTAACTGCACTTTAACTTGAAATATACTTGCACTAAATTTGGTCCAGATTGCACCATTCTTACGACCCTTTCCCAGATAACGCCTTTTTTAAAAAAGAGTCATTATATGGATAAAAGTTACAATCTTGAATAAATTTTGACTAAAACTGGCACTGTGCTACATTTTGACATAACAGACCTGTGGTTCATGTTTTGAACTCCTATAACTTCTTCCTATAACTTCTTACAATTAATTTAAAAATTACAACTTTTTATTTCATTCACTTGTAGATCTTTTATTTAACTCACTTTGGCCAAAGTCCTTGAATTAAGTGCAGGGTATTTAAGAATCGACTCCAACCGACCATAAAATTCTAGTTTTTCGTCTATTTGTTTTTTTTTTTTTTTGCTTAATGCACATTCATGGAATATGCATGTAGTATATGCATCTAGTTTTTGCATTTTTCACTCTATTTATCTTCTTGTCTGGCATTGCCTTCCTTTCTATCACTGTGTTTAGTATTCCTTTCCCTTTTTTTTTGTTTGCTTTTTTCATTTATTTAAAATTGTGTGTTTCGTGTTTGTTTTCTGTACCATTAAAAAGCTTTGACAGATTCTTAATATATTATAACATAGATAATATTTATCTTAGTTTGTATATTTCAAATGGATGCCTGTTGTTTGTCCACGTTTCTTATTTTTCTATAGAAACAAAAAAAAATTATTTCCAATCAGCTGATGATAATAACTCTGTTAATAATAATGAGATAAATTTGTTTTGGAAAAGTAAACAGCAAAACAAAATTATACTTAGATTTCGATGTAGATTTAGATAAAGTTAGTTTATTTTCTAGATGAATTGTATTGCTCTCAGAAAAAAAACTGATTGAGTTTTGTTATCTGGCTGCTTTTACCGTGGACATAGATATGAAAATATATGAAAAATCAAATCCATTTTAAATTTAGATTTTGCATAAGGGTAGGTACTTTTAAGGGCTTTCTAAAAATGGCAACAAAAGACTGTAAAAAAGATTTTCAAAAGTAGAAAAATGGACCATATTTTGTGGGTCCATTTGAAAGTAAAAAAAATTTGATTTTGCTGCGATATATTACCCTATGAAAACCTAGTTTAGAAAGCACGCCTTTAGATATATGTAAATAATTACGATATCACTTACTCTCACTCATTAAAAAGTTTTCAAATTTATTTGATTAATTCTTATAAAATTTTGAATATTTTTATGTTTATTTTACTTAGTGAATGCTTTTTTTTATAAAAGCCCTTACTAAAAAAGATTTTCGAGCGCTGTAATGTGTTAGTAAGCCGAAACGTTATCGTTAATTCAATGCCAGTGTAAACATTAAAGGATCTTTTTCTTAGCATTATTTTCTTCTCAAAATTTATAGGATTTTTAATTTCTTTACTTACGTTGCAGAAAAAGTGAATGATATAAAGTAAAGTGTAACGTAGTTAATAAATTGTTTATTATAGAAAAGCATTCCTTTGTATATTTTTTTTTAATGTCATGTAAAAAATTATTAGTCTATTCATTTAATGTTCATGGGACAAGTGAAATAAGTGTAAATAGCAAATAGCAAAAAGGCCAAACCAAAAAAGAAAAAAAAAAAAAGGAAAAATTGTAAACAAATATATTTATAAAAGCAAAAACATAATCAACATTTAAATGTAATAAATCAAAATGGTCAACAGCACAATAACATAAAACAACACAACGCAACTTGACACAAAGCGTTGCAAGGCAGAGCAAACTTTATTAAACAAAAAACCAAAAAAAAAATTGAATGATAATAAATCAACAGCATTTACAATAACAACACAAACAAAAGCCACAACAAAAAAAAACAACAATAATAAAAATTGTAATAGCAACAATAACAACAATAACAATTCATACCATTTTTGGGTGGCTAACGTCTAGAACTGAAATAAGTTCAATTGAAATATTGTTGCTGCTTCATCAACTCATTCTTCTTTTAACAATGTTTCATATCTCGCATTTTAAATGTTGTTGTTTTTTTTCTTTTTGGATTTATTATTATTATTGTTATTTAAACATTTGATGCCAAAAGAAGAAAAATGAAAAATTAAGTGTCAATCAAGTGTTTGCTATAATTAAGAAAAACTAACAACAACATCAATAATAACCCATAATAATGACAACAACAACAACAACAACAACAACAATTAATATATATTTGTTTTCCATATATATAATAAAATAATTGTATGTTACATGGCAACAACAAGTGGTGATTTTTTTAGGTAAAACAGTTTGTCATTTCTTTGGTTTGCGGAGATGGCAGAAAATGGAGAGTTAGGCCTTTTTTAATTTATCCATTAAAAGTTATTTATAAAAAAGAGAAAAATGTAATCCACAATGAAACATGAGTCTAATATTGAGATAATGTCAAATTATGTACAAATGTTTTTTTTTTTTTGATAGCAGCAAAAGCCTTTAATCACTTGTTGCTATTAAATCTCATTTAAAAAGGCGTATGAGTGACATTTTCCCACTTTCAAAAAGGAAATTTTTATGTAATAGATTTTGTTTTTCTTTAATGGAAGTAAGTGAAAAGTGTGATAATTAATATGAATATGCCTAGAAATATGCAATAATTAAAGTTCTTAATTCATTATTTGCTTAGGAAAATTAAAGTTCTGCTTTCAATATTAAATTTATTTTTTTGTATGAAAACTTGAAATATCATGAAAATTTAAACCTTAATGATAAATTTAGTTAGCTATTTCAAAATAAAGGTTTATATACATCCATTGCTTGTAGTAAAATTAAATTCCTTTAAAAGTTTTAATACTGCCAGAAAACTCTTTAAAAAAAAGGAACATTTCTTTTGAAAAAATTATTGATTAAATAGAGTTTTGAAATTGAAAGACTACGAGTCTCCTAACTGTTATATTAGACTTCAAATTACTATGCTTCAAATCGTTATTGCGTCTCTGTAGAAATAGATAATAATATCCATTATCCATGGATAAAAATGATTATATCTATAATTTTATCTATACAAAAGAGACAAGTGTTTACCGTCAGAAATTGAAAACGGTAATTGAAAAGGCCAAAGAATGTTAATCAAACGGATTTATCGCTGAGAAGCTAGTTCATATTTCTGGAATTGGTCAAGAAGATAAAAGAGTAAATTTTTTTAAAATGTTAAAGCTACAAACTAAAAAAAAATTAAATTTTAATATTATTAGAATATTTTGGATCAATTTGTTCTACAAATTCTTAAAAAAAGATTTCATTTTCTTTAACTTTCTTAGATCTTACGCCCTTTTTTCTTACTGTGGTTGATCATGGAACAATACTTAATGATTAATTCGTTAGAAGAACTTTTGAGGGAATTAAGTAAAAAAGTATTGCAAAATAATACAAAATCATGATTAAATTATTTAAATTATTTTCTTTGAAGTCTAATGAATTTATGAAAACCAAAATGGAAAATTAAAATGAAATGTAAACGTTTAGTTTTCTTACTTCAATTATGAATTGTTATTTTGCTTAGTCATTGCACAAAGTTTAGTATTAAGTGAATGAATTCAAAAGTCATCATTTTATAATTAGATATAAATATTCAATAATGCATGCAAAACAAGTTAAATTTTAATCAAAGCTATTGTATAATCATTAGATTTGTTAACTAATAGAATATTACTGCGATAGTATAATACGGGTGGAGAGAAAGAGAGGGAAAGTATGAAGAGTGTTAGAAATAGATTTTCATATTTCTATCTCACAAGAGAATTGTGAATGTTGTAAAAAGCAATGGAATTTCTTAGATTTCTTATTAATTTTACAAATGCCTCCTTCTCTCTTTCTCTCTCTCTTTCATTCTCTTTTTCATTCTCTTTTTCATTCTCTCTTTCATTATATTCTATAAATTGTCAAGAGAATATAAATTGATATAAATTTTCAATAATATTTGCCTAATACTAATTGATTTTCATTATGATTTTGTATTAAAATGATGGATCAGCCAGACATATTCAGCAGATGTTTTAATAGATTTAATTTTACTAAAATGCAGATATCAATTTATGGAAAAAAAGTTTTGTATTAGCGTAAGGCTGTCCAAAGGCACTACCTTTAAATGTCAACAGAGTTGTACTTGCTCTTAGCTTTTGTAGTCATGAACTATCAACCATCAGTCATTAGCCATCAACCCCTTGATAAACAATCAGTCACGTTACAACCCATTTATAATCAATTAGTAAGTTTGTTTTGTGGATTTAAGCTCAGTGTATGGCACTACGAATGTAAGAATAGAGTCAAAGTATGGCGCCATACAAAATTGGAGCCTTATAACCCAATAAATTTTTCTCAGTTACAGCACTACATCTGGCAATTGCTTTGGCATTTAAAATTTAAATTTTTTCTAGAGGCGATCTATTTCTGAACAAATCGTTCTCTGAGATTTTTTCGATCTTATACATATACATAT
Source organism: Melophagus ovinus (assembly GCA_023089585.1). Taxonomy (NCBI): domain Eukaryota; kingdom Metazoa; phylum Arthropoda; class Insecta; order Diptera; family Hippoboscidae; genus Melophagus; species Melophagus ovinus. The sequence goes on along the minus strand of JAKKIB010000252.1, from coordinate 8,302,326 downwards.
ATCTCGCTCGTTTTTAGTTCAAAACATGCCCACTTAGAAAATTTCCATAAAAAATTAGTAAAATTGTGCTCCGTATTTTGTTGAAGGAATTTATGGTCAGAGTTCGATTCAGATAGATTTGAGTTTAGCTCAAATATTTCGATGAACTTTACTTCATTCTAATTTCGATGATACAATTCAAAAAAAGATAACTAGTTAAGGCAATTTGTCTTATATAATTTTTTATTAAAATTAGAAAGGTCTTCTATGACATTAATTTAAATATAAATCTCGAGAAAGGTAAATAATTTTTCTTAGTTTGATTCTGTTCCTTTTAAAATCTTCTTCTTATTCTAAAATTCAGTATGTGAGATTTTCTTGGAAGAGAACTCTCCATATGAACTTATGGCAGCATTCTTATTCTAATTATGATTTGTCTTACAAGAAAGTTTGAGTTAAAGACTTAAGTGTTCATTAGATCTGCCAAGCAAATTCTTATATTTTCTTTAAATCACATTTTAAAGAAGAAATTAAATGATGCAAAAAAAAAGTGAAAAAGTAAATAAAGAAGAAGAAGAGAAAAATAAATTACCTTGTGCGGCATTTTAAGGTGAGTGAGTGTTAAATATTGCGATTTATCACGCAAATGCGTTTTTCAATTTGAACATGCTTCAGGCCATCCATAAAAAAACTAACAGCTAACACGCATACAAATAATCATAACAATAATAACAATAGCTATAGCAGTAACAGCAGCAACTGCAGCAACAACAATTACAACAACAATAATTATACAAGGAAATTGTGTGCAAAGGCCTAACACAAAAATATTACTTTACGTTTAATTTAATGTATGACATGTGCATGTTCGATGAGTTGAGTATTTGTGTGTGCTTATATATTTTTTATTTATTTGTGTTTGTGAGATGACAGCAGCTCAATTTCCTTTAGAAAAAATGAGATAAGAAAATGAAGAAAAAGTCTCAAAAAACATAATTTTTAGCCTCAAGTTCTCTATCTCTCTCTCTCTCTCTATCTCTCTCTTTCTGCCTCTCTCTTTCACTCTAGCTCTCTTTTTATATTTTAAGCCTTTTTCAATATTTACTCATCCATCAAAAACATACATACACATGCACTTGTGTGTGTTTGTTGTTATTTCTTTGAAATACCTTTTTGCTACATAAATTTTAGTATTTTTTCTCTATTTTTTTGAAAAATGTTGTGTAAAAATTTTATGATCAATAAATAAATAAATAAAAGATAAATATATTTATAGGAAATAACAACAATAATAATAGCAACAATATAAAACATCAACAAATTGTAATCATAATAAAAAAATTTGCTGCTGGGCAAAATTCTGGTTTATTCATGTTAAAAATGTAAATTGGCGAAAGTTGGTTTATGTCTATGCTGACAACACATTTATTTGTATTTATTATAATGAACTGACATTTACACTTAACACATACACACACACACACACACACACACACACACACACACACACACACACACACACACACACACACACACACACATCTCTATATATAAATATGTTCATGTATTATGAGCATTTTTATCAACATCACAATAACATACTTTTCCAGTTGTGAAGGCCGGAAGGTCGAATGACCGGACAACCATACAACCATTCACTTTACTATCTGCACAATGAATTGTTTATACGCTTATTTTTGCATGTTGAATCATGATGGTGCATGATGGTGTGAATTAACGGTGTAAGCTTTTAGTCAATATTATGTTACTATAACTCTCTTCTTTCTGGCTCTTATTTGCTTGTTTGTTTTTGCTATTGTTATTGTTATTGTTGCTATTGTTAATGTAAAATGTAAAATCATTCATTTATTGTGTGAAAATTTATGGCACGTAAGCGTAGTAGCCTTCTCAAACAAGCCTTATTTACATTTTTTCTATATAAAATTTATTTAAAAAAAAAATAAATAAATAAATCAATGTATTGAAAGTATTTTTATTGCTTATAATTTTATATGTTTAGGCAAAACTTTTTATAAAAATTTATAGAAAATTCTTTTTACCAATCACAAAGTATTAGGAAAAAAATTCATAAATAAATGTAAAAACATTTGTTATCCAAAGACAAAGCAACATTAAATTAAATATTAATTAAGCTGTCAACAAATTTTATTCAATTTGTGTAAATAATATAAAACAAAAGAAATTATAATCAAAATCTATTCTATGATAAATTGTACATTGAATTTTTATAGGCATCGCATATAAATGCGCCAATGGTTTGGTTACCAAAAATAGGTCCACCAGCCTAAGTAGTACATTTTATCAATGTCTCTAAGTCCTTCTTTTTATTTGATTAGATATGAATTCTTAGTTTTAAACTACACTGAACTGAAATTTTAAATATTTTAAACAGAATTTGATAAAGAAAATTTAAGTAATTTTTTAGAAAAGTAGAAAAATCAAACAAAATTAGAATTTGATTACGTTGCTATAAAAATTCATATACCGTAATCTTTTGGTGCACTAAATGTATGTGTAAAGTACAATCTATATTTTAAATCCCTTTCTTAAAGCCCTTTTTTGGTTTCTCTTGAAAAGTGAAATTTTTTATTTTCCAAACATTTTCTTGTATTTCTTTATGCATTGGATACCAGAATGATCATAGATTCCAGAATTTTTTACATTTAGAAATTGGGTAAGGTAAGGGCAGAAAGTTAACAGAAACGCTATTGGAATATAAAATTTTCGAAGGTAAAAATCATTTTTTTTGTGAAATGAAATGTGAATGAATGCTTTAAATTATAAATTTTAATCGATTTTTAAATAAATTTAGTTTAAGTTAAACTTGCAAGTCATTTAACTAGATAAGTTTTTTTTGGACAATTATAAAAGTCCCTTGAGGCCAAATTATTTGTCTAAGACATGAAAGAGCTCATATCTTAGACAGTTTAATTAAATTGCAAGAAGTGATTTATTTTTTAAATTGGAAAGTATAATAATCCAATGATATTAAATGTAACACTTAAAATGAACTTTTAAAATTATTCTACAAATTTTTATTCATAAAAAAGCACCTTTAACCCAAAAGTTTTGAACTTCATGCATTCTTTTCAAGATGAAAAAGACATTACATTACTTTAAATAAATTTGAAGAAATTTTACTTTTTCAATAGTGGTGATTTTATATTTCTTTGAAAAAAATTTAGATAGAAAATTAACTTAGATTAAAACGTTTTTTTTTTTGGCACAGCTGAAGCCAGTAAATTTATGATTTTATTTTCTGTGTTATTTTGTTCTTTGTTGACTATTAATGACTTCACTTTGATGCTTATAATAAGCTCCGTTAATCATGACTTAAAAATGCTTATATAAAATTGAAATTTATTACTTTATGTTACATCAGAAGTGGGCAGTTGATATTTTCAAATGGCCTCAGCATTTATTGGACTTCTTTAATATTAATTCACAAATTATTAAATTTTTGATAACAATTAATAAAGAGCTAGAATTTCTCGTGAATTTTTTATGCCTAGACATTTCTAACGGTGTAACATAAGATATTGCAATCGCTTACATAATTATGAACAAGTTCAGGCTAGTTGGAACCATTTTCATCTAACTGAAAATCGTTTTTGAGTCAATTTTGTGATAATAAACTAGAGAAGATTTCTAGTTAACTGAGCTACGCTCATAAATCATAATTTAACAGTCCATGTACCCATGTTTCTAAGAAGCAATTTAAAGAAAGGAACTTTACTAATAAAAATTATAAAATGTTTTCTACTAAAAGTAAAAAATCCTGAAGTCACATGGACTTAGACCAAATACTTTAATGAGAGATGAGAGCAGTCTATGGGTTTACACTGCACTGCGCTGTAATATAATATCTAGCTTCTGTATAAATGATGACGGTCACAAGACAAAACTATAATTTATTTTATCTCTTTAGTTAGAATACATGAAATAGAGCCTTCGGACAAACGACCATATAAAAATGTTGACATAAATTCAATTTGATTTATGATTGCATTTAAAATGCAATAAATGCATACCATTGTCAAAGACAGACATACTAACATGCACACACACACACACATACAGAAAGAGAGAGAGAGAGATAGAGAGAGAATGAGAGAAAAAAAAGAGAGAGAGACATAGAAATGAGAAGAGAGTTGTGAAACTCGAAGATACACGCAGTCGCAGTTTAATAAACTCAAGTTAAACTCTGGGCAAACCGGACACATATAGAAGATGAAAGGTTTTAATATACAGGCATGCCATATAAGATTTGGTTTGTGGTCAAAAATTGCAGCACAGAACTCATTTCAAGTCAGTTCACTTCACTTCACTTCACTTCACTTCATTTCATTTCATTTCATTACGTTTCGTTTCGTTTCGTTTGACTTCTTTTTTTTTTCAGTTTAGTTTGGCTTAGTTTGCCAGGCACTAAATAGTGTGGCCTTTTTTTTGTAAAGTTGATACAATGCCAAACGTTACTGGCCTGTTGTGCCATGCTACGATACTTGCTACTTTTAACGGATGCTGTACCATACATACGTATACACATGAATATGACATGACACCGACAGTATGCCTAAATGAAAATGTTGCATGCAGCAGTTGTCACGATATTATCATTTTCTCTATAAATATACACATCTCTATATGTATATGTATTACATATATATATGTATATATATATAATACATATATAAAAATATATATATTTTCATTGGTTTTCCTTATGAAAACTTAAGAATTATTCTTTCCTTTTTTCCATCTTTCCTGATTTCCTGCTTTCATTTTTTTTTTTTTTTTTTTTTTATAACCATTTGTAACTACATTTAATTGATTGTTGTTGCTCTTTCTATGATTATTGATGATATTGTTATTATTGTTGGCCGGCATTTCATTTGAAAGGAATATTTAGCACAAGTTGATTTAGTTGCCACATAAAAAATCAATGGTAGCTTAACAGCTTATTTTCTCAAATATAAAAGACTTGTACATAAACATATACATACTTACACACACAGACAGACAAGCAAGTAAAATCATGTACAATCAAAAAAAAAAAAAAAATTAAAAGAAACTTTTATAAATTGATTGCGGTAGATTTTTAAATGCATTAAATTCATTTATTTGAATTTTGGTGAAAAAATGAAAGTAACTGAATAAAAATTAAATTCTCACAAGAGTTTGTTTTATGTTTAAGAGTTCAAAAAATGGACTCTTCTAAAAAATTACTTTTTATTGAATTTTAATGAAAAATTTTGTAAATTCTACAATTTTTCCATATTATGTAGTATTCATAAAAAAGAAGGCCTTATTTGGGAAATACTGTTCAAAATAAATTCCAATAATTTTTAAGAGATTTTTTTTTTCTATCAAAAGTATGTCTGCCTTTCAAATTTGCTACAAATTAACTTGAAAATTTGCCCTTTATATTTTTATAATAAATATGCAAAGACATATGGACAGACAGACATAATAGTAATAGTCTTACTTACACATACCTATTACATACCTACTACATACCTGTAATATATTTATATGATAAAAAAAAAGTATCATCATCATCATATCGTTTGTATTCTGCGAAGTTAAATGTTAAACGCAAATGTTGGTCACAACAAAACCACAAAATCTACTCTACATGTAATTTTATCTACATTTACATAAATTTTGGCAAATATTATAGACGATTAAAAATTCTCCATATATTTAACTTTTTAGTTAAAATTAAAGTTTTACTTTAACAAAAATTCGATACGCAATTTGGATGAAGAATTAACTTAAATGAATTCTCATAATAAAATTTTTCTTTATTGTCTTTCTTTTCATATTTATTTGCCTTTTAATGCCTTTAAATCGCTTAAAAATTTCATGTTGTTCAAGATGCCATTGTAATTTTGTAACTTGTATTTGGGCGTATCAAACATTTCGATAAATCAAGTACACGTTTAAATATATTTGAATGTTTGGCCACATAAAAAGATTATATTTATTGTAGTCTCTAAAGCAGCAACATATCTTATGTATGTGTTGAATGAATTTGTGGATAAAAATTTGTGGCCAAACTAAATGAAAGCTAAACAAAGTATTTAAATGACTAAATAAATGTTAAGTTTCAACATACATGCATACAAACATATACATTTAATTTAATACTGTTAAAAGTCAACATGAATTAACACCAATGTTTAACATCAAAGGTCTTAAACTATAAATGAAAAAATTAAAATTAACGCATATGCATGTTTTACTACGACTTACATTGCATTTATTTGTGTTTGAAGTGTAGTAGATGAAAAATGGAGATATGTAAAGGTATAAACCCTAACAAAGTCTCTAAGTTAAAAAATATATTGCTTAATGTAAAATTTAACAAAATTATAGTTTAAAGTTTTAAAAATTTTATTCATTTGCCTTTAGAGATGGAGGTTATAAAAATTCCGTTTTAATGATCATTTAAATTTGGTAAAAAGAAGATGAATAATTTTTATTGTTCTTGCTTATCTAAGTGAGGGTCTAAAAGGCTTTGAACAAATTTTACTGTGTAAGCGATACATTGAAAATTGACTTTCAGTTACTTTGTAGTAAAGTTTAGATAAAATTTTGAAGAAGATTCGAAGCACTACAGAATTAAGGTTTATTGGTTTATTTCTTGGTATTGGTAATTTAATATATATGTAAGATATATATTTAATCCATCAGTATTTCTTTCTCTCTAATATTTTAACAGTTCCTTCAATTCTATAAAGTATATTCAAAGTTTTGTTCACTCATTTAATTTCTACAGCATGGTTTGGTCTACAACTTTATCTTTATTATATCAGAAAAATGGCAATATTTTGATTTGAAAAATGTTTTGTACAGTTTCACTTATGTTTCACAATTTTAATTGAATTCATTAGTTTGAATTCATTGATTTAAGTGTCTATCAAAAATTCTTCTAAATTACACAAAGTCGCAAATTTTAAATGTCCATAAAAATGTTTATTTCATATGTAAACACAAATAAGAACTTTATAGTCAATGAGGATCGATTCTCAAATACCCCACACCATTTTAATTAGAATCAGAGAAAAAGAGAGAGAGAAAGAGTAAATAGAAAAGGGGAATTACAAATCAAGAAAATTGTAATTTTTAAAATTTTAAAAAGTTTGTTATATGAAAGAAGGTTCAAAAAATGGATCCATCTAGACCAAATTTCGTGCACCGTTTTCTTATGTTAAAAGAAAAGATAGTGCCAATTTTTGTTAAAATATATTTAAAATTACAGGATTTATCCATATAATAACTTTCTTTCGCAAAAGGCATTACATGGGAATTGGTTATAAAAATGGACTGATGTGAACTAAATTAAGCATACATGTTTTTTTTCGTTAAAATACAATTAAGCGCCAAATTATTTTTAAATATATTGAAAAATAAAATTGTTTTCCATTTAATGGGTTTTTTTTTCAAGTAAAGCGTTATTTAGGGCCGTAAAAGTGGTCGTAAAAAGAGTCATTTCCAGTAAAGTTCATTTCTAAGTCATATTATTACTAAATTTCATTATAATATTTTTAAATTTTTAGTAATTTTAGATAGCCCATCGACGTATAGATAGACAGATATATAGCCAAGTTTAAATCGAATCAGGAAATCAATCTAAGTGGGTCGGTATAATAAAAGGTGGGCTTATTTTAATTCCTTTTTGGATGTAACAAACATCGGGAGAAACTTATAATATTCTGGTATTACAAGTGACGTGGAATATAATAAAAAAATTTTTCTTGACTTTTATTACACTTTTAATAAAATTTACCTTTAATTAGAATTTGACATCCCCTGTTGTTTCACTTTATATTAATTTACACTGATAATAATAAAGTGGAAGAATTTTACAAAAAAATAAATGTCATTTATTAGAAAATTTACATATTAATTAAATGAAATTATTAAATAAATTAATGTATAAAATTATAAGCCATATTGACAGCGTAAACTGAGCATTTCATTTAATTGATTCGCTCGTTTTTTGTTTTTTCGTTTTTATTCATATTTATAATAATTTTGACAGAGAGATACATTTTATTTAATATTATTTGATATTATCGTTATGGAGGAGCCATCACGTAATAATCAATAAATTTATTTTACTAATAATGCGATATCAGTTCAAATGTATCGAATATAACGATATGATAATTTTTATTAAAGCGTTTTTAATTGGCTGAAGACGACTTTGGAATATCTGATACTAAATTGCTTCAATTTGAAGAATGAATTTAAAAAAGGGCTCGAAATATGGACCGATGTCTTAAAAACTTTAAAAAGTGCTTTTTTCAAGCTAAAAAAAAAAAAAAATCTGGCGAATTTACTTGGACCCTAAATATATGCATTGTACCAAAACTTTTCTACACAAAGTAAATCGGAAATTGTCTTAAACCGTATCAAATTTATTCTTCTATTCGAAATTGCAATGTCTAATTTAAATGCTAATTCAAATTAAATTTAACGCCATTGTGAAATTTATATATTCTAAATTAAAATTTTCTATAAAGAGTGTTTATCAAAATGGGTTAATTTTGAACCATTATAAGTCAAATTGTTTAAACTCCTTGAAAATTTTAAATATTTTTTAGTTTATATTAAAATATTTAAATGAAACTTGAAATCTTTAATCCATCTAAAATGTAGAGATACTGAAGTGAAACGATACAAATCGATTTAGTTAGTTTTACAAAATGGATCAACTTAGTAAAAGTATGTTTCTATTCTCCATGCTTACAAATATAATCTGGCAACTTAATAAACAATTGGGTATCATAAGCAGCAATAAATTCAAATGGCATTCGATTAGAAAATATATACAAATAGAGAAATTTTTGACTTAATGTCATAAAATATCAAGCATATCATAATTTGTATGATTTCATGGGGAATTATACACTAAATCTCTTATATTATACAATATTCGTACATACAATTTTTCATATATACAATATTTGTATATGTATTAATTAACAATCCCATTGAAATTTATTTACTTATAATCATAAATATTGTATTTAATTTGTGAATTATAAAGATTGTATAAATTTTAGCTTTTTCAAATCTTGATAAACGTTCCACTAGAAAAAAAAGAAAATTTAAAAAAGAAACAAACTGCCATAACTAGAGGAATAATGATAATAATAATAATAAAAATCAACAAACAGATAGACCAAAAAAAAAAAAAAAAAACAAAAATTAATGATGAAAATTATTATCATAATAAATTGACATAAATGTTTGTGTCATAAACACAACGAATTTATCATTATAGCGTTAAGAGACATTTTATTATTTTATATTATGAAATTATAAAGAAAAGAAAAAGTAATTTGCATTTGTATTGCATTTTGCATTTTGCATTTTGCATTTTGTATGTGTGTTTATAATGATTCGTGCGTTAGTCAAGAGTAACAAACAGCATACAATAAAAAAAAAAAAGACAAGAAATATTTTTTAAAACACTTTGAACGGATCTACAGTCTCTGTTTCTTTCTTTTTATCTTTTTGCTTTTTCATTGGCTGTTTTTTTTTTTTTTTTAATGAATTTCTTTCATAATGCTTTCTATTGTGTATCACAATTGAATGCAAAGCATCAAATCTTTATGGCCTCTGGTTTATATAATTTTTTATTGGCTGTCGCTGACGCTGTCCCCGCCGCCATCGCTGCTAACGTCATTGCTATAGCTTTCATTGTTATTGTTATTGTTGTTGTTGTTGTTGTTGTTGTTGTTACTATTACTATTATTGCTTTCATTTATGGTTTAATAGCCTTGCTCAACTTGTTGTCAACAATTCAACAAATTGAAATGTTTTCCATGAATTTATTATTATTGTGTATGCGTGTGTTATAATTTTCTCTTCTTCTTCTTAATTTCTTTAAACTTTTTTTATAATTGTTGCTCTTCTTGTTTTAGAAATCCTTTCTGTTAGTAGACATTAAATATTTTAACAAAAAATGGTTTAGAATTAGACAGAATAACTTTTTTTTTTAAAAGTTTTTGTTTTGCTGGAAATAATTTCATATTCTTTGAATATAATTTCTTTCGAAAAATTTGTATAAGAAATACGAAAGAATAACAGAAGCACTTTGAAGCATTATTTAAGTTAACATGAGGATTTATATTATGTCATTTCTGTCAGGATCAATTTTTAATTTTATATTTTAAATGAATTTCAAAGGTTTATTATGTTAATTTTTTTTTGTCCACTTTTTACATTTTCTTTACTTTAGTGGACTTTTTCTTTCCGGAATTTAATTTTAAAAAAGTAGTACCGTTATCTTTTCGATTTAAACCCATTTAAACTAAATATTTTGCTAATCTGAAAATTTAAATAATTATTCAGAATTATTTCAATGTTTCAATTATGGCAATTTGTACAAAATAATTAATAAAAATTTATGATAAATTTTATTTATATAAATAAATTACTTTTTTTATTAAGTCGCTTCAACGTTTGCTCCATTTTCTTTAATCTATGAAGATACAATCTACGTAATTTCTTGGTTTTTTTTCTTTATCATACATGAATATTCCAAAGATTAAGTCTGAGAAGTTTCAAATTTTTAGTACAAAAATATAGATTTGATTTATTTATTTCTCTATCGTTTAATGGAATATTAAAGTCCGCATCAGCGGGAGGCATTTCTTGAATTGACTTTTAATTATAATTATTCAAAATTAAGTTTAAATTTGAAGGTTATTTGATTTAATAAATTTATAAATAAAAAATTAATTATATTCGCACACACATTTAACTTATATAAAATTTTTAATTTTTATGTTTCTTTTTTTTTAAAAATTTTTTAAAAATTTTATTATGCTCTAAAATATGCATTTCATAAAAATAATAATAAAATTAAGAAGCAAAAATTAACGAATAAAAAAAGCAGTTCAATTTATTCATTAAAAAAAAAAATTAGGAATAAAATGATTTTAATTTCATTTCATTTCATTTTAATTTCAGGTTAATTTTAATGAAATTTATATTTGATTTGTTTAATTTTGATTATTATTAATTTAAATATAAACAAAATATTTGAATAATTTTTTCATAATTATCATAGAATTATTTTTTTGCTCTCCATTTTTTCTATTAAACAAAAAATAAACAATAAAATTAGAATATTTTTTTTTTGCATAAATTTTTAATATTATTATTAATATTTATATAGTTGTTGATTATTTTGTTTTGGTGAGGTTTTACTGTACATAGAAAATAAACAATTTATTATTCTAATTTCATATTTATTCATATAATTAATTAAACTTAAATTACTTCCGTTATTGTTAAATAGATATTCATAAATTTAAATTATTGCTGAGAAAGAAAAAATAAGAATGTAAGTTATTTTGTAGGCGCTCTTGACACAGAAGTAGAAAAAGATAAAAAGTAGAAATCATTAGAAATCAATGGAAAATTTGAATTGAAATTATAATTTTGGCAAATAAAAATATCAAGGCTAAAACTTTAATCAGTTAATGCTATATGTAGATACCGGAAGTCAAAAAATGGAAGTAATCAAATTTTAAAAGCAAATGCCGCAGCCATAACATGGCCTTAGTTGTTAAATAAATTTTATGATTTTCATTTGTGAATTCTTAAAAGTCACAAAAAAAAAAAAATCATAAAGCTATATATATGTCACAATTTCTGTTTAATTTGCTCAACTGGATTATCATAAAATTTGCTTAAAAATTGCAATTCTTTGTGACTTTTCAGAAATATAATTTTGAAAATTATAAAAATATACATTTGTATTATTTTAATTGATTTGCTTAAATAATTTGTGACAATGACTTGCAACACTTTGCTGAAATATTATATAACTTTATTTAAATTAATTTTAATTGAAACTTAGGATTTGCGCTTAAGTAATCTCAAATCACAAAGTTTCTACTTTAAAAAAAGTCCTTTCTAATTTTGAGTGAGTTTTTTTTTTAATAATCTGGCAACGCTTGTATCGCTTCAATAAACTACAATTATTTATTGTGTCGCAAGAAAATTTGAAATGTCATAATTAAAATTTATGATCAACCGTACAACTTGATCTTTACTTTTGGTAGATACTTAATTATGTATGCTATTAAATATGCAATTAACGTTTCCTTTACTTTTATTTTTGTTTTTTTTTTTTTTTAGTTTTGTTTTTTGGTAAAGCGTAACGTTTAAATTGCCATTTATTATGAAAATATTAATAATTTATATGGCAAGTCAATAAATACATTAAAATTCAGCGAATTACATTAAAAAATTATTTATAATTATTATAACTACTAAAAAGTTGTCTAAATTTTTAATATGCCTAGCAGCAAGTACATAAAATTTTTATATATCATGCCATATTGCAATTTTTTATTATACAAAAAAAAAAAAAAACAAAACGATAAACAAAATAATTAATATTATAAATAAATAAATAAATAAGTTAAGAATTTTGGACTAAAAAAGGTATTCGGACAATCATCAATTAATGATTTAAGAAGAGAAAGCCTAAAAGTGCCAATGAAAAACAGTTTAATTTTCTATAATTTCTTAAGGTCATATGGAATGGCATATGAAATATGAGAGCGTGAATTCCCTAGAGCTCTTTCATATTTTATGGAAAATTTTTTGCTATATCGAGCAAAGCGGACTTGTAAATTCAAAACTTTCAATTTTTCTAATAAAATTGCACTTTTTTTAGATTCTTTTTTTAGATTCTTCTAACGTTATAACGCAGAAAGCCTATGACTAGATTGGCAAAATTCTTTGTAAGAAAGATTTTTGTATGTTTTTAGGCTTTTGAGAATTTAAGTAAACTTAAAATCTCTAACTGGTGTAGTGTAATAAAATTATTATAAATAATAAAATTAATAAACATAAAAATTTTGGTGTTAAATTCCAAAAAAAGCAATACTTTTTTTTATTGAGCCCCAAAGCGTTTTATAGGAAATCAACTAATGAAAAAACCATAAATTATAATTTAATTGGTAAGATATTAAATTGCAATGATTGAAAGTGATTGTTCTCCATTGATTTTTTTTTTTTTTTTGTTATGTGCCCAATAAATTAAGTGTCAATGAATAGTTCTAGGATAACAAGTTTTCAAAATTCTCATAAAAAAAAAAAAATTCCATAGATTTGAAATGATAAGTTATAAAATTCAAAATTAAGTTGAAAAGTTACTGATTCACAAATTACGACTTCTCCTAAAAGTCTAAATCAAATTATTAATACTTACTTTTTTAAGGTTCTAAAAATGCCACAATTGCAAAATGGTTTTAATCCACAATAAATGTAAGAAAAATTATAAGAGATGTAAACTTTTCATTATTCGAACTGGTAACTTTTGTTGAAAGTTATTTACTGAAAATCAACGTTCATAATTTTTTTTTCTCTCTTTTATTATTGTATAATAAATATTTTTCCATTTTGAAATTTTATATTAAAGTTTGCCTTCAATTAATTTCCTTCAAATAATATATATAATTAAATAAATCAATAAAAGAAAAAAAAAAACGAAAAGTCATTTATTATACAAAACAATTACTGTAATTAAGTGCAATAAATATAAATAAGAAATTTTTTTTTCTTTTTTTTTTCTTTTTTTAATCATTAATTGTGGTGTAAAACGTTTATTATTATTTTAGATGTTATAAGTTTATTTAAAAGTAGAAAATCTTTTAGTATATCATTCAATTCAGATTATATCTGTACTCAACAACCAAAGCTTGGTTATATAAGTGTCATCATTTTGCTGAGACATTTGTGATATTAGTAAAAGTAAAAGTAAAAGTGTCAAAGATCTTATGAGATCAAGTTTCAAAAATAACTCTCCATTTAATTATCTATTGTAAATATTTTTCATGATAGCAAAAATTTAGATATCTGGTTCAAAATATATTAAAACCCTTCTGTTTTCGTGTTAGCAGGTTGAAATGTGTCAAATTGATCAAAGGGTCCAAAATCATTTGCAAATTCTTCACCTTCTTAAACACAGATTCTTCACACATTTAGGGTATTTGATAGTCGATTTTTACCATTTATACGCTACTTAATTATTTCTAACACTTTAAAAGCGTTTTTTAATTAACTGTCTCTAAGTGGAGACGTTAGTAGTGAGGGAAATTATAAAACTAAGAAATTTTATGTTTGCTATAAAATGATTAATTAATTAAAATAATAGTAAATAAATTGAAAGTGACAATAAAGTAATTAAATGCTAATTAAGTATACACAAAATGTAATATTATCAGAGTAAGAGAAAGATAGAGCATGAAATATAAAATTTATATTATTATTTATTTAATGAATGAAAAGTTCATAATTACAAGTAATTTAAATAAATTTTGATTATTAAACAAAATTTTTTTAACTCTCTCCAACTCTTCCCTTCTCATCTTTCAATTAAGCAAATAAAATTTTCTTTTTTTTTTAAGAATTTTGTAAGAATTACAAAAAAATAGATAAATAGAAAAAAGTTTATTCAAAATATTTTATTAATTATCTTTTTTTTTTTTTGTTTAATTTAATGGTTTCCAAAGTAGGCTCAATTTAAAGGAAAATTTTAGCCTTCAAGTGAAAAATGTAGAGAATCAATTTTGAAAAATGCTTTACCAAGTTGTCAGATTTTTTTCATAAATTTCAAAGTCAAACTCCTTATCATTGAATAGGTTATGTATTTCCTTCGATTAGGTAAGAAATTTTAAAATTTATTTAACTTGATCTTGTAAAAGCTTCTTGAAAGTAGCTCTCTCAAATCTTTTTAAAAGATCGTTTTAAGTCTGGAGGCTTAATATTTCCTTTTAATAAATATAATTCCAATATCAAATTAATTCAAATAAAATTAATGACAGAAGAATGAGAAAGAAGTCTCCAGTTTTTAGACTACACATTAACGTTATAGGCCTTTAACAAAAGCACTTTCTAAAGCCTGATATTTGTCGAATTATCACTTTAAGATTTAACTTTTAACTATCTGCCTGTAACGACCATTTGGCATCTGAAATAAATCATTTGAAATGGGTAAATTATCTATTAAATATGAAATTTTTTTGAGGGACACTTTAGAAAAATTTTCTTATTAGATACTTGAATTAAAAATTATTAATTAATTAATTATTGAATTAAAAAGTGTAAATCTAAAAAATATGTTTATTAAAAAAAGCAAATTGCCTTTTTCATTAAAGAAATATTATAAAATTTTCCAAGATTCAATTATACATTCTATTTTCTTCATTTTATTTATTTTCATTTTCATTTTCATTTTAATTAATTACAAATTTTCTAATAGTTGACTGGAAAATTTTCCAGAAAATTTATTACAACAAAATTATACCGTAAAAGAATTGAAAAAAAAACAAAAACAAAAAAAAACCGATTTTCTCAAAAAAGATTTATGATAATTTATGTATAAGTAAAGTAAAATGCTTATTTTGTATGGCTGTATAAATGTGTGTTAAACTTAACACATTACTAACAATTAATGTCTATAAATCAATTGAAGTTGCAATATAAAAATTTACAAACAAACAAAAAAGCAAAACAAAAAAAAAAAAACTAAAGAGAAATAAGCGAAAGAAAATGCAAAACAAAAATTGGAAAAAGCAAAAGAAATATAAAAAAAAAGTGAAAAGTTAAAGAGTTGATAGCAGCAACAATAGCAATAGCTACAGCAACAACAACATCAACAGCAACAACAACATCAACAGCAACAGCAGCAGCAACAGCAACATAATAACAATAAAAGTTGATTTAGCTAGTTTCTATATTTACACACACACACACACACACACACACACACACACACACACACACACACACACACACAAATGTTATTTACTTAAATATAATCAAATACATTTAAGATAAATGAAAATGTTTTGCGGTTGTTGCGATTTTTGTATTTCATGCATTTTGTTTTTTTTTTTTTTTTTTTGATTGATTTTGTTTATCGCAGGGGGCGATAAAGTTGTCAGATTTAGGCTTATTGTTCAACCATCTTTCTCTTTTACTCTAACTATACTTTTCTCTCGCTCTTGTCAAAGAGTTTGACATTTTTGAATGGTTGCGTTTGCGTTTGCGTTTGCATGTGTGTGCATGCGTGTGCATGCGTGTGCATGCGTGTGCCCCATGTTAAAATGACAACAATAAAAATTATAAGGAAAAGCAACAACAACAATTAAGATAAAATTACTTAGCATATGGAAAAAATATATACCGTTTTTTTTTTCTTAAATTACTTAAAAGAAAACTATAAAAAAAAAATGTGATCATAAAAACGTTAAAAAAATGTTATTTGCTTGTGTTTTTTTTGTGACATCAATTTTTGATTTATTTATTTATTAAATTTTTGTTATTGTTGCTACAATTGTTTTTATGTAATTTTTCTTTTCTCTTTTCTACAAAATTATTGTATTCTACATTGAATTTGATATGAAATGCATGCATTTTGGTGGCATCACTTTATTTTATGTTTGTCTGTCTGTCTGTTTGTCTGTCTGTCCACATACATGGTAAATCCATGTAAATAGATATTGAAGTCTTATGTATATTTATATATGAGTACATTTATATTTCTATAATAATTTATTATGAATAATTGCATAACGTTTATTTTCAATGAGATGATCATTATGATGGTGATGATGATGATTAATGATCATAAATTGAGGTTATCATAAATTGTTAATAATACCATTTTTCATAATCAATTATGGTTGCTATTATTACTTTTTTTTTATTATAATTAATAATTTGTTGTTAGTATTGTTGTTGAAACTTTTAAAATAAAATTAATTTATTAAATATTCTACAATTTTTTTTTTTTTGGTGATGATTTGGTTATTTATAATTTTTTTGTTTTTTTTTTCTTTTTTGCTAATTTTAATGAATAATACTATTTGGTAGCGGGTTAGTGCTGCTTCCAACTTTTTTTGTACTTTACGATTCCTAAAAATCATTTGGGAAATATATGTAAGTCAGTCTGTTCATGGAGGAAGATACCAAAAATTGACAGAAATCCGCTAGTTTCAAGACTTTTTCTTGGGAAAGTATATTCTTTTAGCTTAGCCTTAACAAAATAGGCTTGATCCAATAAATATACTTACTTGTTTGGATCAACTAGATATATTTCTTATAAATTACAGAACATAAACAATAAAAGTAAAATACTTTCAGCAATAGAAAAGTCGGATTTAAAACTCATTGCCGAAACTTGATGATACAACAAAATTTTTGAATAGAAAAATTATTTTGAGAATGGGGCAACTTATTTAACTCAAGAATTCTGATTAGGACATATTTATAAACAAAGCAAATTTGGCCACATGACTTTTTGTAGTTTCGATTGAACATGATCAATATTGTAATCTAAAACTTTTACGTTTTAAAAGGCGTTTTAGACGATTCTATAACCGGGTTTCTTTTACAAAACCTTAATACACCTTTTACATTGTGGCAATCAGAGTAGGTAATGAAGTTCAAAATTTTTGATTTCAACCAGAAAAATGTTTAATCTACTTAGATGGACGGATTAATATGAACTAAACTTTCTTTTGGATCCTTAAAGCTTCATTTTAGATGGTGTAATATTTCTAGTAAACATTGTACGCTATCGAAAATATGGATGGAGCTTTTCATCGAACCATTAGCAAATAATTTTTACAATAATTAAAAAAAAAAAATCTATCAAATTTATTTTTGGTTTTTTCCAAATATTCACATTCAGTTTAGTATATCACAAGTTATGTAGGGTATAAAACCCTACATAACAAAATTTTTGCATATAATAAATTGAAATTGTAGGTTACAATGGTAATAGCAACAACAACAATGTTAATATATGACTAAACATTTTACAAATTGACACCAAATGTTATTTATTGAATGCAAAATTTAAAATGCAAATAAATAATAGAAAAAGAAAAACGATATAAAAAAAAAAATAAAATTGATACAATTAAGTGTGACAAAATTATTAAAAAATTTGATTGAAATTATTTGTTGCTTTCATATAATTTATGCGATTTTAGCTAAGAAGACTTTTACATTTCTACAAGAAAAAAATTTCACAGACAAACAAGAAACTTAATTTAATTTTCATTTAATAAAAATATAAATTTTTGTTGTAAATTCTCATCATTTGCTAATAATAAATTCAAAAAAATTATTACAAAAAATATCTGCATGCAAAAATTATAAATCTATTTTGTGCAGTTTTCTATGGCAATTTCAAATTTAATTTGAAAATTTTCCATGATAAATTGTTGAATAAAATTTTGAATGAAAATTCTAAATTTGAAAAGTGTTTCCATCAAAAATGATTTTTCTTGATCTTTTTGCTTTATTTTCTTATATTTTATTTATTTCTATATAATTTCTAAATATGTTTATGTGTATGTGTGTATGTGTGTATGTGTGTATGTGTGTGTGTGGGTGTGTGTTAAAGCGGATGTGGGCGTTAGATAGATCGCCAAATACTTTGTCACATCATCATTTTCAGTTTGATGTTAAAAAATGCTTTTCATAATGATCATGCTAATTTGTGTCATGTCTTACATTTATATTAAGACTTTTTCTTCCTTTTGCTTAAGTTTTTTTTTTTTTTTTTTGATGATTTTATGATCTTGTGTGCACAATTTTTTTGGTTTTTTTTTTTTTTTGGTAATTTTTCGTTTTTTGGCATATTTTTATGAATAAACTTATTATTTAATTAATGATGCAAATAAACTTGCAAAATTTATTTATTTGCATAACAAATAAGACATCTATGAAAATAAAAAACAACAATAAAGTGAAAATAGCAAGTGAAAAATATAAAGTGACTTATTTGAAAAGAACTTTTTTATAGTTTTTATATGGAAAATTAAGAATTAAAAATGTAAGAGATTTTATTACCAAAATGCATAAAAAATAAACATGAATATTTGAATGAATGTACAATTCACTATGATGGACGGACGGTACATATAAATTGCTATATAATTTTATAGGGAAAATAATTTATTTTATATGGGTAAATTAAGTTTGATTGAATTTTTAAAATAAATAATGGTAATGGATCGATGAACATTTTAGATTTAGGTTTTTCTTTTAAGTGTCGTTTCAGTTTTTGACTAAAGCGATTTGATTTCTTTAAATGGTCTTAAATGGGCCTATCATGTTAAACAACTTTTTCTAATAATCTTTTTTTATTTAGATTCTTCACCTTTTTTTTATGGAAATCATTTCTCTTCAATGAAACTAGATAAAAATAGATAAAAGGCAAATTTGCATTATTTAATTAAATGTTTTAAAATATTTTCCATAAAAAACATTTTGATTTTAAGGTATTTTATAAATCTAGTTGAGATTTTGAAGTATACTGCTAGAAATGAATTTCATAAAAAGTTGGCAGAATATTAATTTTTTTTGAGTTAAAATGAGATCAATTTGCCTCAGAAATTCATTTTGATGTTTATATTAATTAATAATATCAAAAGTTTTTATAATAATTCAGAGTTGCCGCTAATTAATTTTATTTATTTAATTAAGTAATTTAATTTTACTTAATTAAATCATTTAATTAATTTTACCTAATTAATAAATTGTGTAATTAATTATACTCAATTAATTAATTAATTAAATTTCACTTAATTAAATTAATTAATGTAATTAATTTTACTTAATTAATTAATTAAATGAATTTTCACATTTATTTTCATTCTTCATTTTTCAGTTTTTTTTTTTTTTTTTTAAATAAAATCTTTCTTGAGCCCTGTTGCTTTCTGTGGCAGTAGGATTTAATACAGTCATCTCAGATCGACCATTTAATATTTTTATTTCGTTACAATTTTGCATGCTTATATTTGATTTTACTTGTATTTTTTTAATTTGTTTTTTTTTATGCATTATTCATTTCATATGCAACATTAACATTTTAATTGAATCGTTAAAATATAAAGAAAAACTTTTTGTATGCATATGTTTATGTGTATGTGTGTGTGTAATTTTCCTTTTTTTTTATTATATTAATTTATGAATTTCATGGTTACAGTTAAAAATAATTGAATTATTCAAAAAATGATGATGCGATTGTATACGCGAATAATAAAATAAATTATAAAATTTAATAAAACGCAAGAAAAGAAAAAAGAAAAATATGCAAGAGGGCTTTTGCCAACATAACATAAATGAGGTAGGTGTTCACTTTGCCATACTTCGGGTTGGTTTGATTCAAAACTTAATGATATACATAATTTGTCAAAATATTGGTAAAATATCAGGCAAAGCTGCAACTGACATTTTCTATGAGATGTCAAAATTGGTATTGTGAAGTTTCGATGGGAACCCAAACGGCTTCGTGCCTATAAAATATTTAAGTGAATAGACTTAGAATTGGAGTTGCCATTTCTGTGATGGCATAATGAAAAAACGTGGATTCTTCAGACTTCAGAGTCCAACTGACAATTCTTGGAGCTTCTTAATGTAAAATGATATTCTAATTTTATGAAATTGTTTAGCATACACGCCCACAATGCAATATAGCATGTTGAATGTAGCATATTTATTTCTGTATAGTTGATTGAGAATTTATGATCTTCGTTTATTTTAGCTTTTTAGTTCAACTAACGTTGACTTATTAATTTTTTGCTTTTGTTTATTTGATTGAATGACTGATTAATTGACTGATTGTTTGAATGATTGTTACATAAATTATTTAATTAGTTTCGCTTGTTTACCAGCACGCTACTGGGCGTCATTTTATTTATAAAATTATTATTAAATATATTAAAATTTTTGAACATGAATGAAACTAAATTTTTTCCTTTGCTAATGTTTTAATCTTAATTAATAATAAAGAAAATATTTCTCTTAAGTTTTAAGTGAATACATAAAACAGTTTATGAATTTTTCTTATATAATAATTTTGTTGGAAACTGAACGATTTTTATAAATATGGCATCATTATAATGAAAATTTCGAAAAGCTATTAAAAAATTTCAGAGAAAATTCTGTAAACGAAAAACGAAAGCATTAAATTTGGAGTTTTTTGTTAAAATATGGGCGTGTCTTTTAATCCACATTAATCTATTTTAATTAAACAATTTATATATCGATTGTTTCGTGAGTTTCTGAGAATTTTAATGGCTTAATGCAAATAAATGATCATTTATAGATAGGACAGACGGACTGACGTGCTTGTTTAAATTTAACATTAAATAGAAGTGAAATGTATTTCTGAATTTAAGCAATATTTTTTTTTGAATGGCACAATTAACATAATTCCCATTTTTTCCTCTTCTTCATTCTTATCTTCTGTTTTCCCTTCTTTTATTTTATCATCATCACCGTCATTTGTTTAACATTGAAAATTAACATTTTATAACCGTCTTCATTAAAAAACGCTTAATGAAGTCATTTGAATTTCTAATATTATTCAACAACAGTTGTTACATATGAATATTGTTGTTTGTGTTTTTCCATTGAGCGCCCATTTCTTTAATATTTTCTTTTTTTTTTTTTTTTTTTTTGCTTTTCATTTATGACTAAAGTTTATGAGCATTCATAAAATGTTAAAATGAAAATAATGTTCAAGTAACAATAAAATAATTATATATAACGGTTCTTTTTATGGACTTGTATATAAATTTAAAATATTATAATTATTCATATCATGACTCAAAAATTGAAGTAAAATTGATATAAAAAGTAAATTTCAAAAAAAAAGAAAATAATAAATTGCAGATATAATTACGAGGATGGAGTTACAATGTGAAATGAATTTGAAAAAAATCTGCAAAATTTTATGAAAAAATTAGAAATAAAATCAACTTATTTGAATTTTAGGTTAAACATTAACCGATTAATTTTCTTATCATTTTTTTTTGTCATTTTAGATTAGCGATTGTTTAAAAAGTTATTTTAAATGTAGTCTTAGATCTCCGAAAAAGAAAGAGAGAAATATTTAGCTTGCTGGCCACTTTCAATGAAATTTTCAGTCAAAGTTTAGAGATTACCTTGAACCAAATGAATATTATTTAATAATTTAGAAAAAATAAATACAAGAACTTTGTGTTAAATATCATTTATATGGCAATTTTTGCTTTATGAGAAGGAATAAAGTGCTAAGTAAGATGAAGGATATATAAAACAATATGAATTACGAAGACTCTTTGCTGAAAAGTTTCTGTCCATCTAAAAATTTTATAGAGTTTTTTTTATATAAAAAAATTTTGCAAAAATAGAGCCCTGCCTATATGGATCTAACATTTGTTCTCATTTCAATAACAACTTTACATATTTTTTTATCGCCAAATTTCAATTAAACATTCTTTTTATTAAAAAGCATGTTACGCCTGGATGCATGCATTAAATCCAAATTGATCCAAGTTGATCCAAGTTGATCCAAGTCTTTACTTTCGATTGTAGCAGCAAATGTGTACTTATAGATTTTTGGGTGGTGGATATTAAATCATATTTTGAGAGATAAATTATTTACACTAAGTTATCTATAACAAAATATTATGCTTGTCATTATTATAGCAATTTTAAAATGTTTTATTCATTTAAAACAAAACAAAAGAAAAAAAAAACAGTGTGCCTTGTTATTAAAACAAGCAGCTACCAGGCAATTTCATGCTGTTCTGCTATTTATCGTTGATTAATATTTTCATAGATGGCAGAACAATAAATAAAAAAAAAAAATTACAAATAAAGGCCAAAAAGGCCAAAAAGGCCAAATCTTGAATACCCATCACTACCTTAATAAGTGTTGAAACTACTTCATAAAATTGCTTAATTTTTTAGTTTGTTGTAAATTGTTGGATCTTGTAAAATTTAACGGATGAAGCGAAGCTAGTTGAAATTTTTATAGAAGAAACTAAAAATAAATTCAAATTTTTAAGGGGCACTTAAATTTATTACACTTCTTTTTTGAAGCCATATCTGGAATAAGAGTGAGTAATTTTTGCCGGCCTAAATTTTGTTTAAAAAAAATTTTTTTTTTATTCATTTAAGGCATGTTGTTGAAACAATTTGGCCTATTTTTTCAAATTCATTTGCACAAGAACTTTCAAGAGATCAATATAAAAGTGAAAATTTCTATGCATCAACTTATATTTGCTATAAATATGGATACAGATCGATTTAATCTTTGAAGATGATCAAGCAAACACGGTTTAAGAGGCCTTCAACGTTTCTTTTAAATTGAAAAGAATTTTTTATAAAGAATGCTATACAAATCTTTAGTTGATACAAAAGATGAACTTTACGGCTACAAAAAAATTCCAATTTCTAAGTAAGAAAATTTTGTAAAACTTCTTTTTTGGTTTCTAATTTTTATATCTTTAATTTTTCTGCCTTCATTTGTTAATGATAATGAAAGTCATACTTTGTATGTAAAATGCTTATGCACCTTTAAGTGTTTAAATCTTTTGTGTTAAGCGCATATCACACATAAACAAACAACAAACATATAATAAAAGAGCGGCATAAACGAGCCAAACGACATGACAGCTCGATTTAATATTACAATTTATGTTGGCCATTAAAATGTCGGATGCTTTCGCAATTTTTTATTTTATGCGATTATAATAACTGCCACATGGTGTGTGTATGTGTATGTGTATATAAAGATAAATATATATATAAATAAATGTTAATGTGAGAAGATTCTTTCAACTTATTCTTCTTCTTTTCCCAGTGTAATTTTTTTACTCCCTCCCTTAAACGCCTACAACATTTTATTGTACAATTTGAGAATTTTTAAGTATAAAAACAAACGTTTTGCAATAAATGAAAATAATGTAAAAATAAGCAAATAGAAAAAGGCAAAAAAAAAAAAAATTAAACTGAAATTAAAATGTCTGATGTGATCAAACAAACAAACAAATAAACAAATAAACAAATATAAATATTAATATTTTGCCATTTAATTTATATGAAGTTATTTAAGTGAAATTTTATAAAGTTATTTATTAGGAAATTTTTGTAATTGTGAGATAATTATTAAATGAAATTGAAAATTAAAAAAATAGCAAAGAAACTTTAAGAATTTCCAAAGCATAATTTTTTCAGAATAATTTTATTCAAATTTTTTTTGTCTACGTGAAAAATTAAAAATTTTTAGTGTTAAAAATTTAGTATGAAAACAAAAATATAGAAAGTAGGAAAAGTGTGCGGAATGGCCAACTTTTTGAATTCCTTCCCCATAACTAAATGATATTTAAATCATACGAGTCCATACTTTAAAGCTACTTCTGAATATAAATGCTCGTAAAACATAAATCTTAAAAATGTAATCGCAAATTTTTAAACAACAAAATTTCGCTGAAATTATTTAAGGAAATTTGTAACTTTTTCGAAATGAGTCCATTAAATAAGAAAAATTTTAAATTAAGGACCCATTTTTGAATCATCATTATTACAAACTCAAATTCGTACTTTGAACAATATTTATTGGTCGCTTTGAATTCCTAATAAATGAGAAGAGTTTGGATGTTATGAGTTCACTTTTCCTACAAGTCTTTCTAAATCAACAAAACTCAATTTTTCGATTCGTATTATAAAACTTTAATTCAGATAATGTTTATAGTAGAAAATTTGTTAATGAAAACTTTTGGATCGTTTAAAACTATTTTGCAGATTTCTCATTTAATAAGTAAGTCGTAATTACCAGCTTTTGATGACTTTTGTATAAATTTTGATTTTTAAATTGTACAATTTTTATTTTATATTTATTCCATCCTTCATTATTTTCCCTTCTATTGTTCAGGCAGATAAAAAAAACAATAAAACACTTTTCAGAAAGAAAGTTGTTTTCATTGTTATTTATTTTTTTTTTTTAATTCATAAAAAAATATTTATGTTGACATGTAGAAAAAATAATATAACCAAAGAAAATATGATTGTATGCGATTTGGTTGTTTTGGTTGAAGACAACGGAAAAATTAATTTGAATGGAATTAAATAAGCTGAAAGGAGGGGCCAACCTTATAAATTAACTTAAAAGATCAAATTGTTTTTTATTCTTTGTTTCTTGAATTTTTAGTTTAATTTTTTTGTTACATTCACAAAATTTTAGCTAATGTGAACAATTGAACAACTTGAGTTTGGACAGAAAGAATTTCTTCTCTTTTTCTTCCAAATTTTCGTTTTGGAATTTTTCAATTTTCTAGTTTTGATTTTTTTTTTTTTTTGATGGTTTACATCCGCTTGCCTTAATCATTTTCAAATTAGATTAAAAACGTATAAATTAAATGGTTTACGTTTTTTGAATTTTTTTTAAAAGCCTACACTCTTGTAAACATGTTAGATGAAAAGTTATGGCAAAAAAGAAAAGATTAAATAATCGAAACGAATTAATCATGATTTATGTTAATCATTTTGTCACAGTTTTAACTATTTGCTACAAATTGCTCAAAACAATCCAATAACTAATACAATAAACTATGAAACCATAGAACATGGGAAAATAGTTAAACTTGATTAAAGTCGACCATTAAAGAAACTACATTTCAGAAAACATGATAAGAAAAATGAATTTTGTAGCATGAAATTTTTGTATTAAGTGAGTTTTCTTAATTTGGTCTAATAATTGAATTTAAAATATCAGATGATGATTTTCTAAAAAGGGTGGGTCATTTTCATAATAGAGATGATGATTCAAAATTTGCATGCCTCTAAATTTAAACTTACCAAAGCTTAAAGTTCTTGGGTAACTTAGTTGGACATTTACCGTTGAAACTTAAGGGCTTAAGTATAAATTTCTTCTTAGAGTAAATTACTAGATCAAGTTTTAAATACAAAGCCATTCACGGCATAGGAACTCAGTTTGTATAAGTATTCATGCAAGATCTGGACGTTAAGGCCATTATGAACTTAACTCCCGTAATAACATCAAATTAAATATTAGATGCGCTTTCGTAGAACTAAAGTGCTTTGAGATCTTGACATATGAGCCTACTTCCAGTTGAGCCGGTCCTTCACGGTACTTGTATTTCCCAACTTAAAGAATCAAATATTTCTCAGAAATTTTGTTTAATTTAGAAAATGATGCTTATTAGTGATCAGGGGTCCATGTCAAATCTTTCGAGTTATTAGAAAAATCCTTATGAAATCAATACTCTTTAAATTAAAGGGTAAGAATTAAAAAGCAAAACCAAAAACAAAAAGTGTAATAGATTTTATTATAAATTATTGGCAACTCCATTATTATTTTTTTTATTATTATTATTTCTATTTTCTATACTTCGCTCAATGATCAGAGCAACAAATGATAATAAAAAAAAAAAAAATTATACACCAAAAAAAATTTTTTTGCATAACACCTTTAAAATTGCAAAACACGAAATGTGAAATAAAATGAATAAAATAAATAAATAAATAAACATTAATGAATAAACTAAAGAAAGTCATAATTTGTAGTTTCACATTTTTTCAATTTGTATTGTTTAGTCTAAAAACAAGAAAAAAAAAACACAAAGAAAATAAATAAGTAAAAAGAAAAATAATGGAAACACTTTTGTGACAAGACGATCATGTTTGTGCATAAATTTATATATATTATATTTTTTTTTTATTTTTTTTTTTTATATATATATTATTTTTTGAAACTTTAAATTTATAGTCCACAAAAGTATTTCAAAAGGCATTAGAGAATATATGTGACTGCTGATCTCATAAATTTTAAATAAAAAAAAAAAAAAATTTTTTTTTGGTTTTTTTTTTTTTTTTGAAAAAATTGTCTAATAAAAAGCAGGAAAAAAGAATTTAATAATTTATGTGTATTTAAAGGAAATTATTTTTTGTATTAAATATTTATTAGTTGAGCTATCAAGTAGATTAAGTTTGCATAGATTTATGTAACAAATTTGAAATAATTTTTGTTAATTACTTCGATCGACATTTTTCGAAACGATTGGAAGTTTCTTGCCAAGTTTTATTTTTAGCTTGATATTTGGCTTGATATTTACGGGACGTACTAGTCTACATATATTTTATGCCTTAAAGCGCTTACCCACGTTTGTCCTAAAAGTAAATTTTTCTTTAAAAGAATTTTACAAATTTATTCATTTCGATTTGAACATCAAATGAGTGCCTGAGCCTACTAGAACTGTGTGAAAAATTTGAATAATAGTTATTCCTATTTATAAGTTTAATCCTAATGGATACTTTTACGATATGACAAAAGCTTCGTAAGAGTTTCGTAAAAATTCCTTAGTGCTTTTTCCGGTTTTGTATAAAATTACACTTTGAACTGTATCAGGAAGTTTTTAATAGTGCGATTAGTGTTAATTTTTACGATATACCATCAAAAATTATTTCGATTGGCTATTAGGAGTTATATCGATATAAATTTGGACTCTAACTTCGAGTAATTTTGATTTAAACTTTTGTTTCTACTTTTGTGTTTAGATGCCCCTCTATTTGTTTTGATAGAATGTTTTACAACAGGCCTCTCATAATTTTATTGATTTTTATGTAAAATCTATAAAATTTTCTTTTAAAAAAGTTTCATTTGCCAGCTTCTCATAGATCACTGTAATTTAATTCGATTTGATAAACAATTTTAAGAAAAATTGCCGTTCCTACATTAGGCGGCTGATATAACAACTAAATCCTCGCTTATTTTAAGTTATCTAGAAAGGCATTACGATATAAAAATCATTCTAACACAGAAAACGCACAACTTTTTTATAAACTCTTTTAAGCGACTTTTTTTTTATTATTATTAGATCCTAAGCAATAAACTTAAAATATAATTTAGAAACTCTTTTTCATTTTTTTTTTATTTAGCAATTTAAAAAGGTCCAAAACCTGTTAATGTGATAGTGGCAGATAATCTGTCAAGGTATGAGATAAATTAAATTTTATAAAATAATTTATTTTGTAGAGCAAATTAAATTCTTTCATCATTTGTCTCCATTCACGCCCACTTATTTCCTTCAATGCCTTCAATTCTTCAATTATAAATAATAAATGTGATGGAGTGTGATTGCAAAACTAAAAGTTAAAGAGGCGAATCAAGAAAAAGAGAGAAAAATGTGGGAAGATTGTTAAATTGTGGAAATAGAAAAGAAAAAAATATAAAGAAGGCATTTTACCCTTCGGGAATTATTGTTCTACTTGTTGTTGTTGTTGTTGTTGTTGTTGCTGCTTTTATTGTTGCTGATCTTTTTTTGGGCATTCAATTGTTTTTGTAACATGAAATTTATTCATAATAGAGGGCCATAGGCCAATATTATTGTGGGTTGTAAATTTTATGCATTGTGTTTAGCCGTTTATTATTGCTATTGTTATTAGAAGAACTGACAACATTTAACTCTTGAGCTATATATTTTTTAAATAATGCAAAAATATTATGCATAAATAGACAAGGAAAAATATTTAGAGATACATAGCGAGAGAGAGAGAGAGAGATAGAGAGAGAAAGAGAAAAAAGAGAGAAAGAAAGAGACAAAATTAAAGTTGCTGATGAAATGATAAAGGGAAAGGGTCAAAGTTATATTATAAAATATAGATGGCACAGCTGGCAATTTTCAACATAATTTTATTTTATTTTTTCATGGACTCTCCTCTCTTTTCAGTATAGAGATATTTTTTTTTTTTTTATATTTTTATTAAAAGATAACTGAATGATGCGATGATAAACAGGTGAGTGGGTGTTTGTTGCTCCATGATGCTCCATGCTAGGTTAGCCTTTAACTTGATTTCATCTTCATTTTCATAATAACAAAACAGGACAATAAGAAGCAAAGATAACAAAAGGAAAATGTAAATTAAGTAGAGAAGAAAGAAATGTAAAAGTTGTAGAGCACTAAGAAAATGCCTTGAAGCTTTCACTACTCTGTAAAAAATGCTTATTAAATGGTTTGTAATAGTTGTTATTATTATTGTTGTTGCTCACTTTTACAAATCTATTGTGCCATTGTGAGTGTTTTTTTTTGCGGCTTTTTTTTTTTTTTTGGTTTAAGTGTGACTTTAACGTATGGCAACTTTGCGCCTGAATGATATTCTCTAAAAATAACGAAACTAACACTAAAATTCCTTTTTGTTGGCACTCAATTATCATAGAATTTTCAATCAAAATAACTTCTTGGATGGCAATTACTGTTTTATTATTAATAATCCTTAAACCCTTTAAAGGTGAATATACATAAATTAACTTTTCTGTACATGTTGCCATCTGCAGCTTTTTATACCCAAAATATTACACTTTTAAATTTAGAATAAAATAAATTCGAGCAAATGTTTGTAACATCCAAGAAAGAATTAGGACGGATACACCTTTTATTATTCCAATCAACTTGAAAAAACTTTATCAATTCATTTAAGTATACCAGCACGTTCGTTTGTCTTTCCTTTAAATTTTTGGTCCATTCTCCGTAAGTCGTTTCCTCTGTTCTTTCGTATGTCCTTTCTTCTATTCTTCTCTGAGACCTGTCGTACGTTCTTGCGTCCATCTTTCCTTCTGTCCCTCTGTCTATTCTTCCGTTTATCTTTAATTCTACCTATCCGTCTATTCTTTCGTCTATCCTTCCGTCCATCTCTCCATCTATTCTTCCGTCCACTTGCCGTCTCTCCTTCTGTCTGTCCTTACGCTTGCCCCTCCTTCCTACTATTACGTTTGCGTTTTCGCCTGTCTTTCCCAGGGTACAATCGGCTCATAGTATTTGATATACTTTACCATTAGGTTTACAATGATCCATATTTTGAACCCTCCCCCAAGTAATAACATTTTTCAAATTATTCCAACAAGCGCAAATGCTTACTGTTTCAACTTGCAATTCCTAATTTTGATTCTACAGTTATTTTAATAACCTATTGTAGGGTATTTTAGAATATACTAATTTTCTCTAAGAATTATACAAATAAGAAAAAAGAACATTTTTGAGTAATTTTCATTTTCAAGTTCATTTTATGTCAGATTTTTGGCTTCAGGGTTCAAAAGTGCGTTCGTGAATGAATGACTGAGTGGCTACAAGTAAATGATATAAATGAATGAGCTTGAGCAAATGTATGCGTATGTTGTTATATTACATATATTTTATGTTGTGATGTGAATAATTTAATCCCTGAAGCAATTAATTAATAAATAATTTATGCATATCACAACTCACAGTAAATAACTTTTTAAGAGTTTTTAGTTGGGTTAATTGTTGTTGTTGTTATTATTGTTATTATTGTTATTATTATTATTATTGCACGGATTCAATCTCAATTGCTGATGATTTTATTGTTATTGTTGTTTTCACTAGATTTACAAGATAAATGTTTTATAAAACTTTTTTGATTTTTTTTTTTTTTTAAATACAATTTATCGTTGCATGAAAGTGAAAGATTTATATACTTTAATATAGAAAATTTATAATAAGGTAGAGTCTCAATTTAACTTGTCTAACTAATATGAGAGAATGAGATAGATAGAAAGAGAAAGTGAGAAAGAAAAAGTTAAAAGGCGAAAGAAAGAAATTGAAAGACATTAACAGTAATTTTCGATCATTATTACTTTGGATCAGTATTACTTTGGAGCGAAGACCAATGAAAAAGTTAATTATGTAAGTTACAATTTAATTGCTTCATTTTTTGATACACCAAAATTAATAGAAGATCAAATTGAATGTGGACGTAATCCTAAGAAATGCTACAACAAAATGTCTTTAAAAATTCTTTTACAATATTCAATCGATTATTTCAACTTCTTCCTTTTCTTTGCCAAAAGAAAGTACCGGCTTGATAATTTTAGGACAATACATCTCTGTGGGCTGCTCTAGATCAATTATGATTCTTTTTCTTTTTATGATCTAAAGATGAAAAAAAGCTATTATTTTTTGATGGCAAAGTTCTCAATACTTCTTAATGAATTTAGATTTAATCCAAATAGGAAAGAAAAAGTTTCAGTTTAATGTGATGCATATATCAAACCCGTTTGACGTATGATCCGAAAATTTTTCATCATAAATTTTTTACTCAGAGTATTATAAATTTTATTTTATAAAACATATATTAAAGAAATTCAATCTTTGTCAAAAGAATAACTATAATTTGTGTCCTCACTTGTCAAGAGATTTAACTTATACAAAGATGTTTTAAATATCGCATCCGAATATAATGATCTAACAAGGACCCTTGCTGTTCGTGTAATTTGAATACTTAGCAAATGATTTAACCATAAAATCTTCAAGTATGATGCCACTTAATATAAATATTCTATATGTACTTTGAAGGGAGAAGTGGACAAAAAAGGGTTTCATCGGAGATTTTTTAAGTTATTTATTTTGGATGCTGATTAAAACCATAATATTACACATTAGCTTGTTGTTGTTCTTATTGTTTTTTATTCGTGTTTTTTTTTTTCGTGGTATATATAAGGTATAATAAATGTTTTATTGTTGGTCAAATGACATTTAAATGAAGATAAGATTAGGCCACATGTCGTTACCTTCTCAGTTTATAATTTTCAGTTTTCGGAGTTCACTTCAGTTTTAACTTAAAGTCGTAATTGTTGTGTTTCATTGTTGATATTATTGTTATTGTTGTTGTTGTAATATATTTGTTGCCACTGCCAGTGCCATTTGCTGTTGATGTTGCTGCTGTTACTGCTGTTGCTGCTGTTGCTGCTGCTGCTGCTGGTTGGTTAGTACTTCTTGGTTGGTATCGGATTTCCTTTTGCTTTTAGCCATAAAAGTAATAAACTGTTACCATTTATAATAAAACTTGCTCACACATTCACACATACACACGCACATACATACATACACACGCACATACATACATACATATTCATTAATGTTTGTATTTATAAATAATGTTGGCAGAAGTCTAAAATACTTATGGTATTTACTTGTATCTTGACATTAATGCTTCTTTCCCATGTAAACTTTATATTATAAAATATTTTAATAAAAGTTGCAACAACAACAACAACAACAACAACAACAACAACAACAACAACAAACAACTATAATAATAACAATAATGATAATAAATTAAAAAGAAAAATAATAATAAATGTGTTTATTTCATTCTTGGAAGTGTAAACCATTGAACATTAAACTGTACAACAAAATTGAAAGAAAAATCTTAAGAAATAAGAATAAGAATAATCAATGGATTCGAAATGATTATAAAAGAACTTACACCAAAAAATTTAAGACTTTGCGAGTGAGTAAAGTAAATAAGTAAGTACTGTAAATATGATGAACTCGTGATGATGTCGTGAAAGCCTCAGTCACATTTTACTTTCTAATCATAAGTATTACCCATTGACCCATTAAAAAGATGGATCTATTTTCTTATTAAACAAAGTCTTTCGAGAATATCCAGCACTTCCAAACACTTAGTTCAAGGCGACAACTAATAAATCAAATTAAAAGCCCTTCAATTTGGTGTTGAACAAATGGCTTCGACGTTCATATGACATAAATTTTATAGCAAAAGGTGTAGCATGCAATAAAAAAAAACTTTGCACTTCCGTATTTAAAAAGGCAAATTAGTGCAAAATAAGCAAAATTATGTTGCCAATGCCTCAAAAACAAGGCATTGGCAACATAATTTGAGTAAAGTTGAGCCTCACAAAAGCCATTTATATCATAAGTGAATCTCTATATAATTGTCTGTCCATTTATATATATAAAATCATACATTACACCTTCAATTCAATGATACATTTGAGATTATGAATTTTTTCGCTATAAAAAACTGAGAAAGACAGAAAAAAAACAACAAATAGAAAAAAAAACATAAAGAAATTTTAAAGCACAATTTTTGTGAAATTATGGTCACGCTTTACGCTATAAAACAATAATCGCGTTAAGGCATACACATACAAACATTTACGCAGATTTATAGTGTTATGTAAAGAATAAGAGACGAATGGAACATAGGACAGACGTAAAGACAGATAATTTTTTTTATGTTGATAGAGTTATGGCTCTTTTTTTTTTTTTAGACTGATAAATGGGTGTGAAAGTTTATTACAAGATCACAAGACAGCAATAGCAATGACACAACAATAATAATGATAATAAAAATCTACCATAATAATATTAAATTATAATAAATTATAATAAAAAGTATATGCAGTTTTTTGTTACAATTAAGTTCGTATGAATATAATTTTCCCAGTTGCCATTTAAGGCTACATTTTGTTTTCAGGGTTTTTGCGTAATTTGTGCCTGGTGTAAAAAACTTAGATTGCTGCAAAAAATTAATGAAATATTTAAGGAAGTTTTTACAACAATAAAAATACTTGAAGAAATTTACTATTGAAAAAAATTTTTTTATTATAGAAAATTTGAATTCGGCTTTAAATTATGCCAAAGTATTTGTAAAGATTACGATAAGGATTCTTTTAGAAAAAATTGCTCCGAGAATTGTATAAATAAACCGTCAGTTTATTTGCATTTTTATTCGTTTTTTACTTGTCCATAAAATCTATTTTGAATGAAATTAATAATTCTTGTTTATCCGTGGCTAAAATATATTTTCTGCTAAATGAGTTGTCTTGTTTTTCCGACGGTAAATTATGTTTTGTGTAACGTTATATTAACGTTAATTTTTTTTTTTTTTTGTATTTTGGTAAGACAACTTTTCATTAATTTTTTCTTTTCTTTCCTTTGCCTTTATTCATTTACTTTTGTTTCGTTTCCATGGACGCAAAATATTTTCAATAAAATGAAAATTTCTATTTACCGTCGGCAAAATATATTTCGAATAAAACACAAAGTTTTTTTTGCTTATGCTTAGATGTTTAATAAAGAAATGTTAAAGGTCATGATTTTAGGATTTTAAGCCATACAACAATAAGAACAACAGTCAAAAACACACAATTATCATTATTGTTATTGTTAGAGTTTTTTTAAATCGCGTTAAATATTTAAGAAATTCTTAAATACAATTTATATGCCCAATATTATTAAGTACATCATCTGCGATGATGGATGAAAAGTTTCGCAGCGCTTGAGATGGAGACATCTTCAATTACAATACGTCGATTTGGTTTTCTTTTTCATTCCATGTGCATCTGGCCTTATACTTAACTAACTGATTGATACTTTAGTTTTAAAAATTTTTGACTGTACGACTACGGTTGGGGCAACCAGTCCCGAGAAGCACAACTGGGAATGGCTCATGAGATGGTTGTTGGTAATGCCGGCCATCAGGGGGCATCATCAGATCCAAAGATTTAATTTGGTACCACGGTAGCACCAGTTTTAATATAACCCATTGTGGTGATACTGAGGTTAGCTTCGTGGGGGCTGTGGTGCCCACATCGCGGGCGTCACTCGTTCAAACTTATATATGCTTGTCGTGCAGGATCCCATTTCCCGAATAAAATGGGTAGCTAGCTGGAGTAATAGGAGGGCTCCAAATCTAGATACCAAAGATTATTCGATGTGTATAAAGTGCAATGCAGGTTTTAAATTGGAAGCTAGTCGTGACAGTAGCATGCACCCTGCGTAACGTGACCACCAAAGCCAACGATCGTTATGTACGTTTGTGTGCCATGCATGTAAAACACGCACTGCACGACTACAGTCATCATATTTAGAAAAAAATATATTTTAAAAAAAAATTACTCTAAAATTAAAAAAGTCTTATTAAAGGCAATATTCTGATATTACAATTTAATATGTGAAATTCGAAAATGTATTTTTTGAATTAATAGGCCTTTTAAGAAATAATTTTTAAAATAAAATTAAGGCAAAATGCTAAAATCTTACCGAGCTTAAGTTTGAAACTTAATCTAAAATACGATTTTTATTATCTGAGTAGAACTGTAACAGAACGATTCAGGTAAATTTATTTGTTTCTTGAATTCTCATACATACAAAGATTTTTTGAATTTATTTTGATTTTATTATAATTTTATTTTGTATAAAATGATTTTACTAAGAGCTTAACTTAAGGGCAGTTAACATTTGACATTGACTTCTTACATCGCACTTCTTGCACTTATATTTATTAATTTTTTGCATGTTCAAGTGTAGAGTTTCATCTGTCCGCTGCTTTGGCTGCTTTGGCTGCTTCTGTGTCTCTTATGCTTGACCTACAATCAAGAACACACCAAAACAATGGGCAAAATTTGATATTAATGTGAGATGGTTTAAAGTTTTAAATGTGATGGTTAAAAGTATTAAGCTTAAGCTAGCTTTGCGTCCATATTTATTTATGTTGGTATATGTGTAGGTGTGTACAACTTATCAGTTTCTGTGCATCACACAAAATGTCTGATTTCCTGTGAAATTCATTCACGACTTGTAATTATTTAATTTAATTGTTTTATGCTGCTTGTCTGCCCATTTTATTTCTCTACCTTTTTTGCTGCGCCTGTCTCTATCATCCTGTCGGTCCTCTCTTTCTTCTCTATCAGTGCTTGCTTTTTTTCTAACTATTTTACTATTATTGTGCTGTTTTTATTGCATTAGTGTTATTTTTTATATATTTTTCACATGGTTGTTGTTGTTATTAAATATGATAATTGCTTCTTTTCTATGATAAAAAATTAAAGAAGTTTTGTAGGAAAATCTTACAATAAATCTAATAAAAGTTGCTCAAAGAAATGTTGTTTAAAATCTTACAAAATGTCAATAGATGAAAAAAAAGAACTTCCTGTCCCCGTCCGTGACAATGCTCACTGTCATAAACTCAACCAATGCGAAAAACACACGCGGCTAAAGTCACGATTTGCGCATTGCCGTGACCAGGATTCGAACCTGGGTTACTACGGCCACAACGTAGGGTCCTAACCACTAGACGATCACGGCTATCGAGGACATGACACAAGCCCTGCCATAAATTCAGTATCTATACTGCGTAATATTTTAGTATACAATAACAGTAAGCATATTGTACATACTAGAAATATCTAAGAATTTAGTTTATAAACAAATTAAATGTTGCTAAAGTTGTACATCTTTAAAATTTGAATACAAGCATGTTGATTATATGTTTCTAGACTTTTGGATACTACGAAATATCAATAAATTTTGTTTATACACAAATAAAACATTACTAGTAGGTTGGTTATGTGTTGCTAAACTTTTAGAAATTACATAATACCAATAAAGTTTGTTTATAAACAAATGATATGCCAGTGTAAGGCTGTAAATATCATAAAAGAAATTGTTTACTAGAAATGTATAATAAAGAAGTTCAGATATTTGTTTAGCAATATTTGTAAATTATTAATTGGTAAAAAATTATCATATCAAATGGTAGATTTAGCCATCAAGTGGCTTACACTTTATGATATATTATTCTAACATGTTGCAATATTATGTAATACTTATTAATAATATATATTAACTTCGATTATATTGTATATTGTGGTCTAAAAACATACAAAGTCCCGATATATATTGACCAATGCATTCGAAACATTTATACTGCTACAAGTTATGACCGTTTTGATATATAATAGAAGTGTATACGAAAATTCTAATGTTAAATTTTACACATATGTATATATACATATATATGTATATATACATATGTATATATGTAAATGTATATTAATATACATTAGAATGCAACAAACACACAAATTCGGTCATTTAATGCATAGAAAATGAAGTGCATGGATGCATGCATGAATATATATGAATCTAGATAAATGTAATCAAATAGAATGGGAATTAAAATTAGAAAGAGAGTTACATAGAGAAAGAATGAGATAGATAGTTAAATATATATGAACAATTTAAATTTGCATTATTTGCCTAATATTTTCTATATCTATTGCTGCTACTGCTCCTGCTGCTGCTTCTACTTTTGCTGTTGTTGTTGTTATTATTATTGTTGCTGTTGTTCATACTGTCTTCATCCTCATTACCATATTCCATATTTCTTTGGTGTTGCATAAAGCATGATGCCATGATGGCATGATGGCATGATGGCGTTAGTTGATGGTTTATTGAAATGATTGCGATAGATATATTTTATGATCTAACAAATAAGTTCACAATTTCCAAGTTTTCTTTAAATATTTCATATGACCATTACGAATTGTTTGCTTGCTTACTTATTTGCTTATTTACTTATTTACTTATTTACTTATTTGCCTATTTGCTTACTTGTTTACAAACATTTTATCATATGCATACGCAATATAAATTATACATGTGTACAGGCGACATCTTGTTAGGTTTGTTGTATTGGCATGTTGTTGATGTCAGAATACAATGTATAGAAATATTTTGTTGCTAACGACTACTATTATTTGTTGTTATTGTTACTGTTGCTGTTATTATTATTATTATTATTGTTATTGTTGTTGTTGTAACATTTTATTTTGTGTACAGTTTTTCGGTTGGTTAATAAATCAACAACAATAATAGCCAAAGAACAAAAGGAAACAACAAAATTGAATCAGTAAATAGAATAGAAATTGAAGAATGAGAGGTTGCTGCTACCTCTACAACTGCTTGTATAAATGTTTTGCAATTGTTCATTACCTTGTATTTTCCCTCTTAATTTCCCTTTCCATCTTTTTTGTTTTTTTTTTTGTTTTCACTTTGTCCGTCCATTTTGACTCCCTCTTTGACTGCATGTTCAAACTGTAGCTAAAGAAAATGGAAAAATGAGCGATAGTAAAAAAAAAATAGAGTGGGAAATAGTGATATGGTGCCCGAGACAGAAAGAGAGAGACATTTCTAAATGTTTATAAATTTGTGCAGTGTTAGTGTATGCATGCCTGTGTGTCCGTGTATGTTTATATATTAAAATATATGCATGGATTGCAGATTTCATTTGGAATTTATTATTTGTTAGGTAAATTATGTTGATATTGTAGATGGTGAATGAAACTCCTCTTCTTCTTCTTCTTCTTCTTCTTCTGCTTTGCCTAATTTTATTTATATTTATAATCATCATCGTCATTAACAACATCATTATTATTATTTTCTATTTATTTTATTTTTTTGTTGTTGTATAAAATCTTTGTTTTGTTACTAAAAACTTATTCATGGATTCTTTGAGTAGAAATGTTTTTGGTTATAGAATCTAATTCATTCATTCATTCATTTATTCGTTTATTCCTTTAATTTTTTTTATTTCATTTGTTTACTTACTTTTTGTGTTTTATATTCCTATTTTTATTTATTATTTTTTATTTTATTTTAGGATTTTTTCTCCATTTATAAAAGATTTATTTTAAATTATACATTTTTATCTTCTAATTTTTGTTTTGTTTTTTTCTTCTCTTACAATTAAATTATCAAAGTGAAGAAAGAAAATTGAAATAGACATTTTTACTAAACCAAAAAAATTTAAAAAAAAATTATATATAAAATCTAAGTAAAAATTATAATAATCGTGTGGACCTATTAAAAAATGCCCTACATAGCTTTTTTTTATAATACCATTAAAAATTTGTAGAATATAAATTACAATTAACATTTGTGATGTTCGAAAGATTTTAGAAGTTTTTTATGCCAAATAACGTTCAAAAAATAATTCGAACTGGTACAAAATAGTTTTAATTTAAATCAATCATATTTATCAATATATTTAAAGGAGAGGAAGAGAGATAGAGATATATATAGGAAGATAGAGAGACGAAATCTATATCTGATACTTGAGAATTGTCCATTTTTTTCCGGTTATGTAAGAGTTCTTTTTATTCTATACCCCACCAACTGAGACTAAGTCAAATCTAGGATCCTCTCACTCCAAATAGAGGGCAAAAGGCTAAGTAAATCTCAGCAGACCTTAGAAGAAATTTTGACACAATTAAAAATCTGCTCTTTAAATTGTTATATAACTTAGAGGAACTCTACCCTAACTTTGCCCTTAAGGGTAATTTTGAAATATCCAAACATGCTTTTTTTTTCCTCTTTATTTTTGTAGATTTTTAAAACGTTTTTATAAAACGTGCCCTACACAAGCGTTTGCTTGATTTGCTTTTATTAATTTCTAGATTTTCCAGATAAAATGAAGAACAAATAATGAAGCATCAAAGTGATTGCTTCAACCGCATTTAGTATTAGAAAAATTTCTTTTTAAAGCAAATTGTTTAACAGTTGCACTTTTATAAATTATTTTTATTTTTTATTTCTTTGAATTTTGTATTGTTAATTGAAGCAATTTTCTATTGAATTTTATATAACAAAATTTCAAAGTATTATTAAATTTGATTTAATCAATCTAGCACTACAATATGCTACAAAAATTTGGACAGACAAATTCATACATTTTTTGTTGAACTAATTTTTTCGTTTTCTCGTCATTTTTTTACATTAATTTAGAGCCCTATGATTATCAATCTCTGTCTATACGTCCGGCCAATGGTTTTACAATGTTTAAGGTATTTGGTTTGTTGAACTTTAAGACAAAAATTATTGGTAATGGATTGGCTTGGATGATTTTTATCATCACTTTATATACAAAATCTCAAAATATCAATTTTCAATTATCAAAAAAAAATAAAATTTGAAACTTATTACTTCAACTGGTTAACTTTCCGCCATGTGAAGGAATTTTTTTTTTTGGAAATTTTCATTTCTGTTACGGTATTAAGTATATTTTAATGCTTATAAATCACTATACTTACGGTGCTTATGGTGCCAATAATGGATAAAAAGAGTAAAGAAATAAAACAATCGGCAACAACAATAATGACAATAATTATAATATTAAATGAAATAAAGTAAATAAAATAAATGCCATAACGGGCCCACGCATATTTCAACGTAATTGCAAGTGGATAAAAATGTAAATTCCACACCCAAATAAAATTTTTGAATAAATTATATTTAGCTGGGTTTATATTTTGAATACCCACCATTCCAAAGGCTAATTTGGATAATTTGAAGTTACATAAGTTTAGGTAAACGTGGTCAATTTGTATGATTTTTTTGTAAATATTTTGGAATAAAGAGCTTGAGATTTTTATAAAATTTCAGACTTCTTCAGTTTTACTTTTCAAGTTATGAGCGAAAAACTATAAATTTTTGCTGCAAGAAAACAATGTGCTCTCTTGGGCGTGTCCTTTGGTCGTTTTGCCTCATTTTTTCTGCCGATCAATCAATATAAATGAATTTTTAATGTTTCTATTAAATTTGAGTTTAATATCTGTGTTTTTGCGACCAGGAGAATGCTTACCGTAGGTGGATACA
Organism: Melophagus ovinus; assembly: GCA_023089585.1. Classification (NCBI taxonomy): domain Eukaryota; kingdom Metazoa; phylum Arthropoda; class Insecta; order Diptera; family Hippoboscidae; genus Melophagus; species Melophagus ovinus. The sequence continues at coordinate 8,262,220 of JAKKIB010000252.1, read as the reverse complement.
CGGACAGATGGACAGAAAGACAGACATATCTACAACGATTTAGAATTTGATATTAATAAAGTATTACAAATATAATGATCAAATGAATATATCCACCATCTTTGGATGGTGGTTAAAAAAGTAAAAGAATAAAGATGGAAAAAAATTCATAAAAGCCGTACACAAATCAAAAACAATAAAAATTTTAAAAATAATAAAAAAAATTTTGTGATCAATTATCGCTTAAAGTTAATATTAATATTAAGAATAATAATAATAATAATAAAATAATAATTCTAGTTATGTATGTGTGTATGTATGTATAGAGGTGTGTTATGTCTGTTTAATTTCTTTCTATTGTTGTCGGTTTTGTTGGTGTTGTTGTGGTTTATTTTAAGTAATAAATGATTGATACGAATTGTTGATTGTTTTATACGGATATTCAAACCCTCTTTGGGTTCGGCTTTCAAAATATTATCTGAATAAAATGAAATCAATAAAAAAAATGGACATTTTTTATTACATTCGATCAAAGTCGATTTATTTATGATTTATTTATGATTTATTATGCGTCTCATAAAGTCACAAATTTGAAATATTTTAATTTTTGAAGAAATGGAAATTGGAATTGGAAATTTCTTTATTTGAGAGAGGTTGTATGGTCCCAAAGGGCTTATGTTATAACAAAGTATTATTTTGCAGCGCCTTTCTTTACAAATATTCGAAATTTTAAGCTTCTTTCGGAATAAAGCAGTTTGTGAGTAATCGTTACAATAGCGATTCGAATCTATTAAAATTTTCTAAATTTTCTAAATTTAAATTGGAGATTTTGAATAAAATTTGATCAAAAAATTCAACAATTCAACAATTTGTGTGATTTCAAGGTCACATGAGCAGATAGCAGATATTGAATGGGAAAGTGATTCATAATCGATGATCACTATAAAAGTTGGATCTATCTCAAATATTTCTTACCAGTGCATATATTCGGCTAATTTCAGATTCCGTACTAAACTAAAAGAAGTTTGAAATCTTAAAAATTTAAAAAATCTTAATTAAGGGTTTGGGTCTCCTCAGCTGGTATCATTGTATTACATATAAAGGTTTGAATTAAAGTTAAAACTTAATTTTTCGGGTTATAAGTTTGGGAACTTAAAATCTTAATTTGGAGCACAAAAAACCCAGACAAAGCAAAAAGGAGCAGAGTTAGCAAAATAGGATTATGATTAGAATATATTGTTAGTTGTAAGGCTAAATATTACAACGACCAGAGGTAAGTCGATTGGTATAAATTTCTCATTCTCTCTCTACCTTTCTGGGTACCTTCGCCTTCATTAAGAAGTACAATTAATAATGCTCAAGAGTTTAGATGGGTATTACAGCTATTTTTGCCTCTGGAAGCATATTTTTCACATGGAAAAAATTCCTGTATTCCTGAATTTATTTGTTCTATTGTACGGAGACACACGAAAATTTTTTTTTTTATTAAATTTAGTCTCAGATATTTTGGTAACAGAATTATATCAATTAAAAAAAAATTTTGATAATTATAAAATATAAAATATAAAATATAAAATATTTATCATTCATTTGTTTAAAATTTTATTATTTAAATTTTCAATCTAATTCTCTCTCTGTCTCGCTAATTTGCTTCCCATTTTTCCAACATATACTAATGATTTCAATCATGAATTTGATTTCAATGGATTTGATTTAATTTACTTAGAAATAAATACATTTTTATAGATGATGTTTGAAAAATATTTATCTACGAAAATCATGTGTCACATACAAATGTTATTCCTAGATTTGTGTAGAATATAAAATAGGCTTCAATAACACACATACATATCAATACACACTGCAATTGCAATCACACCATTCAGCAAAAAAAAAAATGTTATGGAATTGTAAGAAATAATTTTGGTTTCAAAGTCTGGATATTAAAATATAAAAGATGTTTTAATATTATTCAAATTTTATGTAAATTTATTTTGATAACATTTTATCTTAATTTTTCTTATTAACTAAAAAATATGATAAAAATGTTTGTTATGTGGAAAGTTTAGAGAAAACATAAATCATTTGAAAAATGAACCAATTTAAATTTTTTCCCATTTAATTCATATAAAATTAAATTTCGAATTACAAAGTTTTCCTTTTTTTAAAAAATTAATGGCCACATAAATCAGCTGAAATAATTTCAAACAAAATTTATGATGGAAGTTTAACCAGTAACGTTTAATATATTTTTAGAAGCAACTTTCTTCATTATCATTTCTGTTTATGATGTAAAACAACTCGAACAAGAAAAAACAAAATATTTTATGATATTTTTCAATGCGATTTCACCGCAATAAAATTATCATAAATAACCGCATTCAATTATTAGTTGCGTGCACGTCCACTAAACTAAATGACAACACTAACAATAATATCATTTGAAAATATGTCATTATTATACCATGGACATCATCATTATTTCGTATTTTGTTGGTTGTGATTTATTTAGATTTTGTTTTTTTTTTTTTTCAATTTTTCCATTTTTACCAATTTCATTATTTTTACATTTATTGAAAATAATTATATTTGATTATTTGATGGCTCATTTGCATGTTTTGTTGTAGTTTGATTGAAAGCCCCAATAGCCGGAGAATGCATTAAATATTTATTGTTTGTTTTATAAATAATAAATAAATAACAACAACAATAACAATAATAATAATAATAATAAAAAAAAATTATAATAAGGTCACTATTTAACAATTTTATATCTAATTATAAAGTTCTTTGAATTTATTTTCATTTTTTATTTTTTATTTTTTATTTTTTTGTACCTCTTTGGGAAACTTTACCACACATTTTCATAATGTTTGTTGGTTTTTGAAATGTTAATATTTGCATTATTTGTAACTAAATTAAAAACCACAAATAAAATTGTGTAGATACAATTTTATTTGTTTAACAATTATGGCATTTAGAAGAGTGTTATAATTAAAATGCTAATTATGAAGATTAAAAAATGTATTAAATATTCAAATAAATTTTCGCTACTCTCAATTTTATTCAAAATATCTAGACTGCTTGTTTCAAATAAAACATATGGGTAAATAAATTTTTAAGCAAATTGGCAATTTATAGATTTCTCGTTTGAAATAAGTGTTGACTTTGAGTTTTTTTAATATTTGTTGTTGTTTGGCTGTTACAAATATGCTACAAAAATAAATATGCCAGACTTGAAATAATTGAGTTTTAGGGAAATTCGAGAAAGTTAAAGAATTGCTTAGAAAGGGAACTCTATTCAAAATTTTATTCTGTAGCATCAAATGGCTAAAAGGCGTATAAAAAAAAATTGTAGGAAATATCAAAAAATCCCTTGGAAAATCCTTAAAATTGTAAAGCTTTACTTTTTATAGTGAAAATAATATTTCTCCACAAAAAAAAAAAAAAAAAATGTCAATAATTCTTCAAATTAGTTTAAATCCCTTCGAAATATAACGCTTCATCTAAATTGACTCATAGATTCTTTTTTTCTATATAAAATTATTCATATAGAGATTTATTGTAATAAAGAGAAACCAAAGCAACTTTAAAAGGCAAGAGTATTATCAAAATTCTCTGGAAAAGTTTTAAAAATTGTAAAATTTTAGTTTTTATAATGAAAATAAAATTTCTCCACAAGAAAAAAACAAATGTTAAAAATTCTTTAAATAAGTTCAAGCCCTTCGAAATATAACGCTTCATGTAAATTTATTCAAAAATTTTATACATTCGATATAAAACTTATCAAATGAGGTCGGTCTCAAGTGTCAACAATTTTTGGTTAAAAATTTTCAATACGCACAAATTTTTTTTTGTTGTTGTTGTTTATAAAATAAGACGGAAAAAGAAAGTTGGCTCACAAAAATCGTAAATCGTCATTTGTCACAATTTAAATCAAAATTGAAAAGAGAAGAGAATTTAGAGATATATAAAAGTTATTTATTTCAAGTCCACCGACATGATAAGTAATTTAAATTTATGCATTACATTTATGCATTAGTAACAGAATATTATCAACAGGATGAAATATTAACATTTTGAATGGAATCTCTTTTTTTTTTTTTTTTTTTTATAAATAACAAAAATATATAATAAAATGTATGTGCCATGGACTTTTTGAGGCAAGTTTAAAAAACTACTAAAATTGTATTTAAATAAATGTAAATTTATATAGTTAAAAAAAAAAATATATATATATATATATGTATGTACATATGTCCATATATAAATTTAACGATATATTTATCTTGTCATATGTATCCTTAGGTAATGCAATAAGTACTCACACCTTTGCCATAAGATTTTCATTCAATGATAAGCAACTAAAAAAAAAAAAGTAAAAAGGAAAACAAAAAAACAAACATATAAAATGTATGTAATTAACATAACAAAACAATAGAGAAGAATAAGAATAAGAAGAAGAAGAAGAAGAAAAGAATAATATATATGTATATGAAGGTATTTTATTATATTATCTTTTAAAATAATCATCAACAATTTCTACACAAAATGATAAAAAGACGTTTAAATAAAATGAATGAAAGCACAAAAGTAAAAGAAAAACTGAAAACTTTTTGTTTTGTTTTTTTCTTTTTTTTTTTTTTTTTTTTTTTTGTACGTTTATTTGTTTGTTTTTTTAAATAAGATAAGAATAATAAAACGTGACATAAATGTATGGCAGGTATGTATGTGTGTATAAATGAATATTTATATAAATGTGTTTGTGTTAGATCCGTGTCGTTTTCAACCCACAATATGGCATATAATTATAAAGGAACCGAAAATGTTAAACAAAAAATGTATATTATTATTTTTTTTTTTTTTGAAAGAGATTTCTATCTATAAAATTGTCGAGATCTTGTCTCTTAAAGTAAGGGGTTGTAAAAGTGATGATGAAGAGAAATAATTAAGCTAAAAATTTTTGTAGAAATATTTAATAGAGTTTCACAAGTTGAAATTGAAATTGAAATCGAAATCTTATATTTTGTAAAAAAATTTTTTTAAGATTTGTCCAATTTGGAAATTTCATAAATTTATTCATTTAAAAATACAACTCTGAGCATAATTTTTTCATTCTAATAAACTTTAACTGTTAGATTGATCTTTTCAAATTCAAGTGGCTTGAGTTTTTGCTGAAAATTTCAAGGCCTTTTTTCATTTAAGTTATCACTTACTTAAGACAAAGAAGCTAATTTCAAAGTTAATGGTTAAATATAATTTAATAAAAATTTCTACGATATTATGAAATTTGACTAAATTTTCTCGTAATTTTGGCATAAACTGGAAAATGAAAAGCAATGTAAATTGTATGTTAAAAATTTGAATAAAAAATATTTTAATAAGGAAAAGGGGTCTTCAAAAAGATGTCTACTATTTTAGAAGGAAAGAAGACTTTACAATTTTCAAAAGATTTCTCAAGATTTTTCAAGGTTTTTCAAGTTCCTTAAAATTTCGTCTGCGATATTTTTCACAAGACTAATGGCCGTAGATATAAATTTCTCAGAATTTTTTTCATTATTCTACGACATTGGCTTCTGCAATTCTGTTGATCATATGTCCATGAAATAATGTATCCAGTTTACATTTGATAAAGATCTTGATAAATCATGCTATCAAATTGACAATGAAAGCTATTTCGTAGTTTCTTTGAAATCACGCCTACAATAAATAAACTAAAGCGAGAGTATTTTTATTTTACTTAACGAGAATTTATGCTCCTTTACCATTTTGTAGTTCCGCAACTACCAAGCATATAAAGTATCAAGCAGAAAGTCTTCAAAATCAAACCCCATATTTCTCCTTTATAAAATCACAACAAATAAATTCTAATAAGAAAATGAAATCATGAAAAGTCAAAGAAATCAGAAAAACCTTGCTGCAATAACACTAAATTTAATTCTCTCCTTAAACCAAACTTTTTTTCGCTTATCATTCAGAATCTGAAAAAGAAAACAAAAAAAAAAAAAATAGAAATATCAATAAATTATCCAAACGTTTATGACAAAATGGTCAAGAAGGAATATTAAAGAGATAGAAAGCAACATACGTTATGACAACATGGAAAGCAACCTGAAAACTTTGAAAAAAAAAAAAGAATATTAAATAAGTTATAATTTTTTTTTTAAACAATAACTGATATGAAGGCACATCAATATGGGAATCATAACCTTGTTGTTTTTATTTATTTATTTTATTTTGAAATTCATTTGAACAGCATTATCCTTCGCATTCGCAATACCATTCAAAATAAATGAAATGTATGATAAATTATTTTGTAACATGAATTTCTGTTATTGTTAAGGTTTTAAATATAAAATTGGTATATACTTCTTCTTTTTTTTTTTTTTTTTTGCATATCCTTTACCATTAAGGATACGTTTCAGAACATCAGGACAATAAGTTTTACAATAATATAGCAAGAAGGAAGAAAAGTTCGGTGAGGTCAATAAAAATGTATATTAATACAAAAAGCTTGATATTAAAAAATATCCTTCATCATAAAGGAAAAAAATTGAAGATTATTGCTTTAAGGATTCGTATGAATATCGTAAATATAGTCATCAATAATTCGTTGTCAACTTTGCCTGAGTCTCTTTATATGATTTGTGTTTGATTTTTTTTTTTTTTTAATATTATTCCTTATTTATCCTTTTGTATCTCTATCTCTTTCAGTTAAGCTGGAATTTTCTTTATGTAGAAACATTTATCATATATAAATGTTCGTTCATTCATATCGAATAAAAAATATATAACTCAAAAAAAAAAAAGACAGAGAAAGTGTACGATAGAGAAGGATATGGGTTATATGTGAAAATATGATGGAAAGAGAGCAAGGAATAAGAGAAGCGAAAGAGATATAGATGATTAAAAAAGCAAAAAAGGAAAAAAAAGAAAAAAGAAAAAGGGATAGTGAAGGAAATTGAGAATGGCATCTCACGGTTTTGTTTATGGCGTTCATGTGTCGAAAAGGACATTTGTGAAAGAGTTATTTATTGAAAATAAAAATTTGAGCACAGAAAAAAAAAATTTTAATAACAACAAAAACAAAAAATAAAACATTTATATTCACATAAGTATTTGTGTATGTGTGTATGTGTGTGTGTGTATGTGTGTGTGTGTGTGTGTATGTGTGTGTATGTGTGTATGTCATATATGTGCGCTTGATAAACGATTGTACAATATTTATTTGTTTCTAGTGTTTGTTGGATTGGATTTGTTGTAATATTTTTTAAATGGCCAACCATAAATTGTCCGGTGGAAAGGTAAACGAATCAGAAGCGTATAAAAATTAAAGAAAAAAAAAGCGAAATAAAATTGTCATATGACAATTAAAGCAATAGCAACAAATAATGAAAATTCATAATATCGCTCGATATGCATAACACATAAATATTATAATGCAGCAGATCAATAAGTCTCAGTTACGATAGCAGCAATTTTTAAAAAAAATTCTAAAAAAAAAAAATTCCAAATATTTCATTAATTTTTTTTTCCAAAGAAGAAGAAGATTTTTATGGGACCAAAGAAGACCAATTTTTTTTTGTAAATTTTACAAAAAAATGCTTGTTGAGAATCATTAAAAATTATTTAATATTGAGTGGGATTTTTGGATTTCAAATTTAGATAATTTTAAGCTACTTAATTTTCTAAAATGGTTTATAATTTTTATATTTTTTAAAAAAAACAAATTCGGTCATCTTTTGAAAAATAACCGCAACTTACAGAAAACTTTATAAAATAATTTCAAAAAATTTTAAAGTGATATTGCTTGATATAGCTGGCACCTTAACTCTAACGGAAAGGCGGCAAACATTCGTAGCAATGTCCGAGGCATTGTTGGAGGCATTGTTGGAGGCATTGTCGGAGTAGTATCCTAAGTTATCAAATTGAGCGAATTCTATGCATATTTTTAAGTTGTAGTCTGGCTTTATGCATTCTCTGTTTTTGGAATATCAAAAAAATGTCCCAAGAAAACGATTTTAGTAAAAATCAAATAGATCCACAAAAAGGACTCGAAACATTACAAGAGCCTCCATATAAATTTCTTAATTTAAAGCAGGTTAGTTTAATGAATTATTTTTATATTTTTTAAAAAGTTTATTCTATTAGAACGAGATCTACAACATGGACCGTTTGAAACCAAATTCGATACAAATATTTTCTATATTAAAATTCATAAATTTCAAAATTTCTGTTAAAATATACTCAAAATTATAAATTTTTTCCATATAACAAATTTTTTTTTTTTGGAAAAATCATTACTTGGATTTGACCTCAAAACTAGTTCGCTTCTAATTATTATCATTAGGAATACTCCTTGATTTAAGACAAACGTCTAAACTAAATTTTTTCATAATATCTTAAAAAATGCGGCTAGTAGCTTGTACACAGGCCGACAGACAGACAAGCAGACAGACAAGCAGACAGACAAGCAGACTTAAATCTATATAAAATCAATCGATTAGTACAGATCTGTTTCAATTTTTTTGGGGTGTTACAAACATTTGCATGAATTTATAATACCATTTATAACCCCAAGTGATGTAAGGTATAACCACGCATACATATTTACATATATATATGAAATATAGTTTTTGTTATATATTTTCAAACTGACTCAATACTTTTTTGTTTACTTTTAAATTTTTTTCTTTACCAGTGTGTGTACGCTAAAATGTATGGGGGTATATGGATAAAGCATGATACATTGATTGCCAGCTAGGTATGAGTAAAAAAAAAAAAAAAAAAAGAAAACGAGGAAATAAAATTTTAATTTATTAACATGATATCGATGTATGTAGAGAAAGAAATATATCCCTTCGTCATACTATCGATATATTTCCATAACTCTTCATGTATCCTGAATGCTGCATTTTTCATCTCTCGTGTAAATGTTATGTAAGGTTAAAGTGTAGAGAGCCTCTTCACAAAATCCATAAGGTTTGTATTAAAACAAAAGCAACAAAAATGAAAACAACAAAAATAAAAAAATAAAAAAATAAAAAAAAAAAAAAAAAACAAAAAACAACAGAGTTACATTCAACAACTATAAAAGCTTTGAGTTTTGAATTGAATTGAATTGATTGGTTTTTCTATATTCATTTTATATGATACGTTTGTCGATTGGGAAATAAAAATTGATTTAGTGTTTTCTCTACACTTTGACTTCTTCTGTTTCTATAAATCCCCTTCCACACTCAAACCCTCACATAATCTAATATAACTTTTCAAACGAAGAGTTTTATGCGAATAGAATTTTTTTTTTATATCTACCTAAATAAAATATTCGTTTTGAAATTTATTACCATTGCTCAAATGTATTTATCAAAAAAAAAAAAAAAAAAAAAAAAAAAAAGAAGAAATGGGCCAAGGCATAAAAATTATAAAGATTTAGACTATTGAGAGTTGGATTAGTAAATGGATTTAATGTATAAAAGAAAGAAGGACTTTACATTTTACTAATTTTCTCTCATTTCAATTGTAAAATTGTAAAATTGTAAAATATTTCATATCTAAGTCCACCGGTTTTTTTTGAAAGACCTTCTACTATAAAAATTTTAATATTTTATATAAAACCTCTTGTCAGAAACATTATCACAATACTTTCACTATTAGAACAATATAAAGTTCTAAGATACCAAATGATTATACTTTAAATTTATTGCCGAATGATGATTATGAATATTTAATTTTTAATTTTATATTTGAATGAAATATGAGTTATTTGAATATAATTTTTCTATTACCATATTTTTCTGTTATTACCCTTTTTAACTAACATGACTAACATTTAATTTATGCAATTTATATGTAATTTAAAAATGTAACCGCAATTACACGTTTCCATCTATTTGTAATTCTCGAGCAATATTGGTTCAGCAATTTTGGTTTATGTTGTGGGTTTCAATTAATTCAATTTCCCTTGTAATTAACAAATCAATAAACGTATAATTAAAAACTAATATTATTCTGTTCATTTATAATTTTCCTTTTTTTTTTTTTTTTTTTGTATTTTTTTGTTGTTGTTTTTTTTGTTGTTTTTTTTTTTTTGAATAATTCCAATAACAATATAATTAATTTGACCTTAAACTAATTTCATAACGACAATTACTGTCGCATGCTAAAAGATAAATAATAGCAAATTGAATTATTGTTTTAATTTTATAATGAATTATCAATAAAATTCTCATTTATGATCTAAACTTTTTGATTTTGACTAAATAGAATTAATCTAAATTGAAGCATGCAGCATTGAAATGGATTTTCTTTTTTCGAATCACTTTTAATCTTAACTTAAATCTATTTGTGAATTTTTCCTTTTTTACATCACCTCATATATATTTTTGATCAAATTATATATGACAAAAATTTTAGAATATTCAAGTATTAGCTTGGTTTGGTTAAAAGGCTAATAAAACTGCTTGAAATTGAAATTTTAAGAAAAATTGCGAATTTCGGAAGGTTTTTATGTTACAAATATTGCTAACGGTACACTTAGCACTAAGCATACTAAACTTATATGAAAATTTTAGATCAAAATATCAGTCCTTCATTTCTTCCTTCATTTCTGTTCCTAACCCTTCTTCGAGATTTATTTCAAGTCTTTTTCTTCACTTAAAGTGCTTCATTGTCTTTTCTGACCAACTGTAAAGTTTTTATTTGTTACATTTTTTTTTTATTAGTTTTATAAATTAATATATAAATTTATACAAAATATAGAAAACATAGTGTTGCATTTTGCGGTTTATAAAATTGTAAAATTTATTTGGTTTCATATTTCTAGTTACCTAAACGCAGTTTAATTTGTAATGATCTGATAATTTTACAACAACAATTTTGTATTCTGAATTAATCATAGAATATTTTAATATTTAATATTAAGCTATAAAATGTGAGGCGAGAATCTGAATCAGATGGCCCATTTATTGGACTATCTCAAAGGTGTATCTATGAAAAAGTCAAAAAGCTGCCAACTTTAAACTATTGACTTGAAGTACAAAATATGATTCAAATAGATAAATTTACTCTCATTTTAAAATGTTTATTTCAAACTATTTGACGTGCTGTGTACACTCTAAATATAAGTCCAATTTTAATACTCCATATTTAATATTAATATGAGTCCTTATGATTAGAAGAGAAAAGGTATTTGGAAATGGAGATTGCAGACTTTATCAAGCTTGGATCAAATGAAATAAGAGACATAGATAAAACTCTTTAGAGTTGCATTATTTATTGGATAATGAAGAAATGAGCCACGCCCATCAACTATAATGTTTGAATGAGGTATATTAAAAACTATCTTGTTAAATGGGTTCTTTTTTGGACTTAAATCAAACACTTTTCTGACCAACTGTACGTCATAATGATTTTCTTAAATATTAATAAGGAATTAATCAATAATTGACAATTTAACATCAATATCATTAATTTTAAAGGTAATAAAATTAATTAATACTGTAATTGAATAGAAATTACGTAAAAAAAAATTCCATTACAATTAAAAAGAAAACCGGTAGCAGTCTACATGCAACAATTTTAAATATGTATAATTATTGTTATTATTTATGAATCTGATTTGAAATTTTTTACAATTTTTTTCATTTTTTTTTTTTACAATTTTTTCTCTATGTTTTTTTTCAACATTTTTTTTTACTTTTTTTTTTTCTACATTAAGTGAAAGGTGTCAACCCACAACCCACAACACACAACCCACAATACAACAATAATTTAATTGTTGTAATCATTTCAAGTTTATAACCATATAAATTAATGTGCATGTGTGTGCTGTGATTAAGTAAAGGTGTTTTCTCATTAATATATTTTTTTTTAATAAATTATTATTATTATATCTAAAGTCAATCAAATTGTTATCTTTTTTCCCCCTCTTAGTTTTAACGTTAATTATCATTTGTGTAGAAGTAATTTATTAGAACTTATTAATTGTTGATATTTTTTTTTTACATTTTAATAATAAATTGAATGAATATCGAAGTTGATTAATGTACAATTCAAAATGAATAATAACATTGAAAAACACATTTATTATTTATTATAAACGATTGTAATCGTCCTTTAAATACTTGACAACAAGTCTTTTATGAAAAAAAGTAAAAAAAATTGCAATGAGCTGCAAACAAATCTTGAATACCCGCCAACCAGAAATTACTTTGTAATTTATGATACAGACAGATAATTTTACCATGCATCGATAGCGCATTTTCGATCGATTGCTCTAACAATTTTTGGACAAAATTTCGGCTTTCTGGCTGTTTTAGTTTACATATAATGAATAAAACACTATCAATTTTTGATTTTCTAGTATTTTGACGGTTTAGTTCGCATTGTGGGCGTGTCGTTTGACCGATATAGCTCATTTTCAAATCCAACCAACAAACATAATGCCACTGTTTGTTGATGCTTATGCTAAATTGCAAATATTTTTTCATATAAAAAATTTATTCAATAAATTGGCCTTTATCTGAGAAATCCTGGTAAAAATTATACTATTACGAGCCACGTGCCCAATTTTATGGAAGTATTTAAAAAAAACCAGACACTAGTTATAACTTTTCTTTGAAATAAGACTTGACACGTGGCACGTACGTTGGAATTGCCTAATTTTATATAATTTACCAAATCTTATTAATTAATTACAGTAAATTGGTAAAAAAAAAAATATTGTAATTAGTACAAAAAATATTGTAAACTACTTTCAGTCAAGGTATTAGAGTACTGATAGACCGTTAGAGAAATTTGTTGCAGTAGCAGATTTTGATATTAAAATTTAAGTGCTACAATTTTAATACAAATTTTTGATACAAAAATTTTAGTACAAAACTTTAATGCCCCTAAGAAACTAACTCTTCTAACTTGAATTATTAACACTTCCCAAAAAAAAAGGAATTAACTTAATTAATTTAAGAAGAATTAAATTGATTAACACTTCTCAAAGTTAAAATTTTCTTTTCTTTAAATTATTAATTTTTAGCATAAAATTTAATTTGCCTTTATTGAGAGAAAATGAAACAATATTTTTTTTGATTTTTAAAATTTTTATTTTCTGTTGCATTTGTTTTTTTTTTTTGTTTGTTTGTTTGTTTTTTTGTTTTTATTTGTATTTGCTTCTTCCATTTTATAATTCAATATTTAATAATTTAAATCTTTTTCACATATTTCTTACACTCTGGTAATTTCTTTTATATTTTATATTTATTGAAATATATATCGATAAAATTAAAATACACATTTATACATATATTTATTATTATTATTTATATATCATTGCTCTTGTTCTTGTTCGTATTCTTGTTTGTGTTCTTGTTCTTGTTGCTGCTATTTTATTTTTGTTTTTTTGTTTTCCTTTTATTGAAAAGAAAAAGGAAATGTAAAAGTAATTTCATCATTTACAAATTTTTTTTTGTTTTTTTTATGTTTTTGTTTTACCATACGACTTCTATTTATTCTATTGCATTTAATTTCTTCGATTTAACTTTTCTAATTTATTTGCATAATTGAATAAATAAAACAGTACTTTAACTTTATATTTATAAATATATATTAGATCATATAGAAAGTTATAGCGTTTTCCTGAGTGAAAATGAAAAAAAGACCGGTTTACTTTTAAATGGCCTAAAAAATATTGAATTTATTAAGCAATGTTTTATGCCTTAGCTTTCTTAACTTTCCATTCATGGGTCTTGTAAAAGAACAGTTAAAGAATTCTTATTATCAAAATTGTCCCTTGCAAAATTTTAAAACGCTATTTCGCCATACAAATGCCTTTTCATTTACATTGAAGGAAATGTTCTCCTGCTTAATGAAATAAGCCCGAAAAGGCCTTTATTTTCGATAGTTGAAAGATCTGGAATCAAAATTTTATCTATTATTGAGAATCAAGCGGACTTCTTCTTCTTCTTCTTCTTCTTCTTCTTCTTCAAACGACAAATTTTCTATATCAATTGAGAGAGCAGCTTTTATTTAAAATTGCTTGTGAGAGAAGACAATTCCGGAAATTATTCGGAATAAAAGAAATTGACTATTTAAACGATCTAATATTATTAAGTTATTTGTTATGCAAACATCGATTTATATATATTCGTTTTCTATTGTATTTTATTGTTATTATTTTTATTTACTACATACTTGAAAATGTAAAATGTTTGAAAAAATTTTTTATTTTGATTTTCATTCCATTTTCGATATTTGCATTTTCGATATTTTGTTTGCTTATTTATTTATTTTTTTTTGTGTCATTTATTGAAAAATTTTTTATTTATTTTTAAATCACTAGCTTTCGGTTTTTGAATGTTACACATACATACATACATATACATAAACATAATAAAATAATATATATTTGATATTAAAACCCTACAACGTTTATGGCCGAAAGGAACTTGGATACGGAATTTGAGAATTCACTTAAATTTCCTATGAAACTAATATGGGAATTTTGCTCGAGCATGAATGTCTTGGCACTATTTGGTAAATGGAAATTTTAAGAGCATTTTTACTCTTTTTAGTAAATACCATATTGGAAAGGGAAGATTTTTTCGAAGGAAATTGGAAATTTTCGCGGAAAAAATTTTCAAAAACTTTTGTTTTAAAGAATTGAAGAAAAACATTTTTAAATATTTGAATCAAATAGATAAATTACTTTATCAAACAAGCTTTTTGGCAAAGGCTCCAATTCCGCAATTTCTTTCAATTTAAGGAAATTCCATTCAAAATTTGGAGTTTGACATGATTATTTTGAAATAAAGTGTTGTAGGGTAAAAATTTCTATTTTTGCGTTTCATTTTGTTTTTTCAGTTCTATTTCGTTCTGTGTTTTCTATTTGCTCTAAGTTTTTTCGTGTTTAGTTTTAAGGTAAGATATAATTTTGAATTCCACTTCAAATAAAAGCGAATTTTTGTACAAATATTTTTTTTTCGTTAGGTACCAAAGAACGATAAAAACCATAATAATAAGAATGAAAACAGCAACGACAAGAGTCAATTTCTTATAATTTATTTGTATTGATTTTATTATGGATGTGATGAACCCATCCGGGGTCCATATAAAGAATATGGTGAAAAATATTGTGCTAAAGCATGATGTGGTGGCATTTGTAGGCCAGCTGCCAATGAGGCGGCAGCTGATGGCGTTAATGATGGTGGCAACATGGACGGCTTTCCATATGGATGATAACGTGCCGCTGATAATGGACTTAATGGTGGCGTTGGATATGTACGCGAGAATAATGGATGATTTGGTGGTATACCACCGGCAGCGGCCGCACTTAAAACGGAATCTGGCAATGAGGCGGTATGTGTGCGTAAATGTTGAAATAATTCATCTGAGGTAGCAAATCGCTTGCCACAATATGGTGTATCACCACCAATCCAAGAGCAGACATAAGGCATTTGTGAGGCTGCTGCCAAAGCAGCCAATTGAGCATGATATGATGAAGCGGCTACAGCGGCGGCAGCAGCATTTGCATTATTATTACCGGCTGCTGCTGCTGCTACGACAGCAGCCGCTTTACCCATATTTTCACGTTCACATTGTGGACATCCAGTGGGGCAGGGTTGACCGGCAGCTTTATGTAAGAAGTGTGGATTGGCGGGACAACCCGTACAATATGGATCACGGCATATATTCGGACTCATATCTAATCCTTTAAGACGTGCATAATTTAAATATGGACTTAAAGCAGCCGCTTTAAATAATGGATGATGAGGTGACATTAATGCACTGGCTGCCATTAAATCCATGGGGTAAGATGGCATACCGCCACCAGTTACAGCGGCATAATTTTGATAATATGCGACATTGCTATTATTACCTGGTGAATTATTATTATTGCCACCTGTTGCTGTTGAGGCGGCAGCAGCATGTAATGCCTTAACATAACTGGCTTCTTTGGAGGCTGACACCAAAGTTGCTGATGTTTTATCGGTGCTGGTAGATGATGAAGATGTAGAAGAGGATGTATTGGTGGTGGTATTTAACGATGATGAATAACGTGATGAATTCGTATGACTATTATTATTATTGCTATGATTGTGATTGCTTTTCGGACTGAGAGTGGCCGTTGAAATTGTTTGTAAACCAGGCGATTCTTTGGATGCTGATCTTGATAAATGATGTTGTTGCTGCTGTTGCTGATATTGGTGCTGCTGTTGCTGGTGCTCTAATTGCTGTTGCTGTTGCTGTTGCTGTTGCTGCTGTAACTGTTGTTGCCCTGGACTGGCAGCTGTGTGACGTAATTCATTATTAGAAGATGATGCGGATGATGGTCTACGCATATTACCATTTAATGGTATTGTAATGGCCGGTGATTCTCTTTGGGATGTGGCACTTTGGTTTGAATCACAACGTCTATCCATCTGTCCATTTTGTTGTAGAACACCATTACTGTTGTTGCCATTGGCAGCTGTAACGTTATTCGCTAAACCCATCATTACATTCATATTATTAACACTAATCTTTGGGGTTTTCACTCTTTGATTATTTGATAGATTTGTTGCTGCCGCTGCGGCAGCAGCTGCTGCTGCTGCTGCCATTGTTGCAGTTGTTACTAAATTTGTCGCTTGTTCGATATGTTCAACATTGTTGCTATTATTTATGTGATTATTATGCTGCTGCTGCTGCTGCTGCTGCTGTTGTTGTTGTTGTTGTTGTTGTTGTTGGTGCTGCTGCTGCTGTTGATAATTATTATTTAACATATTATTATTGTTGTTGCTCAGATTATTTGCCATCATATCCGTTATACGTACATGATTATTATTATTATTATTTGATTCATATGGCTTAAAACTGCTATTTGTAGTTTTTATTTGTTGTTGTTCTGCTGAACCCGTTGATACAGACGAATGACTACTTAATGGTGATAATTTATCACGACTAATATCAATTGTTAATGATTTATGTGCCTTGGTTGCTTTCTCAATATTTGCTGCCAATAACTTCGGATTAGTTGTATCGGCACCAATTGCGCTACAGGTTTGGGCCAAAAGTGCCAATGGACTACTTTTGTTATCCAACTGAAAGTACAAATAAATATAAAGATAATAATGATTATGATTTGAGTTAAACTATAAATAAAAAAATAGGCTAAAAGTGAAAGGGAGAAGGTGAGAAGCGTCTAAAGGTTTGTTGTTTTGTTTTTTTTTTCTTTTTTTTTTGTTTTATGGTTTTAAGCTTCAACGCTTTCAATTATCCTTTCATAAAGTGTACGGTTTATAATAAAAATGTATAAAGAACGTGTACAAGTAAATAATACATTTATAAAGATGTAGGTATTCAAAAAGGATAAAGGATAAAGTATAAAGGATAAAGTATAAAGGATATACAATATAAAGGATAAAGTATAAAGGATATACAATTCTGTATAGTTGCTGTGCTTATTCTGTTCTTTTCTTTTCTACTCTTCAGTTCAGTTCAGTTCAGTTCAGTTCAGTTCAGTTCAATTCAATTCAATTCGATTCAGTTCAGTTCAGTTCCTTCTGGTACAAGCCGGAGATAATGATACAAGAATTTATGATTTTGTTTTTAATGTGTTCATTTATGATGAAGAGATGTGTTCACTTGAATGCCTTCTTTAAAGGATATTTTTAAGCATTCTGCTCTGTTTTATGCTTAAACAGATAAGAATTATGGCAAAGGAGTGCATGAAAGAAATTATGGCAAAAATTTATTTCTACGTTTTAGCCATTTGTTCAGATTTTTTTTAAACATGTAAACTTTTTACCGAATTATTTAAAAATTTTTCACTTTTTTATATTAAACATAAAATTCAATGTAATTATTAAGAAATGTTAAAAAGAGAGAAACAGAGATATAAAAAAAATTTTGTTAAAATATTTCAGAAGATAAATTTTATTTAAATTTTATTGAGAATTTGGGAAAGTTATCAAATTCCTTAAAAATTTTAATAAATTGCAATTAAGTTGGATAAAGAGTTTTAAAGAAGAAATTGAGCCAGAAAACTTGGTAATATCCTGTTAAATCTCAAAGTTATCTGATAATTGAAGAAACGATACGAGTTTATAGAGATTATTCCGTAAGAACAAACTTGAAAGAAGCGGACTACACGACATAAAATATTTAATATTAATTATAAACTTTAAACATTTAAGTTAAAGGTTAAAGCTTGGAAGTAAGCTTGGGGAATCTTAGAAAGTCCATATATTTTGATAGGCCTTAAATTCTGAAACGCTTTAAAAATGTCTGTCCTTCTGTATGTTTATGGGTCTGTTTGTTGTAAACATTTTCCTGATTGTAAAATTTGATATATCAAGCCCAAATCTGCCAGAATTATTGGCAGTTAATGCAGGCAGCTTGGTATTTGAAAATGGAAAAATCGGTGGAAGCACACGCCCACAGTGCTACATAAATCGAGAATACCTTTTCTTTTAGTACAATGTAATAGATTTTTGCTCATTATTTACAAACTGCAAAAGATAATAAGCTGAAATTTTGGCCAAGTAGAGAGGCCATTGGTCTGCAATGTCTGTCTAAAAATCATGTAAATCGATTATGCCTACGGGAAATTATACAATACAAAACTTTCAATTTTTTTATGTTGAAAAAAAAAAACTGAATCAGGTTCTGAATCGTAATATCCTGGGGTCCAGGTTTGGCCCTAAGCCAAATATAATTTTCTTACTTTTAATTTGATAAAATTCTATTTAAATAGCAATTCTAGTTAAGTCCCTGGACAAGATTACAATTTTCTAGAATTTTTTATGTATCAATAAAAATAATAAAAAAAATCTCCAATATTTTGTTTTACTTTATGCCCTCGATTTATTTTATTCAACATTTTTTAATGCCAAATTTTTACTATTTATACATTTTTATATTTACATTATTTACATACATACATACATACATACATACATAAATACATACATACATACATTTATATTTGAAATACATTGTATTTATAATTTACCAGAAAATCATGAAAAGTAATGTGCAAATAATTTTGCATTTTATGATAATTTTGTATGGAATTAAATTGTATTAAATTTTGTTTATAAGAAAATTTTTATTGTACTTATTGTTAAATTAAATACAATGTTTATAATTTTCATAATTAAGTGAAGTATTTGATTACGTGTTATGGTTACGCTTTATCGAAAATCCCATTCACCTTTGGCATGTTATTAAAGACAATTAATTCAAATATATTTCGATTTTGGTTTATATTTTTCATTTTGTATATTTTTTTGAATAAAAATGACTTATTAAATTGATTAGCAAATCGATCCATTGCAATTTCATAATAATTATAAAGTTTGCTGATTATTATTGCAAATTAAAGTTGTTTTATGTAGATTGAACGATTTTGATAGATAAGTAGATATTTGAATATTACAAAATTATTTTGTAAACCTACAAGGGCATCTAGCATTGTCCCTTTTAAAGGGTTCAGTTTAGAAGTACCTGATACTAACGATTTGTCTTAATAGTTGGAACATTAAACGCTATAAATTCATTCATATTAAAAAGATATCAATTTTTCTAAACTCAGAAGAGAATTCAAAATTTCAATTGATTTCCTGAGGTGTCCATCTTTATTATCATCAAAATGTCAAGAATTATTTCTAATTTTATGTTAGCTACATGCGTCTTAAGTCCAACAAAAGCAAGTCCTTACTTTAAACATTAATTTGAATGAGTTCGCTTGTCATGTGTGGACTTTTAAACTAAGTGTCTTCTATTTTAACAGACTTTAACTTAAGTAGCATATAATTTCTACTTAAGTTAAAGTTATTATTACACTTTATTTCAAAAAAGGTTCATTCTATACAAGAAAAAATGTAAGTCCAAACAAAACATATTGCATTTGAATTATTTGAGTCCTTTTTATTTTTTGAATTGTTTTTACAAGAAGTTCGATTTCGATATTTATGAAAAAATTTACTTTAATTTAATGGTTTAATTTGAAAAATTTTGAAATTACCTTATAGTAATTTTTATCATGTAAAAATTTTGTTTAATTTTTCGTAAAATTTAATTGACTTTTTCTTATTTTTAATAAATTTCAACTCACTCAACACTTTTTATATTTATTTATGCCCGTTATTGTTTAAATATTGAAATTAATATATACAAATCGAAAATGTTGGCATTTACAAATATATCGGCAACGGCAAACGTTGTGAAAGAAAGAAAGAGGGAAAAAAAAGAAACATCAACTGAATGTTTTGTTTTTTTTTCTACTTTAAATAAAAAAAAAAAAAAAGCAAACAACATAATTTTTTATTCTTGCCATATTTCTTTTTCTAGCAATTTATTTAATTTTTTTTCACATTTTCACATTTTTATATAACAATCATTATATAAAGTGGTGCTAAATGGATCGTTTGTCTTTACAAAGGCGTAAAGGAAAATATAGAAAATGTTGACAGGAAAAAAAAAAATTAAGGCACAATTTATGTAAAAATATTTTTGCATATTTCCCATTAAAAGTGTTGTACTTTGTTTTTAAGTTTTTTATTTTTTTTTTTTTTTGCTGCTGCTTCTGTTGTTGTTGTTATTATTATTATTATTATTATTATTGTTTGTTATACAACATTCTTTTGCCGCCTTTACATAATTGTACTTTTCCTGCATTATAAATGTATTTTTGTTTGGCACAGAAAGCGACTTGTGCCAAAACAATTTGAACTTGCTTTTCCTTTTTAAAAGAGAAATAGATATAGTAATGAAATGAGTGAAAGAGAAAGAATATTGAAAGAGCTTGTTTTGGGCAAAAAAATTTTGGTATATATTTTTTAAGCCAACTTGCTTTGACTTTACATACTTTTCTAACAATTCGATTTACGGGTTTTTTTTTCTTGCATATTTTTTTTAATTTGTACTTTTCTTGTACTTTTATTGTTGTTGTAGTTGTTATCTGCCTTTTTCATGTTAAATGTTACACATAAATGTTGAAATGATATTTACAAAGCAAATACTTTTGAATTCCATTTAGAAGTTGTTCTTAAATTTCTACCAAAAAAAAAAAAATAAATAAATAAAAAAACAAAAACTTGTTAACTGATAATTGTAAACTTGTTTATTACACATTTTGAACTCTTTTGCTTCTTAATTTTATTTTTGATTTGTCTTTTTTTTTTTTTTTTTTTTGTAGAAGAAAGGTCTTACTTTGCTTTGCAATTTGCTTAATTAGCTAAAGAAAACACTTTGAACGTGTTAAGTTTGAAGTTTTATTTTTATTAGAAGCGTTGTTGCCATATTTCATTAAATAGACAAAATTTTTTTTTAGATTTTTGACTTTTTAAATCATATGAAATAAATTAATAGAAACCTATTTTAAGTTATATATAAAAATAATAAATAATTGAGAAATGCTTTTAGTAAGATTTTGAAAAATTTGCGAGTTTCTTTAAAAATTTTGAGATAGATTTAAATTAACTTAAGTTTATATTTTCGACATTTTTGTTGGTTAAAATGTTTGAAATTTTTCAAAGTATTTTTTAGCTTAATTTGCTCGATGCTTTTTATGGCAAATAGATTTGTTTTATTTTTAAAGAAATCCTTCTTTAAAAAAATTGTATTATTTTTACAAGAACTACTCAAATAAAATTTCAAATCATGACTCCAAGGCGTAAAATTACATTTTAGAGTATTTTTTAGTACAACTTGTTTAGGCAAAATGTAATTTGATCATTTTTTTTAAAGTTTATTTTACATTAAAAAACTATTTAGACCATTTTTGTTAAAGAGCTTGATTCTTGTTGCTGCAAAATTTACAATTTATTTAATTTAATATTTTTAACTTTATTTTAAAAATATTAAAAACTTATTAAACAACCCATTGTTGAATTTAAAAGATTTCACATTTAATACTCTAATTGAGTTAACAAACTTTACACTAATTAATTATTTATTTATTTTTTGAAAGAAAAAAAAATAAATAAATAAAAGACAAGAAGTAAATATATAAAAAATAATAAAAATAATAATAATTTTTTTTTTAAATTTTTCTTGTTTTGTTTTTTGGTTTTACAACTTAACATAACATTAGCGGTATTATAGAAATTTATTCAAGCTGTGAGTTGTGACAAAACAATTAGCAAATCTATAATAATGAATACAAGATGTAAATATTTAGAAAAAAAAAAAAATTAACAATTAAGAACAATAGTAACGATGAAGTTATGACTGTCAAAAGGGTGAGAATATAAAAAAAATTTTTTTAATTTTCTTTTTAAATTACAAAAAAAAAAAATGAAAAAAATAAAAAAAATATATCTATGTAAATAAAATAAAAGAAAAAAAAATAAAACAAAAAAAAATAATAAAAAAAAACAAAATTGAAAACATCATAAAAGACCAGAAGGTGAATGTATTCATAATTCAAAATAAGTGAAAGCTCAAGGTGATAATAATTTAAATATAAAGTAAAGTGTTGAGCAAAATTGTTTAACACATTTTTTTATAATAAATCATATTAATAATAATTATTATAAAACCAATAACAATTCGTTTAATAATAATAATAATAATAATAATAATAACAATAACAATAACAACAATAACAATAATGACAACATTAACAATTTGTTATTTCATTACTATTAATTAAGTATCGAAACAAGTTTGTAAAATGTTTTGTAAAATCAAAAAATTTCAGAAAAAAAGATGATAAGTGATTGTTATTTATATTGTTGTAAATTTTCGAGCATATCACATTAAATAATCAATAATAAAACATGTAAAATAATATATTTAAATAAATAAACGTATGAAATGTAATGAAAAGAAAGCAAAGCAACTTGAAATATCAATGACCTGACTTTCATGTTTTCTTAAAGATTTTCTATAAAAATCTTAAAGCAAATAAACAATTTTTTAATAAATTGCATGAATTTGTAAGGGCAAATAAATTTCTTATTATTTTGCTTATTATAAAATTGATTCATCAAAAAATAATTTCTAGAATTTTTCTAATCTCTAAAGTGCGATTTATCAAAATAAGACAAGGAATAAGAAGGAATTTTAATGGGGGGCCTTTAAAATAAAATTTTTTTTTCATTAATTTACTTGTGAATTTTAAAAAAGAAAAGTTTCAAAAGTAAGTATCAGTGGCAAAGGCTTCTTAATTATTCATATGTGACACGCCCACGATTAAAAAGAGAAGCTCTGGCGATAACTTAAATTATGATTTTTTGATATATTTTACTAATCAGATAAAAATAATGGAAATAATGGAAATTTGAGACGAAAGTTTATTTTAAAGTTTTTATTAGAAATCTTTGCAAACTTATTTGAAGAATAATTTAAATTTAAGGCGTGGCAAATAGAAATTATATTAAATTTAATGTTTGTTTGTATGTTTGTTTGTTTAGTAGAAAAAATTCAGCATACATAAAATTTGTTTAGAAAAGAATTACATTATGGTTGACGGGCCAACAATTTGACATGACTGTTTTATGTTATCTAAGAAAAAAGTAAACAATAAATTACATTTTAACTAAAATTCACAAGGTTTCATTTTAACAATTTTTAATACTTTTATTTGGCATAATCCTACAAAAGACGTTTACCCTAAACTTATAATATAAGCAAAATTTTTAGAAAGGGTTTACAAAAAATAAAATAAATAAAATAGAAAAAGTCTAAAGAAAAATTTGTAGTCAAGAAATTTTTATGTATTTTACAAAAAGTTTACTCATTTGAGTTTTTCATTATAATTCTTATTAAAGGTAGTTATTGAGTAATGAGGGAAAGAGTTTTAGAGGAAATAAAGAAAAAATAAAAGGGTAGAGGGAAATAAATGAACAACACTGTAACACTATAAAATTCCATTAAAAGATTGCACAATAAAGAAAAGGCGTTTGAAGTAAAAAACGGAAAAATCTAATTGTAAATTTTTTTATTTTTGTTACCATAATAAAATAAAAAACAAAGTAAAAGCGATTTCATACATATTTATTTACCGCATGCTATAAATAATAGTAATAAACCTCTTATGATAGTGTGACTGAATAAATTACTTCCACTCATATTTGAGCATACATATATTAAAATTGAAATTCTCATGTCTTCATGTAAAATGTATATAAAAAAAAATATATATATATATGAAGTAAACCAGTCACCAGTTGTAGTCATAACGTCAATAATTTCTTGCAATAAAAATAAACAAATAAAAAGCAAAAAGTCAATTGTTTCAATTTAGTTAAGGTGGCACCTTAAAATCCCCTACACTGCACTACATTTATAAATGAGTTTTGAAAGCAAGATAATTTGGCTTTTAAAAGTTTCTTTTTATAAAGGAAAATCTTAGAAAGATAAAACAGTATTAGATTAGATCAAGCGAGTAGATGGAAGTTCCAAACATAATTCGTATAAAAAATCATCTCTAGTATTTCAATTCTGATTAAAATGTGACACTATTAAATGATGGTCAAGTTCAAGAAATTAAGTAAAGCAGGCGTTCAAGCATTTTAAAAAGTCTTCTCTTTAAAGTGATGCTTAACTTATGATCATTTAGATCAGCATTTTGGTATAAAACTATATTCCAAAATTCATTTTTAAAAAGCAAAAAAGGTATTAAAAGGTAGGCCAAGTGCCAAGATCAATTTCTAAAAGTAAAGTTTCTCTAGAAATTCAAAAAGATTCAAAATATGGACAAATTTTCAAAAATGAATTTCTTTCAATTAAATAAAAATTTGTTTGTAAAAATGTAATAAATCATTTAGATTAATATCTTGGTGTAAAATGACATTCCAAAAGTCCAAGGTCAAGTTCACTTTCTAGTAGTACAATTTCTATAGAAGCCTAAAATGAATGGTTCAAAATGTAAATGAAATTTTTGAAATTTATTTCTTATTTGCTGGAATAATAATGAAGATTTTCAATTTAATAAAAATTTTATTGTAAAAATGCAATAAAGTAACAATTTTCCTAAAGATTTTCTTTTTCACTAGATAGAGCCATAAAAATGGATCAATTTTTAATGCAAAAAGAAAATGCTATTAAAAATCTTCTTGTACTTTTATTGTTAAGGTAGAACCAATTCAAAAAAAAAACTATTTAAAAAATAATTTTAATAGTTAATTTTATCTAAAGTTTTGCTCTAAGCTTGACCACACAAAATTTATAGACCCTTTAAATGACAAATGTTATAGAGTACAGTAAATGGAAAAAATATCAAGAAAATTTATAATTTTATAATGCGTATGGAAATATATTGTTCGTGTAGGGAAAAGTTGTATATATATTTGTAATAATAATAAAAAAATAAAATAGGAAAAATAATAAAATAAAAATAAAAAAAAATAAGGAAAGTAAGGAAAAGAGAAACAAGAACAACCTACAGGGGAACAACTTGAAAATTTATTAGTTTTATAATTAGAAGAACTTATTTATGGATAGAAAATTCTTTTTTAAAGATTTCATTATTTTTCTGCCTTATTCTTTTCTTCTCCATAATTTCATTGTATTTTGTTTTGATTGTTTAATTTATTATTATTTATAAATAAAATGTTCATTTAATATTATCTGTCTGCTTTTGTCTCATTTATATGATAATTAAATACAAGCATTGTTGAGTTAAGTTGTGTTAAATTGATTGTCGTGTGTGGTCAATTGGAATAAATAGTTATGATAATAATTAAATTGTATTTTATATTTATAGATTTATTTATTTATTTATTTATATTCAGTAGCATATTAATTTAAAAATAAAAATAAAAATAAAAATAAAAACAAGAAAAAAGTAAAGAACATTTAAAAGGAAATAGAAAAAAAAAATAGAAATCAAATGATAGACAAGTCTTCATTGAGCAATTAATTTCCATATTTAAATTGACCACTCAATTTGTTCGAGAATTTTATTTATGTTAGTTAAAAAATAATACTTATGTAAATATAATTATAAAATTCGAGTTTTAATAAAAAAAAAAAAAAAAAAACGTGCATGAATTCCGTAAATTCCACAAGCGGAAATAAATGCTTCAAATAAGGCTCACCTTAGAAATGCTATGTGAATTCCATAGAAAAGATGAAATCATTGCTTAGAAAGCCTGCCGCTTATTTTTTTATTCAATAAACTTGAATGGAAACAAGCCCAAGAATCACTAAAATGGAATCCATCTATTTTTGAATGGAATCGAAATTATAATATAAGAGAACCAAAACTGTAGATTTTAAAAGGGTACTAAATTTATTTACTGAGAAATAGCTATAAAAGAAGAATTTGAGTTCCATGATTAAAGTTTTTACAATTTTAAAAATGATATTATTAGAAAGTAAATTTCAAAAATCTTAATATTTAATACTTCTTGAAAGGAGCTTAATTGTTAGAAAATTTATGCCAGAGGTCTAGAGATGCTGCATGACCTTTTTTTAATAAAAACAAAATAATAACAAAATTCTTATTTAAAAGTAAAGGAGCATTAAAAGTAGAGCAGAAAATTGAACTTTGATTCCACTTTGTTCAAAAATGTCCATTTGTTGGGAAAATCTAAATTCGAATTGAATTGAATTCAACTTCATTAAAGTTGCTAAGACTACGACAACATTACAAGAGAATTAAAAAAATTCTTTGAAAAAATTCAGGTATGTAGTAAGTTTCTTGAATAAAATACAATTTTTGACCTTAATGGAAAAATTATGAATCAATTCTAATCAAGCTTGATAATTTTTATAAGGAAAATGCCATGCTCATAATTTACACTAAAAGCATTTTTTTTATTTTTTAGCCATTTGGAATTTTCGGTATAATTTCGAAATATATATTTTGAAATGCCCCAATTTGATAAATTTTTATATAAATTTAATCAAAACGTTTGACTTTTTTTTTATTAAGTAATTTTAATACTTTCTTTTATTAAGTGCTGCCTTTTTATTGCGAATGCTCTTAAACTCAAAAAAAAAAAAAAATTCTTGCTTCGTTTAAAATAGAATTCATAGAATGTATTTCTAATCCTTTTCGTCCTTACATTTTTTACATATTATTTAAACACTTAAATATAATGTTCGAAATAAAGTTAAGTGTAATATTTTATATGAATTTGTATTTTTACATAGTTATAAGAATATAAATATGTACAATTATTATAGTAATTTCCTGGCAGACATTTTTAATAAGAATTTTTATCATACTTTTTTAAATGTTTTCATTGCTTGGTGCTATCTAAACTGCTTAAGAGGCTTATTTTCATTTTCTATCTAAACATTTTTCTAAATCTCAAAAACCAAATAACAAAATAAATATGAAAGTAGATAAATATGTATGTGGCTGGTTTGAGTCGACCTTCACAATACCCTACATTATCATAATTTGGTTAAGTTATCAGTTAATAAACCAGAGAATGAAAAGTAATAATTTTACAGTTATGAGAAAAGATTTTTATGTCAAAGGAAATTCGAAAAAGGGTTGGACTTGGTGTATATTTTGTCAAGTACATTTCTTATATTAAGATATTTTTTTTTTTTTATTGATAAAATAAAAGGATCGGTCCTTTTCATTTTCAATTTTACATGAACTTGCTGCAAAATATACCCCTATAAATATTCCCGTAATAATATTCCTCAAAACTTGCATCTTGTGGTGTCAGGCAGATAGACATTTAAGCAGAGTTGAAGCGATTCAAAAAACCCTATCGCTTTAAAAAAAGTTGTTTGGTACTTTCAATACAAATTTTTAATATTTCCGCCTTGTAAGTGCTACAGACATAGAACGCAAAGGACATAGAACGCAGAATGAGATGCAAAGAGAGAGAGAGAGAGAGAGAGAGAGAGAGAGAGAAAGGCAGAAAGAAATGGAACAATTTTGAAATGGAAAATGTAGTAAGTTTGTATTGAGCTTAAGGATTTGAAAAAGAACTCCATTTTCTTCCGTTTTATTTTTCTATTTTCTGCCTTATTCTTTAGGAAATATTTCACATTTCTACCTTGAAGACAATGAAATCAGTTTAAGAGAAATGGAAGTGAAAGAAATTAAAATAAAGTATGAAGTAAAAAGAGGGCAGGAAAATCTAAGTAGCGACAAAATCTACAAAAATTTAAACATTTTTTTTCTCTTTTCTTGTCATTTACCCTTTTATTATCCTTTTTATTTACAAATTTATAGTTAAAAATATCCTGCCAACATTTTATATGGTATTATGGTATAATAAGACATAAAGATGTACAAAATGATAAGACGGGAGACAAGTAATAAAAAATAATAAGAAATAACAATTCAGAAACAACCAGAAGAAGTTCAAAAAAGTAGAAAAAGCAGTGAAAACGCTCTAAAATGTAAAAAATTGTAAGAAAATTTTTTCATAAAGTTTTTATTTTTATTTTTATTTTCTTTGATGTTATTATTTGTTGTTGCGATTACATCATCGTCGTCATCATCATCATAAAGAGAAAGTGTCAATAAATTTTGAAATAAAAAGATTTTAATATGAAATGATGATAAAAAAAAAATTGTGGCAAAGAATTGACGCCAAAAATATACTCCCCATGTAAAATGTAGCCGCACTTAAAATAAATGTCAAGTAAATTAGATAAAATTTATGATTAGATTTATTTATTAAGTTTAGTGAGTGTGCTTAATATTTAAGAGTTAACTTTGTAAATAAATTAAATTAAAAGAGCATTTTAAAAATTGCCTGAACTTTAATAGATTATTGGAATCGAAGAGAGAAATGTGAAAAGGAAAATATGAAATTTTATATTAAAACTAAAAACTAAACCATTACGGAAATCTCAAATTGTAATAGCACAAAATTTTTAAATCAAACTAACTTTTTAAAATCAAAAGTAACTTTTTAAAATTTTTGTTTGTAAAATTTCATCTAAAAAAGAAGTTTTTTCTTCCAAAATTTATAACAATTTGTAATAATTCAGAAAAAAATTTTTTATTGCCTAATTTTAGTGGACTCTTTTTTTTTTTTTTTTTGATACTTGAGATTATGATCTTAAATAGAAAGAGGGATTAATAATATTTTTAAATATCCACACTTAAAGGTCTTTAGATGTTAAATGTAGGATTAATGGGCGTGACAATTCTTGTAAGAATAATAAGTTTTAAAATAAATTATTATAAAGCTTTTTTGAATGGAAGTAAAAAAATTGAATTGCATAATTTTACAAAATTCGATGTAATATATTTTTGTATTTAAATCCAAATTACTGGCGGATTTTTTTGAAAGCACAATACTGAAATTTCACGTTTCACATTTTTCATTTTTACTAAGGAGAATGAAAAAAAAATTTTCTCTCATGGCAACTTTTCAAATTGCCCTTCTTAAAAAAAATTTTTCTTTTTTTTTTTTTTTTTTTTTTTTTGTAAAATAAATTTAGAATAACTTTTTATTAAAATTTATAAATATTATTAAAATCTTGTTTTTTTTTTGTAAAAATTTTGTAAATAAAATTTCGTTTAATATAAATTAGAAATTTGTATTTAATTATTTGTTTGGATTTATTTTTTCTTTATTAAATATTGAAATCTTTTTGAATTTTTTTGTTACTATAAAAAATTATTTTTTTATTATTATTAATAAAAAAGTATTTTTGTTGGTTGTTGATGTTGTAGTTGTTATTCATATTAAAACATGACATCCACTTTATGTCATGTTAATTTGTTTTCTTTGTTTTTTGAAATTTTTTACAAAAGATCTTGTCAATTTACTTAGTTATTTTACAATTTATTGCACAATTTAATTGCTGCCTTCAAATTCACGCATACCCTCATATATATAAATAAAAAATAAAAAATAATAAACTACAATTGATTTGAACAATAAAAATTTAATAAAAATCATATAAAGATAACAATTAAAAAAAATTAGGCGATCGATATCGATTATTATGTACCTTAAAATATTTAATCCAAATATAATAAATAAGTTAAGAATGCAATTGCCAAGTCATGTTTGTTTTATAGAAGAAGTTACAAAAAAAAATGGATCTACTTGGTCCACATTTTCCTTGAAATACCTAAGTGCTATGTTTTTGTAAAATCTTCCTTAATAAATAAACAAATTTTTTTTTAAAGTTATAACTTTTTCTCAAAATAAGTAGCCACATGAGGCATGATCTTAAAAATGGAACGGATCCTAACCTTGAATAGCAGTTCACTTTTTTTTTTTTTTTTTTAATAAAATACGCTTGAGCGTAAATTTTAAAAAAAATTTTAAAAATTGCCATTTGATGTTTACTAAAATCAGACAAAACAGATATCTATCAATTCAGAAACCAATTTTGATTTGATTGATTTCTATTTTATGTAACACTTGATTGTTACATGTGACCATGAAAATTTTATTGTAATCAAAATGAATGTAGCATGTAAAAAAATTCAAATAATAACAAAAATGCCAGAATGAAAATTGTGTTAACACATCAATTGGCAACTTTACAGCAAATGTTATTTGAATAATTTATGATTTCAAATGTGTGTGTGTGTGTGTGTGTGTGTGTGTGTGTATTCGCACACAATAATTGATTTTTACGTTTCAATTTCATTTCATTGAAAATTTGCATATTTACATATTTATAAAAGATATTTATTTACACAAATACATTTTCAATTTCCACACAATAAATTTACTTGATTGCTTTTGGTTGATCTTGGTTGGTTCGCTGAATGGTTAGCTCGTTGATTTGCTTGATATGTGGGTTTGGTTTGATTCAATGTTTCATTAATTTATTTATTTTACTTTTTTTTTTCGTTTTTTTTTTTGTTTTTTTTTACTTGAAAATTGATTACAATAATTTTTTAAAGATTGTTGTAATAATTATTGTAATGATCGAATGATGATGGCAACGTTGACGAAATTTATCATATGTAAATAAGATTTCAACTTTTTTTTTTTATGAGTTTTTAATTGTGATTATATCAAAATGTACCCTCTCCCCTCCCCCTCCGCCAAAAAAAGACCTCTTTAACAAATAATTTAACTCAAATGTATATAAAATTAATATTAGAAGTCTTTCAGATAATCATGAAAAACTTTTGATATGCGATAGGACGTTTCGATTATTTTTATAGTATTGTTAATGAGGCAAAATTTATTTTTCATGGTTCAAAATGGTTCAAAATTTTGAAAAACAGTCACTTAAGGTTTTTTGTTAGTTCAAACATTACACTTTAAGAAATTACACTTTTTTAGGAAACTTCACAAGCTAAGGTTCTTCAAAATGTTAACCACCGAAAAGGAAAATATTTTGAAGGAACTTAAAAGATTACAATTAAATATTTCATGCCGTTTTTTTTTTTTTTTTTGGTTTAGAAAATTTCAAAATTGCCATTTTATTCGCTTTTTTTTATTTAGAAATCCTTCAATTTAGGCCATTTTCTAGAATACTGCTATTCCAAGTTCCATCATAATTAAAAGTAAGTTCAAATTAGACTAAATGGAATGAAAATTACTGGAGACATGGACTTATAAGCAAAAATCGAAATCACTGCGGAAAATGAGAGCCAAATTGAGAATTTTGTAGGAATTATTTTTATTTTACAAATAATCAAAAAAAAAAAATTTAATATAACGGTAAATTGAATGTGCTGTATATGAAATAATTAGCACAACTATTAAGTTAAATCATTTTACTGTGATGTGCAATGTTTTTCAAATATAAATCTATTTTTTTTATTCATTTTTATTTTTTAATTTTTTTTTTATTATTTTATTATTGTATATACATTGCTTATATATATATATATATATATATATATAAATCGTATGGCATATATACAAACTCAAGCAATAATAACAAACAATGAAATGTGCTCTTCCAAGCACAATGTTAAATGTCTAAGTAATTGCTTTGAACTGTCCATCAATCACTTAACAAGTAAATTGACATTAAACAAATGACATAGATGTAAGACAGGCAAATACATACATACTTGTATTGACTCAATGACAGCTAATATTACAACACTAAGAGTTAGATGCCTGTGTTTTTTTTTTTTTTTGTTTTCTTTGTGACACATTTTTGTGACATTTGTTTTTTAGACATGTTTCTTTTTTCCTGTTTTAAATTTAATTATGGAGAATTTGCAATAAATTGCCATTTAAATTTACATAGAGATAGGTATGTGTAACCAGAGTAAGAGAGAAAGATATATATATATATATATATATATATATATATAAACGATTTGATTTTGAATTCACACAACAATTTCCAAAAAAAAAAAATGACGAAAAATTTAAAAAAAATTAAAAAAACTAAAAACCAAAAAAGAAATAATAATGATAATAAAAAAGAAAGAAATGATAATTAAACCAAATAGAAATTAAATGTAATGTAGTTAACAACAACAACAACAACAACAACAACAACAGCAACAACAACAACAGCAACAGCAATAATAATAATAATACTACTACGAAAAATTTATTGCACTCAAATAAATGGAAAATATTTTATGTGTGTGTGTGTGTGTGTGTGTGTGTGTGTGTGTGTGTGTGTGTGAATGTGTGTGTGCAAATTTGTTTTAATTATTTTTACTTTTATTGTATTTCTTATTTTTGTCATGCCATGTTGTCACAACTGACATGCAATCTTAATATTTGGACACATGTTTTTTCATGTGTCATCAAAAGTATTGCAAGCAAGATAAAAAAAATAAAAATGAAAAATGAAAAGCAAAAACAAAAAAAAAATGGAAAATATATGGGAAAAATGGGAAAAATGGGAAAAATTTCATAAATAAATTAAGCATAAAGTATAAAAGCCACACAAAGCCAATAAAATGACAACAATAATAAAAAAAATTTATATGATTATAATAAATTACATGTTTCTTTCTGTACAAAAAAATCTTCACAATTTTGAAAATAATTTAAGTGAAATTTAAAAATTTATAAACCACTTGAGAATTATAAATATTTTAATCAGTAATAATTAAAAAAAAAAACAAGTTAAGCCTTAAAGATTATTTTAAAGCCATTGGATTAAAATATTTGAAAGACCTTGGAAATGGCTGTACTTCTTAGAACCATTTTTTGTTTTTTTTTTATATATAAAATTCCTTAGATTTTGTTTTAAAATAAATTTTTATGAAACTGTACAAAATTTGATTATGTCACATAGATGATGAAGGGATTTTGCAAATCCCCTTTGAAGTATTGATTAAAAAATTATGAAATAGCCTTGAAATTTTGATAGGCATCTAAGAAACTGATATACCATAGACACTTCTTCTAAATAATTATGCATTTTAAAAGAAACGTGGACTCACTTTAGAAGCGATAAAATTTCTTGGTTATATACTTGAATAATTGATTCATATTTAAGTCGAAGAGATTTCTTAAAATTTTTTATGGATATTTTAGTAGATCTAGGTCAAGTATGAAGACAAATTCTTATGAGAAGCAGACCATAGAATAAATTTTCCCAAAGTTAAAATATTTCACATAAAAGACCATAAATTTTAATGGAAACTTAAATTACTCTAAAATCAAAAATTTTTTATCTAATCTGTATTCTGTAATTCTGCATTTCGAAATTTTTATCTAAAAAATTTCATAATTCTTTGTATAGGAAAATAAGGTTCCTTTTTTAAAGCTAGAAATTTGCAAGTTTCAATGATCAAAAGAGCTCAATATTTCCTTTTAAATTTCCTGAAATAATTCTTCGATAATTTAAGAAATGCCTTATAAAGAAAACAGGCTTAGTATTGAATAATTTTTGAATTATTTAACAATTTAGAAATTGCATTCTAAATTATAATTATTATTTTTTTTTTAGTTTTCTCTAACAATATTAATCTAAACATTTTGAAAATCTAAATGAGAAATCATTTTTGAATTGTTACTTTGGAAATTATTTTTAATAGAAATTTCATATTCATAAAGATTTGTTTATTATTAAAAAAATTATTTATATATAATAATCATTTATATTTTATTGTCACATAATTAAATGTTTATATAAATTTTATTATATAGAATTTTCTTTGTTATATAATTTATTTGATTATTATTTGCTTCACTTTTTTTTTTTTTTTGGTTTTCCATTTACTTCTCTATTAATGTTTGTTATTTTTGTTGCTTACTAAACCAATTCAATAACTAATCATTATCATTAACATTAATTAACTGCAATATAATAATGATTATAATTGTTAATAAACAAAATAGAAAAAAAATTTATAAAAATTTGCAAAAAAAAAATTACAAAATTACAAAATGAAAAAATTAAAGAAAAAAAATCAAATAACTACAAAACATGTTACAAAAATTAATATATTAACGATAACAAGTTAATATCATTAAGTGTCATAATACGACACATATCACTTGTATATTTAATTATTTATATTATACATCATATCATCATTATCATCATCATTTTACATTGTTATTGTTGTTCTTGTTATTATTATTAAATTGCTTTGGGAAAAAATATATAAAAAATAAAAAAATGAGAGAAAAAAAAAATGGGCAAATAAAAAACGATTTGAATGTTTTCTTCTTCTTTTTTTTTTCTTTTTTGAGTTTAGTGCTTCAATTAACTCAAACTAAAATGAAGCTACTACTTCTGCCGTGCTCCTTTTGACCATAAACTTGCCTGCCTGCCTGCCTGCCGGTTTTTCTTTTTTTATCATTTTTGCTTTTTGCATAAAATTTTATAATAAATTAAATGATAAATGAATGCAATTAATTTTAATGATTTTCAATATAATTTATATTGAAATATTATTGTTGTGAAATGACAACAATCGTTAAGTTAAGTTAAATTTCACAATAATATATAAAATGACATAATACAATGCTGATAAATGACAATGAAACTTGGCCATAATAATTAATGTGGCAACAAGAGAGATAGAAATAAAAGTAGAAAGAAAGAGAGAGAGAGAGAGTGAAAGATAGAGAATGAAAGAAAGTTAGTTTTTTTTTTTTAGGTTCAATAATTCAATGCTGAGCTATAGTACACTTACAATAAAGAATTGCCTAAAATTTTGTGACATTTTGCGTAAATTTGATAATTTGCAAAGGCCAATCACAAATTTTACAAACTTCCAAAAACATTGACTCAATATATATAAACTCGTTCTCCTAACGTTAAAAAAAAACACTACAAAAAAATTGACATTTCCCTTTGTACTTTTATGAAAAAATCACTAATACCTTGGACTAATTGTCGATCATAATTCAGAATATTTTGTGAGGATTTTCAAAAGTCCATATTTATATTTATATGCAAATCGGAGAAAATTTATTTGGTTGGAGAAGCATGGCCAAATGAATATCTAAAGCAATATTTCAGTTACACAAATATGAAACTGACAGCTGTCAGTTTGCGTATTTGAAAATTTAATTTCAATTTCGTTTTTTTTTTTTTTTTTGGATGTTACAAATCCTCTAAATAAATTGTGCATATCTTAACAAAGTAATTAAACCAAATAAATAAGAAATTTTTAATAAATATTTTTAATATATATGTTTGTCTCTTTCTATCAATATTAATATTTTAAACAAAATCAATGATGATCATTATC
Organism: Melophagus ovinus; assembly: GCA_023089585.1. Classification (NCBI taxonomy): domain Eukaryota; kingdom Metazoa; phylum Arthropoda; class Insecta; order Diptera; family Hippoboscidae; genus Melophagus; species Melophagus ovinus. Next base: position 8,226,732 of record JAKKIB010000252.1, on the reverse strand, counting down.
ATCATTTATCTATAATATCACTCATTAATTATTATTAATTGTATGATATATTAAGTACGCATTCGCATTCGCATTCGCATTCGCATTTGCACTCAGACATTCAAATGAACAACAATTAAAAAAATGCAGCAAATGAGATAAATTTTGAAAAAAGGTTGCATGCATTTATAAGTTATTGTACCTTCTTGTATTCAACCAATGAAATTATGAAATTATGAAATTAACATTCGTATGATGATTATTTTTTCATATTAATTAGCGCGCACACAAAAAAACGGTGAGAAAATAAAATAATTGTGAAAAAAAAATATATATATAGAAAAATTGGCAAAATTTATATTTATGTGCGGTATAATTAAATACGTTAAAATATGTGACATGTATAAGCGTAATTAGTAATAATGAATAAAAATAATAAAAAAAAAATTTACAAAAATTATAGAAATAGAAGGCGATGGTGATGGAAGAGAGCAGAGCAGAACAGAGAAGAAAAGAGAAGAGAAGAGAAGAGAAGAGAGCGATGATGATAATAATGAAAATGTCAACAGTTTAGTCAGTCAATCAGCGATTTAATCAATTATTGTTGTAATTTTGTGAGGCAAAAAAAAAAACATAAAAAACATAAAATAATTAAAACATTGTTTTGTTAAAGTTATAAAAATGCCTAAATAATGTTGCCATATTTATTAAAAATTTATTAAAAATGTTTATGTTAAATATTGAAAGCTTGATACATGGAACACTGCTCCTCGGTACATGCAAAGATTTTGGAGGATACATGAATACACGTAAAACTTTTATTTCAATTGTCCTTCCAAATAACTGTAATAAACTTAGTGATAACAGTTACTTGGAAATTATGAAACTTTAAAGAGACTTTGTAGTTCATTTCTTTGAAGATTTTAAAAAGTTCATTTAAAAAGTTGTTTCTAAACGTTTTCAATTTTATGGTTAGCTTTTAACTTAAATTTAAAACTTTTCAAAAATTTGTATAAATCATTTTTAATATTCTTATTGTATATTTAGGAATTTTGTCAAAGTGGCAACTTTGTACTCTCTAGAAATTGACAAAGGAAATGTCATTTTTTGACACTGATTAAAAGTTAGCTTTAGAAATCTAAATTATAAAACATAAGTTGTTTCTAATGTGTATTTAGTTCAAATAATCTAAAGGTCCCTTGTAATGGCCTCTAAGATGCCTCATAAAGAACCGCAATGTGTTGGAAGATATAGTGGCCAAGCTACATCCTTTGAGTTATCATTTCTTAAAGCAACCAAAAAATTTGCCAGCAATGAGAGAGTACATTTTTTAAATGTAAATTTATACTCTCAGTTCTTAGTTTAGACTCCATTGTGGGCGTACACTTTTAACGATTTACATCAATTTCAATACTAATCTGCTTGGCAAAATTATCGTTATACAAATTTTTAGGTATAAAGCTAAAGCCATTTAAATTTTTTTATATTTTTTATAAAATCTATGACATTTCCTTTTAAATGTGATAAATGTTTGGAAATTTTTTAGAAATTCAATAATTTCTGAAAAAAAAACATGATCATCACATGATCCTAAAAATCTACAAATAATAAATAAGCAGACAACAAATAAAAATTTATTTTAGTAATTTCTTTTTGGCATCTAAAACACATTTTTATATGAAGGTTTTTGTTGTTGTTCTATTTTTACAAATTACCCTCAAATAGCAACAAGCCATTTATTTATCTAACCATTAAATAGTTTTATATGTTGTTCACATCAAAAAGCAAAATACTACTCAACATCATCATCAACAACAACAACAATTTATTTGTAAAATTATTGCCAGCAATACAAATAATTTTTTATGAAGCGAGTGTCGCGAAATTTTTCACTTATTTCTTTAATAATTTAGATGTTATGTGTTGATACACATTTTTAAAAATGGGTAAACTTTTTGAGAATAATTGTGTGGGTGGTTGGTTGACATTTCGTTACGTGGGTGTTCATGTATATGTTTAATAAATTTTTTATTTTTTTTTATTATTATTTGTATCTTTTATATTCATTTCATTTGTGTTAATAAAAATTTTTCAATGAAATATTTATTTATAAACATTTTATGGTGAAAGTTTTTTTAATATAAACAATTTTTCATCTACATCATATGCATTCATTATGATTGTAATTGTTGTTGTTATTTTTATTGCTATTTCGCATAATTTTTTATCAAGTATTGATTTTCTGCTTAATTAAATGACAAATTGAATAAAAATTTTAATTTAATGTCTTATTGACTTCAAGCGATTACAACACACAGGAAATGTTTTAATCGTACTTTTTGTTTTAATGTATGTGTAATAAGAAATCTTAAGAACAGGCGTGGGCCAACTATGGCACGCTATCAATAATTTATGAATTTTATTTAAATATATTCAATAATTTTATGATTATGGAAATTTTTGGTTTTACTTTTTCAAATTACATTCTAAAAGATGAATTTGATTACCAATTGTGGGCGTGGCATATATAAGAATTTCGTTTAATATAATTTTTATTCAAATTACTATTTTGAATGTTCTCATTAATAATGGCCTTGTATATTCATACGGAAATATTTATAGAAAAATTTCATGCAAAAGTGGGCGTGACTTTAAGTTGCTGTGCTTTAGTAATTTTATTCTTAATTTCTTGAAGTTTCCTTTTTTTCAACTTTTTTAACAGTGAATTTATAATACTGAAAAAATTTATTAAAATGTGGGCGTGGTCGATAACTATTTATTAAATTATTTTATTTAGTTAAATAATCATTCATAAATGAAAGGATCAAACATTTTTAATGTTACCTTTTCTTTAAAAATTTTTGAAGAATTATTACCTCAATTACCCTTACTTAAATAAGGGCATGACTCTTAGAAAATTCTATTAACAAGTAATGCAAAATCATTGTAATCAGTAACATCTAAAACAGTTTTAATTATAATTTTAATTTATTATTAATATTTTAGAGGAACTTCCATAAAAGCAGGGCGTGGCTATTAACAAACTTTTTGAATTTGTTGTGAAAGTAAATAATTAAGTAAATTTTTTAATTTGCGAGCATTTTTATTTATTAATTAAAACTCTGTGAAAAAGTTGCCTGAACGGATGGCGCCCGCTTTCATTTAGCTCTAAGTGGAATTGTCTTTTTTTTTTCTTTTAATTTTTATCAAGATAATTTAAAATCGTATAAATGTTAAATGAATAATTTTTAAAATAATCGTATCAAAATGGGGAAATTTTTATTTAAAACTTTCTCTTAAATTTTTTTTTTCTTTGCATCTTTTAGATCATGAGTTTCTTTGAAACGTAATAATAATAATAATAGCGCTTTCCCTTTATAAATATAAATATAAATTTAAAAAAAAATACAAAACCAAAAACACATTCAACACTTGAAACTGTTAATGCTCGCATAAATAATTACACAAGTTATAAATTATTGTTATAATAAAACTTGAGTAAAAACAAAAAAAAAACAAAACAACAACAACAATATGAACATCAACAACACATTAAAAACCTATAATTGTATAATAAAATGTGTGAATTTATTTATCACAAATGTTATAAACAATAAAATTTATATCTGACGGTTGAGTTCTCAGTTCTTTTTCTTTTCTTTTTTATTTTTATTTGGTTTTGTATGAAATTTATTTATATAAACAAATTACTTTTTAATTTAAACAACAAAACAAAATGAATACAAAAGAAAAAAAAGCAAAATAAACTTTAAATAAATGTTTATGGGCTTTTTTCTTCTTTGTTTTTGTTGCTGTTGTTCATTACAACTTTTTATTTATTATTATTACTTTTTCATTTTTTATTTTGAAGGGAGAATGGAGTGTTAAATGTTTATCATAAAGTACATTGATCTATTTAAGTACACATTTTGATTGATAGGTATTAAAAAAAAAAATTAGTAAATTTATTATGAATCACAAACGCAAAAAATCGGAATTGATACAAATAAAAATGGATCATGAATTAGTTGAGATTCGAATTTTTTGTATGATAAAAATGTAAAAGGAAAAGTTTTATCATTTGATATTTGATATAAAAATTTTGGTATCCATATAAAATGTCCAATCAAAAACGATCTATTAATTCATATTTATTAAAAAATGGGGCAAAATTTTAAAGGATTTGATTGTGTTGCCCTTAAAATGTTGCCTTGATTTTTCTTACAAAAAATCTTCAATTGTAAGAAATTTTTGCCTTCATTCATAAACTTTCACAATACTTTCAAATTAATATAAAAAAAAAAAAAAATTTAAATCATAGAGTTTAGTTTTTTTTTTTCAATTACTTTCCAATTAAATTCTCCAAATAATTTTACATTTAATTTTGTAAAATTAATTTTATAAAATTCTGCTTGGATTTGATTGAGAAATCTTTTTCATCATGATGTATACCGAGGAAAAGATATAGCAATGTCCGTCTGTTTATGAAAGCATTCTGTCATTTGTATAAAATTGAAATTGAAAATTGTTTGAAATATTCAAAGTTTTTAGATTTCGAAAATTGGTAGTTTTGCTTCAGACATTAAGCCAAATTCTCGTTTCAAATAGAGAATTTTTAGGGCGTTTATTCTTAATTTTCTTTTCTATGATATACCAAAATTTCAAAGACAATTTTATTTTATAGGTACTTTCACAAAAAGTGGGAAATAAATAATTAACTCTACTTAAAGTTGTACCAAAAAATTTGGAATAAATTTTATCAAGCCCAGTAGTGTTGGATTTTTTGTAAGCATAATTTATAATGAAATTTTCCATGTCAGATAAACCATGATAAAATACTTTTCCTTAATTTTCAATGAAGAATTTTGCATGGCATTACGTGTAATTGCAATAATTTTTAATCTCAAAAATTTTAAAATATATAAAATTTTAAGTTGAACAAAATTTCACATCAATCATGTCCAACATATTAAAATGAATGGAATAAAAGTATTAAATGGAAATAGAAGATTTTCTTTTTTTTTATATATATATATGTATATAAAAGACAGTTATTTCATGAATTTTTCCATTTTCCATTTATTTGACTTTATTTTTTTTTTTTGTCTTAAAAAATATAACATAAAAAAATTAATGGCAAATGCAATCGTGTTTATTAAACGAAATGAAATACAATGAAATGCAATGTTAAAAGAAAGAGAAGGATAGATATTAAAAAGGAATATTGCTGCCATATAATTATTATATGAAATTTATTGCATTTATTGCAAAAAATCAACAAGAAAATGTATCATGTCATGTGCTCAATTATTTTAATATATTTATGTGACAGAGCGATATTGTGAAATTGATTGTAAAATGAAAATATATATTCATATTCATATTCATATTCATGTGTATACATATATAAATATCAAACTTAATCAGGTGATTGTGCGTAAATTATTAGCGTTTGCTTTTTCTTTTCTTTTTTTTTTTTTTTTTTTTTTTTTGTTGACTGGTTTGTTTTTATTAAGTGGTCACATTAAATTATTAATTTTTTATGGCATAATGAAACCAGAAGAAGATGAAGAAGAAGATGAAGAATAAGAAAAAGAAAATCAAGAGGAAGTTGATAATGAGGAAGAAAAAGTAGCTGGAAAAAGAGAACAACAACAATAACAAACAGAGTTAAGAGTGAAAAAACATGGTTTCCAAACAATTAAAAAACATTAATTTCTTCCTTTTATTAATTTATATTTTTTTTATATTGTTAAAATTAATTTTTTATTGTTATTATATAACCATAATTAAATTGTTTATAAAGATATTTAACAAAAAGCAAAAATTGCTATTTACATTTCTGAATAATTTCAACAATTTAATTATAGATTTAATGGCCCCACAAATCAGAAGGTTGTTGTTGTTTCATTAAACATTTTGCAGCAGCATTAAAAGTAAATGTAACTTTTCATTCAGAACGATTTGCCTAAAGAAATGGGGGCAACCAGTCCCGAGAAGCACCTGCTCAACTGGGGGTAGCTCATGAGATGGTTGTTGGTTCTCATGAGTCACGAGATTAGATCCAAAGATTTAATTTGGTACCACGGGATCACCAGTTTTAATAAAGCCCCTTGTGGTGATATTGAAGTTGGCTTCATGGGGGCTGTGGTGCCCATGTCGAGGGCCTTGCTCGTTCAAACATATATATGCTTGTCGTGCAGGGCCCCATTTCCCGATTAAAATAGGTAACTGTGTAGGCTTATTGAGCTAACCAAACTAAGCCAAGGAATAATAGGAAGGCTCCGAATCTACATACCAAAAATTAAGCCATGTATATAAGGTCCAATACAGGCTTTAAATTGGAAGTTAATCGTGACGGTAGCTTGCACCCTGCGCTGGCGCTCATTATGTACGTTTGTGTACCATACAATTGAGCCTTCACGCCAGATATGCACTGCACTTAGGGTTTAAAGGTTAGACCCTATGGACAATTTAGTAAGAAAGGAATATCGGATTGTTATAGAGTCCAAAGAAGTCTAAAAATTTCAGAAAAAATAAAAAAAAATGAACTTTTTCATATTTATGCCTCTAACAATAAAGTCGTTCGTGAGTTACTTTAATTAATCGATTGGAATTTTTTTTTTAAATCATACCGAACTGATCTATTCATTAATGGCTAAAAATCGATCATATAGTTAAGGGTAAAATTTTTAAATTTAATTTTATTATTTAACTCAATTTAATGGCTTTTTTAATTTACTTAGTTACTTTTTCTTTAACATTTAAAATTAATATAAAATACTTGCCAAAATTAAATTTTTTTTAATAAAAATTTTATTTGTAATAATTAAACGCTTAAAAAATTCATTTAAGCATTTAATTTAAGCATTTAATAGGTGAATAAAAATTATAAAAATTATTGCATGAATGGCAAAAAAATTAAAAATTAAATTAAATTATTTAAATTGTAGTAGGCGTGATCTTTATGTAAATTTCATCATGAAATTTTCACTTTATCATAACATTTTTCTACGATTTTCAATTGAATTTATTTGTATAGGAAAAAATCCTTCAAGAAATATTATATCGAAAAATTCTCGTGACTTTTAATTAATATTTTTTATATGATTATAAATAACTTATTTAATAAAATTCCTTTAATTAATGCTAAAAAATTTTATTCATAAAATATTTATAAAAATTTCCAATCTAAATGTGAGTTTTGTTGCTCTTTTAAACTAACTATATTTTATTTTTTATATTAATTTATGAGTTTTTTTTTTTTATAAAATCAATGGACGTTATTAAGCATAAAATCTTGAATATTATTTATATATTTATCATATAAAATGCATAATATCCATATAGATGAATGGATGGACATAAAACTGAGCAAATTAAAATATTTTATTATTATTATTCATATGATTTGAACAAAAAAGCAAAAACAAAAAAAAAAGACTTAATTATCATCTCATCAATATTGTATAGAATTTTATGATATAAGTCATGGCCATTATTTCAATTGATTACAATCATTGAAATGTGTTGTGATGAGGTTGTGGTTTGTTGGCATCAAACTTTCATAACTTGATATAAAATGGCTCTTAGCCTCTTTTCCATTTTGCCATGTATTGTATATAATTTTGTAATTTTATTTTATTATAAAATCATCTGCAACGTTTTACTTTATTATAGATATTTATGTATACAAACAAATATATTAAATATATATAAATATATAAATTTCTATCTCATTATTATTACAAAGATTTACAATGTCATAAAATTTCATTTGATGATCGCTTATTTATCTGCACTTAAAATTATCCATACATAACTAAATATTTATATAAATAAATGTATAAAAATATATATCAATATTTTAGAAATGTCTCTATAAGCGTATTTATACCCTACACCATTTGCGGCATGAGACAAATGCTTAAGTTGTATGTAATAAAAGGAAGGATTTGAAATGGACTTTGCACCGATGGATTTGTAATGATATTTTGCTTCAATTAAAGGTTGTTTATTGGTCCATTTACCCTGATAAATTATTTAAATATAAGCCGTAATTTTGAAAGGTGATTTTCAGAGGGCCTAAGAAAAGAATCGAATCATTTCACAACCACTTACCTTTTAACATTTTATTATCTTATATAGCACTATAGTATGAGCAAGGCTTAAGAGAAATCCTTCTTTTATTATAGCAATCGACAGAATCACTTTCTGAAAAGCCTAAAGCCGACTTGTCCCTTCGTACGTCTTAATATATGACCATCAAATTGTAGATCATTATTTTCGATATATTTTAATAACATTCGACAAATAGATGGCTTTTGGTCTAAAAGCAAAGCCTACTGACTAGGATAGAGACATTTTTAAGCTTTCTTCCCATAAAACAGCCTTTTCTAAAGAATATCGCTTATAATTTTCAATAGCTTTTTTTAAGGGAAATTGGCAAATTATTGCATGTTCAAGTTTTTATTATACATATTAAATGTGGTTCGAATTAGTCCATATTTTGATGCTTCTTTTATACAATGAAATTAACAAATCATTAAAAATTGTGATAAACAATTTTTTTTGAATTTTCGATTTAACTTTCTAATCACATCAAGAAAGAAAATTATTGTACGTAATTTCAGGAACGTTTGCGATCGAGTATAAATTTTTTTCTATTTATATAAAATGCAAATATAAAATGTCGACATTTATTAAATGTGTTGTTTTTCTCACTTCTATAATTAAACCATAAAAGAACGAGCAAACCATGAGAGAACGGGCAAACCATAAGAGAATGGATCCATAAGTGAAAAAGAGTGTATGAGTGAAATAAGCATATGCATTAAATGTGCATTTTGATTGTTAACTATACTTGTTCATATTGTTGTTCCTCTTGTTGTACAGCGTTGGCATGTTTTTATTTATTTATTTTTTTTTGATTTTTTTTTTTGTAAATATTTGCATCATTTAATAATTGGTGTTATTTCTGTTTTTCTTTAAATACTTTGAAAGCTGACAGTTGAGTAAATTAATTTGACAATAATTAGCATTTCAAGTTGTCACCGTTAATGAATATTCCGTTAAGCACTCGCTCACTATAACTGTATATAAATGCATAACACACGGGAAAAGAGAATTTTAATATATGAAATTGTTGCTGTTATTAATGTAGTGATTGTTTTTACTTTTATATTTTATATGCACGCAAATTTTAATAAGCAGCGTCTGTCAGAATGCATTTATTTTGAGAATAATTTCAATTTTTCTTTTATCCTTTTTATTTTTATTAATACTTTTCTGTTTTCTTCTTTTTTTTTTTGCTAAAAAATCATGTTGATATATCATACCACAATAATAAAAGCAAGAACAACATAAATAATTAATGAAATAAATAATTCATGTTATACTTATGGCAGATTCTGCAAATTATTAAGCGGTTTCATTAAAGTTGAAAGAATTGCCATTGAATTCTTTTTTGCATAGAAATTCTTAAATTTTAATTCAGCTTGTTCGAACAATGTTTGGAAGATAAATAATCTTTTAAAGATTTCATTATAAAAAACGAGTAAGGAAATTTTATTTGACTGGAGCCAAATCTGAATATTTATTTCAAACTACAAAAGTTTTGCTTAAAAAAAAACAGAGATGTTTTCATTAGGGACATGTATTTTGATCTATTTGGCCCATTTTTAATAACAATCAATGTTTTTGCTAAATTTTAAGTCGATATCTCTATTTTTGCGATTAGAAAAATGTTTATAACGCACAGACATACAGGTAAAACAGACGGACAGACATGTCTAAATCAATTGGGAATTTAGTGTTGATCAAAAATATATGTACTTCATAGAACTTTACTATGCTTTCTTTTAAACGTTGAAAGTCAGTTCCATACGATTTCACCTCTTTAGAAACCTCACAAAGACAGAAATGGTAATTTAAAAAGGGAAATATCACGCAAGTCTTCTATAATCTAATATATACAAAAAATGGATCAATCTGCTGCAAATACACAATTCTTTTTTATTTCCAAATTTTTATGTATAAAAATTTTCGTTGAGAAATATTCAAAATTTCGAACCATGGCTTGCGGAAAAAAACTGTTGAATGGAGAGTTCGAATAATTTCCTGGTCTTAAATCTCAGAATCATCATGGTACTACAATGCCTAAAATTAATGTAAAATTTGAAGTCCATAATTTGAACAAAAACGGAGAATCGAACAAACTGAAATTGGATTAGAAAACGGTATCGAATCTTTCAGCTAAAAGTATCAGTTAAAAGTTAGGCCTATCTAAAATACTTTTAAATATGTTTTATAGGTAATCGTACAGATTATACGTTACTTTGAAGCGACTTCTCGTACATAACAATTTTTTTGTATGAAAAAATCATCAATTTTCATTTGGATAAATCGGAAATGGAAGAATTAAAGAGAAAGAAATTTCTTAATCCATAAATGAATGACATAAATCGCTATTAAATATGTATGAGTAATGTGTCGCAGTAGAAGAACAATTGTCATAATTAATGTCTGCACAATAATAACAACAACTAATAAAAAAAATACGAATTACGAAATACGAAATACGAAATACGAAAAATATGCAACAGCATCGAAATGTCATCAACTACATCAACAAAGTATTCAGTAAAATAAATACATGCGAATATGAATTAACATACACATTCATACATTTACTCTCTCTCTCTCCTTTTCTGTGTGTATGTGTGTGTATGTATGTAAAGGCAAATATTTTGCACATTTTACATTTGGCAAAAGAGTAATGCGAGAAATTGATGGTTACGCATACAATAAATGATGAAATGAAAAGGAAAACAATAACAATAATAATAATAATAAAAAATAATAACAATAATAAGAATCTTAATTAATTTTAATTTTCACAATGTTAACAAGCATACAAACGAATTAAAATAAACATTTGTGAAAGCATCCATATAAATGAAATTTAAAAAAACAAAAAAAAAATATGCACATTTTGAAAGAGAAGCATTTCATGAATTCACATCAATTAGCATTAATGTCAGTTGTAATAAATGAAATCACAAATGTTTAATGATAAAATTCAAGCGAAAATCAAAACAAAATGAAGAATGGAATAACAAAAACGGTATATAAAAATGGGGTTAAAGGCAATGACCGAATAAATGATTGATTAAATGAGCTGTTATCATAAAAGAAGAAGAAGAAGACCACGAAAAAGAAGAAGAAGAAGTTACTTTCAAATATTTCTACAAAGATTTCATTAGAGAAATTTAAATGCAATTGTGAAAATATTTTTCTAAGTAAGGGAAAATTCTGAAGTTTGTTAATTTTTCCCCCAAATTTAGTTCTCTAAAACGCAAATGCATTAACTTGAATCAAGTAGCAATATTTAAGTAAAAATTCTTGTATATTCTATAGCGAATACAATGAAAATTTCATTTTCAAGAAAATAATAGCAAATTGAACGACAAGACAACAAGACCAGATGACTTCACTTTTATGACCTTGTCGAAAAAAATTCATTATATTTTAGGGAAAATTGACCTTGTATTTTCACATAAATATAGGGTCTCCTTATCTGAATCGTCCCTCTTATAAAAAACTTTTTAATTAATTTAAAAATTAAAATTCTTACAAATTTGGAAATTTGAACTTCGCTTTTTTGATTTTAATCTCAGGTTAAGAAAAGTGTTGAAGGATAATTAAAAGTCCACCCTGATCAACTATAAAGTTCTTACATATTTCTTTTACTATTACTTAAGGACATAGAGAAAATACGCATTATTCATATGCATGCATAATTTGCATATTTTATACATTTTATAAGCATTTTACAAAGTTTCATATTTCCATTAAAATTAATTTAAAAAATTTTACGCTGTAAATTTTTGGAAATTAAAGAAAAAATTTAAAAAAAAAAAGAAGTTAAAACATGAAGAAGAAGAAGAAGAAGAAGACCATGGAAGCATTTTCTATACAAAATGCTGCTTATTCAAAGTTCTTCTTCTTCTTTTTTCATGCCTTTAACGTAACCATTAGTGACAAGTCGCTGTCAACGCATGTGTTGTGCATAATTATGAATAAAATATAATTAACGCATAGCAAATATATTTAAAACATACGCACAAACAACACTCAACATACAAAGTAAATAATGTATGATAAATAAATATGCACAAACACACACACAAACATACAAACACATATACACAAATACATAGATAAATAGATGGGCAGAAGTTTACACATCAGTATAACAATATTTATGTTTAGTTCATTGAGGAAGTGTACACGAATTGTCACAGTCATATGTAAAACTTTATGCTTCAAAATAACCATGAAAAGAATGAAAGGACAAAAGAATCGAAAATCAAATAATCGAGAAGAATAAATAAAAATATTTTTCAAAGTTATATGAAATGTCTGCTAATGTTGTCTTTACCTCTGTCTATTTAAAGAGAAGAGAAAAGAAAACAAGCAGAAATATGTAAATTATTTCTTTTCCTTTTTCTTTTTCTTTTTCTTTTTTGTTTGTTTATTTTGTTTGTTTGTTTGTTTATTGTTTGATGCTTCTCCGTTCTTGGCAACAAATTACGCCATATTGAACGAATGACAATTCTTTCGTTTTTTTCTGTTGGGTGGCTGGGTTGGTGAGGGTGGTGGTGGGGAGGGGGGGGAGGGTAGTATTCTTTTTGTGCAACATTTAATTATAATGGTGTTAAAAATCTATCTAGACTTATTACAATTTCAATTGAATGTTAGAAATGTTCTGGCATGTGAGAAAAATTTCTTATGAGAAAAAAATTACTCATTAAAATAGAACAATAATTGGATTCCCATCGATTTTAACTATTTAAAAAAATTTTTAAATGGTAAAAATATATATAAATATATTGGAAATGAATATTTATCATAAAATATTGGACTCGTTTATTAGGCTTATAAATGGATTTCATCATAAGAGGTACGAGAGCCATGCTCTTCAAATGTTTTGTAATATGGAAAGTGCTTTAATAATAATAAATAAATAGTTTGATTATGAATGTTGGAGTTCAACGAATTTTAAGCCTTAATAAAATCATCGATTAGACACATGGACAATATTCAGAGCATCATTTGAAACAATGTACCTTACTAATCCAACATAGACGACTTTAAATATTAAGTTCTCTAAACTTAAGTTTTCATTTCAATAGATCCAATGACATAGAAAGTGTAGGGGAAAGAGAAAGATTAGAATGATGTGCCCAGCTGTCCGATCTATATCGCATGACAATTGTCTAGAATACTTTAAAAAGTGTCACAAACATTCACTACACAATAAAATTCTAACTGAAAGCAATTTTTGCAATAATAACAAATACAGAAATAGGAAAAATGTAGAAATATAAGGAACAGGCCACAATTTTCAAAATTTATATGTCTCTATATGAACGTCTCTAATGTCAGTCAGTACATTTGTATATTAATGTTTATGTACGCGTTATAAACGTTTATGTTTTTGATTTTACTATAAAAATGACACTTGCCACATTGATAAACTGACAGCATCATTTAACTGTCACACAATACTGAAAAAGCATATAATGCATAATGCGGGAATATGAGCAAAACAAAAAGAAAAAAAAAAGAATGCAAGAGAATGCGAGAATACGTTTATTATATTGCTTGGCTTGGTCTGGCATGGCATGGCATGGCATGGCATGGCATGCATAACATGGCTTTGCTTTGCTTGGCACTTGATGGCCTCAAATTTAAAGGAATAGAATGGCAAAATTACAACAGCAAACAAAACAAAATTAAATCAAAAAAAAGAAGAAGAAGAAGAAGAAGAAGAAAAACCAAAAAATAAAATTAAAATATTAAGGTGATTTGTAGAAAAAAATTTGCAAAATCTAAAGCGAACTTAATCGAAATTACAGAGCTATAAAATTTAATAAGATTTTGAAGGCATTAAAACAAAATCTGGTTAATAAAAATTTGGTTCATGATTTGTTTCACAGAGTAAAAGTAATTTATATTGGCATAAAATCAAGCCGCCTTAAAGAGCATTACAAAAGTCATGGTATTTGTATTAAAATTTTGTACAAGAATTTCAAAGGACCTACATAAAGTAAAGTACAGAGTTATGCAAAAAAAAAAATCCCCTTTACTTTATCGCTTTGAATTATTAAAGACTATCAAATTTCGTAGCAGACTTTAAGGATACTAAGCCATAAGAAATATAAATATAAATTCAGTTAAAATAGAAAAACAAAAAAAATTAAAGATAATGATGATGATATTAATATAAAACCACAATAATGACCTTTGAATTTTAAAGAAGTTTAACGGATCCGCATTGTAATTGAATTTTATATAATTTCTTTTTGTATTTGAATGAAAAAAAATTACAATAACAAATAACTATATTTATATTTAACAAATAAAATCTTATTCGGTTTTACATTCACACGCCACTCACAGAAAACAGAGGTGTGAAAACCTTTCAAAAATTAGAGCATTAGAGAATTTTTTTTTCTGTTTTTTTATAAATCCTATAATTTTGAAATATATTTATAAACTGAAATTAATAAATTTTTATCCAAACTATTGCTCTACAAGGTCACAAAGTTACTTAAAGTTTAGGTAAAACTTATGAAGCATAGAGTCGGCGCATAACTTAACAATTCACTGCATTAAAAGTGACTTATGACAGAAGGAAAGCTTTTTATTAAAGGAATTTGCGACTCAGATAACTAAATTGATGGCCGTATTTGTTCCACATGCTTTTGAATTCTGGGAAATCAGTTTGTGAGTCTGTATTGAGTGTCACTATTTAATATAACGGCTCACTTACATTCTAAGTGATTTATGGTAAAATGAAAGTACTAAATTGAAGGAATTTGCGACTCAGATAACTTACTTATTGCATATGTTTTTTAATCCTAGAAAATTAGTTTGTAAGTTTGTGAGTCTGAACTGAGTGCTACTACTTAATCCAACGACTCACTTGATATTTAAATAATTTCTAATGAATTCATTGAATGATTTTTACCAACCAGATAACTAAATTAATGATAATGATTTAATACGCACTTTTTATTTCTGAATAAAGAGCTTATTGTATGAAGCTGAGTGCCAAAGTTTGACCATAACAGTTACCGTCATATATGAAATTGTATTAAATTATTTCTCTCATTTGTTTTCATCGTCAATAGCAGCCGTATTAAAACTACTATAACAATAATTTCAGCTTTTGCTATTACAAATATATTTCTATTATTATTATTATTGTTATTGTTATTATTGTTGGCATTATACCTCAATCTGCCAAATCATGTGCATTAATATTATGTTTTTCTTCGTTTTCTTATTTTTTTTTTTTTGTTAGTTTTCTTTTTCGAATTTTTTTTTTTTGTTTTTTGTAAATCGCTTTACGTTTGTTGACAGTTGTTACTTGTTTTGTTATTCAACATTTTGAACAATAGTTGCCATAATAATAATAATAATAATAATATTAACAACAACAACAACAACAATAATAATAATAAAAAATCAAATAATATAATACAATTTTATTATGTGAATACTTTTGTGTTTTCATTTGTTAAATTTTTTTTCCTTAATTTTGTTTTATGTGCCGCCATCATGTACCTCAACCATATTTCATTGTCATTAATTCTGGTTCTTGTTTTGCTTTTTTTTTTCTTTTTTGCTTTTCAAAATGAAAATATAAAATTACATTTTGCAAACAAATATGTTAATTTAATTTGTGGCTTTTTATTGTTGTTGTTGTTGTTGTTGTTGTTGTTGTTTCTACTGCTGTTTTTATTGTTTTCTATTAACAAATTTATATTTTTGGCTTTTTGTTAACAAATCTGTATCGTCCATTTATTTATATGAATGAATTTGAAATTGTGACAAATTATGACAAATTATTAAAATCGTTACACATTTATTTTTGTAAAATTTTCAATGCATTTGCTTAATGAAAACTTGCCGAATATATATGAAGCTGTTGGCTTCTAATCCTAAAAATCCAATTTCAGATTGAGATTTGTAATATTTTATATTAGAAATCTAAAAAGTTATATTGAATATATCGCTGCTGACTTGAGCAACTCAGTTCCGATTGATTTGGTTCGTTGTGATTCGGACTGATTTCCGACACTGATTGATTAGAAATTAGTTTCCGATCAAATCAGTCAAAAATTAGTTGTTCAAGTCAGGCCAAATTAATCGATAATTTCTTTAAACTGTTGAAAATATTCTCAGTCAAACTTTGGAAGTATAACTTTCTATACAAAATCAGCCAAAACTTTATTTGAATACTGGATTTTTCTTTGTATCAGTTAATGGACTTTCAGAAACTATAGAATTTTTGAAGGGTTGCATGCCTTTAAAAAACCAATATTCCGGCAATTTAGATTAACATTTATCTCACGATTCATAAACATAACGTAGAAATTTAAAATGGCAATCGAACGTATTTAGGAAGTCAAAGGCTCAAATATCAAGTTAAATTTTGTGCAAATTTTCTTCTTAATTAATTTTTAAAACTTTTTTTCATTAGTCGAATAGTAAGATCTAACCCAAAAATCCAATTTTTATAAACGAAATTATTTACATTTTCAAAAGTCGCAATGAAATTTCAATTTCGACAGGGAAATTTTTAAGCAACTGCTTTCCCCATGATTAACTGCCCTGACCGGAACTGAAGGCGCTAATCAATCAGGCAAAAATGATAAATATGCAATTCGTATTTCAATCAATCAATCGGCAGTTTTTTAGATAATTCATACATTATTGAAGCAAATTTCAAAGGAAAAAACAAAAAAAAAAATTCTTCCCAACTTTTTTGCAACATATTGACCTTCTCTAATAAAATAATAAATTTGATATAAAATGAAACGATATTGTAATGTTTGAAGGAAACAAAAAGAAGAATCAGGCACCAAAAAAAAAAAAAAAAAAATTGGAGAAAAAAAATTCATGATTCATGATTAAGCGTTTGCATGCGATAATGTCGTTTTGTTTTCTACTTCTTTACTTTTATTTTCATTTCTTTTTTTTTTTTTATTTTCTCCTTCTTCTTCTTCTTCTTCTTCTTTCTTTTTGCATGTTATTGTTCTTTTTTTGTTTTTTCACTTTTGATTAAAATCAATTTAACTGAAGCATGTTTCATTAATCATGTTAACGAAACAAAAATAGCGTGTTTATAATTTGATTTGTTTGTAATTTATGCGTTTGTTTTTGTGTGTTTGTATGTGACTTAATATTATTCAACTTTGAAAGCCGTAATTAAGTTGGCTGAAATGAAATAAAATGAAATATAGATCCAAAAAAAAAAAAAAAAAAAATTTTGCAAAAATATAAGAGTTTTTTTTTCTTGTGTTTTTTGGAAAAGCATTAAAAGTCTTTTGTTGACTACAAAAAAAAAAATGTTTGCCCTGCTTTTTTTTTTGTAATTTCAGTTTTCTTCTTCTTTTTAATATGGTTAACATTTTGTTGTTGCTTTTCCTTGTTTCTTTTATTTTAATTTTTTTTTTTTTTTGCTTAAAATAAATAAACTGAAGTGAAGTGAAGTGAAGTGAAGTGAATGAGATGGCGGCCTCTTTTTTTCTGTGTTTAATGTTTCGTGTGTTTTCTTTTTTTTCCTTCTTATGTTTATTTGCCTGGTTTACTTGTTGGTTTGTTTGTCTTCATTTCATTCACTTCATTTTAGTGGCGTTGATTTTAGTGGCATTAACATGTTGATTGGTAGATATGCCAGTATTTTGTGGCATCATCTAAAGACGTTGAAAATTTTTTTTTCCTTTCATTTCAATGTTATTAATAATGTTACTATTATTATTAGTATTTGTGTTGTTGTTGTTGTTGTTGTTGTTGCTTGTGCTTTTGTTGTTGTTGCTGCTGCTGTTGTTGCTGTTGTTGTTGTTGTTGTTGTTGTTGTTGCTGCTGTTTTGTTTTTAGTAATCTTCAAGCATTGCAAAGCTGTCAAGTTTTGTCGGTTTCTTGAAGTCAAGCCACCTAACAAACAATCAACTAAATATACACACATGCTCATGTATATATATATATATATATATATATATCACACATACACATTTATACATATGTATTAATGTATATATGAAAGTTAATTTTTATAATGAAAGCAGGAAAATCGAAATGATGGCAAAAAACCAAACAACTAACAAATAATTTCACATTTTGTAATGGAATTGTTATTGAAAAATGAAATGTAGACAACAACAATAATAACAATAATAACAAGTAAAAAAAAAAAACAATTCATTATTATGTTAGAATATTAACAGCAACAAAAATACATAACAAAAGTTAACTGAACTTGAACACTTAAATTGTCTTATTGTCTGTCACTCTGTCCAAATGTCTAGGTGTCCGTCTAACATTTCATATAAATATGCTAAAGCAATTGTTAGTAAATTTTATAAAAACAACAACAACACTTTAATAAGAACCAAAAAAAGATTTATGGGAAATAAAAAGGAGAGAAGAATGGAAAAGTATGGGGCCCAAAAAGAAAAAAAAACAAAAGGAAATGTAAGAAGGAGAACTTTTTCCCATTACAATTGAAATGGAAATAAAAACATAAAAAAAAGGGGGAGAAATAAATTTTTAAAGTGATAACAATAGCAAAAAGAAGAAAAGGAAATGACATTAAAAAAAGTATAGAAAACACAAAAACAGCTAAATAAATAAAATTACAAAACTTTAAAGGAAAATTCAGAAAAAAAAATATGTAAATATAACTGAGCTAAAAACAAAAAAAAAATATAAAAATAAAAACAAAATTTTATGTAAAATAAATTTGAATTCATAGATCTACAAGCACCGAAAACATTGCAAATAGCGCTACAATCATGAAAGATGGAAAATTGAAGAAGAAGAAAAAAGAAAAGAAAATAAGAAAAAATTGAAAATGACTGAAATGGAAATGAACTAAATATAAAGAAACCAAAGAAAAAAAAAATATAGAAAAAGAAAATGTGAATTATAAGGCAAAGAGAATGAAGAGACAAAAAAAAATTGCCTTAAAAGTTTAATTTTTTCAAAATAATTGTTATTGTTGTTATGGTTATTGTTGTTGTTATACGTAAAT
This sequence comes from Melophagus ovinus, assembly GCA_023089585.1. Classification (NCBI taxonomy): domain Eukaryota; kingdom Metazoa; phylum Arthropoda; class Insecta; order Diptera; family Hippoboscidae; genus Melophagus; species Melophagus ovinus. Next base: position 8,207,645 of record JAKKIB010000252.1, on the reverse strand, counting down.
AATGGCAATCAATATGACACCTTGCAACAACGTGTTAGATTATTCATCAAAGATAAATGCCATAAAAGTTGCAATGAATAACTAAACTAAACTAAACTAAACTGAACTGAACTGAACTGAATGGAACAACAACAAGAACAACAATAACAATAATAGAACCAACAAATAATAAAAACGACAGACAGCTAACAACAACAACAACAACAACAACAACAACAACAACAACAAGAAGAAGAAGAAGAAGAAGAAGAAGAAGAAGAAGAAGGCAAAATAAGAATGAAGGAAAAGAAAAAGAAGAAGAAGAAGAAGAGCAAATACAATAACAACAATAGTTGAAAAAGAAAAATAGAAAAGTGGAAAAATGCCAGAACGCGTAAATATCTAATAAAATGCAAAAATTTATTCAAAGGAAAAACTAATTTTTAATTTTCCATTTGCAGGCAAACACACAAAAATATTTTTCCATATCAAATAAAAACAAGCGAATCCAAAAAAACAAAATGACAAACCAAAACAAAAAAAAAAACAAAAAAAAAAAACAAAAAAAATAAGCAAATTTAAATTTGTCTATGAGGAAACTTTCTTCGTTACATTCATAACAAATTTTATTGAAAATATAACAAACCAAAGTAAAAATAAACTAATAACCAGGAAAAATAATTTAAACATTTAAATCCCTAAACTTTAAAAAACCAAAAAAAAAAAAAAAAAATTAAGGGCGAAAAAATGTTAACTTTGGTAAAACGTCAAAAATTTGGGTCAGGGAATCCAAATAATGCAGCAAGCTTGGCAAATTTTTCGAATAAACTTCCTCTTTTTTATTTAGCAACATTTAAAAAAATTTGGAACTCTATGGAACGCCATTCTATTAAAAAACCCCAAAAATTTCCATCTACATGCTTTGTCAAGTAAACTTCGATCGATAACGTAAGCAAACCGATCTTAAATCGTTCTTTATTGAAGAAAATGGAATCTACCTTAGAAATTTATTCAAGCGCTTCACATGTCAAAGGAAAAAAATCGAAAACAATTTAAGGATAATTGGAAAAGTACTTTAACTGGGTTAATTTTTAAGTAAATTTTGTAGATTGAAAAACGTGCAAAAAAAAAGTGAAAAAAGATTTTTATAAAAGCAATAAAAACCTCTAAGCCTTTTAATATAAGTGATTTAAGCAGAACAGGATAATAATCCTTGTTTGTTTTTCTTTTTTCATTTTTCTTTTCAAAAAAGGCTATATGATATATTTAAAAAATCCTTAAAAGGATATTTTATAGAAAAGTGAAACATTTTTAAAATGTGACAATACGATAAGTGCACATTATCCTTTTTTTAAATGTTGAGAAATGTTGAAAATAAATTTGTTTGTAAAGGATGCAAAAGGATAATGAATTTTTTTTATTGTTTTTTCGGTTTTTTTTTTTTTGTTTATTTTTAGTATAAATTTGAAGGAAGAAAATTAAAACGCCAAAAGTATATAAAAAAACAAATAAGCAAATTGTTTTTACATTAAGGATAAAATAACGAAGGATTCTTAAATATTTTACATAACAAAACTTAATATAAAAAATAAAGATAATTAAATATTTGGAAAGTAGTATACACAAAACGTATTCAATAATTTTTAGCAGTTTAAAAAAAAAGGATTTTAGAAAAGGTCCTTGTTAAAGGATAAAATCTATTTTTTCTCTGATTTCAATACAAATTAAATTTTTTAAAGTTGATATTGCACAATTTTAACAGATGATTAACTGATCACTTGAAAAAAAAAATAATGCAACAGGATCAAATACTTTTTCGAAAAATGTCTTTTATTAAACTTTTAAAATTCAGAATAAATGTATTTTATGGAAATTAAGAAGGACAAATAGTCATAACATTAAAAGTTGCATGTTACTTAAAATTTTCCTAAATCTAAATGAAAAATTCTTTTGTTAAAGAATTTTTGCAACTAAATTTTCAATATTACTTGAAGTTGGTTTTATTGATTGGTTAAATTTGGCCTTGTTAAATTATTTTTATTATTATTGTTATTACTATTTATGATATTTATAATGAATATCATCACTTGATAACTACCAATCAAAAAAATAAATAAATAACTAAAAAAAAATAAAATAAAATAAAATAAAATAAATAAAAAATGTTCTTTATAGTTCGAAGAAAATTACAAATAATAATAACAATAATTACAACAACAACAAAATTATATGAAAAATATAAACTTTTAAGACACGTGTCCATCTATTTATTTAATGATTATTGATAGAATTTCTCAATTTCTATTCTATTGTATTATTCCCTCAACGCTCGCCCATTTAGTCTATTTTGCTGTCAATTATTTACTCCTTTTTACTCCTTTCTTCCTTTGAATTCCTCTTTTTGTATCATTGTTCAAATATGTTTCAAAAATGTTATGTAACGTACGTTATCTCTACTCTATTCTTTGTTGGCAATTTTGACTTTTATTCATGTTGCTATTGTTATTGTTATTGTTATTGTTATTGTTGTTGGTATTGTTGTTGTTTCTATTACAACATTATTGCTGTCAAATGAAGCTTGTAATGTACTGACATTTGACATGACATTCATTCATTCATTCTTGTCATGTTCCTGTTACTAGTGCTGCTGCTCATGCTGCTGCTGTTGCTGCTGCTGCTGCTGCCGTTGTTGTTGGCATTGCTGCTTGACATAAGTTGAATATAAGTTGCATAAAAGAGACATACAACTTAAACATAAAAAAAAAGTGTTTATTGTTTTTTTTTTTTTTTGTTTATCTCGTTATGCTTTCTTCTACATTCTTCTCTTGCCATCTCACTTACTCATGTACACGTTTTTATGTCAAAATTTCAATTCTTTTAATATTTTTTTCCAAATAAATCAAATATATAAATTGATTTTCATATCGTTCATTTTTTGTTATATTTTTGGCATGCAAATGAAATTTGAAAAATTCATTTATTTCAACATTCCAATTTTAAATATTTGTTATTAAAATAATAAAATTCTTATAGATTGCTTTTTTTTATGAAATCCATAAATTATCTTATGTTGTATCAATTTATCCAAAATTTTGCCTTAAAGAAATAAAAACTGCACTACAAATAAAATTAAACATTTAAATATTTTTAAGTTTTCTAGAGAAATTATGAGATTCATTTGCATCACTTGAGTATTCTCATTTAAATCTAACAAATCAGACTCACGCCTTATTTTCACTAAATTAGGCAAATTTTGTAATTTTGTTTTGATTCTGGCAGAGCAGGTTTTAAAAGTTATTCAGAGTACAATTTTAGAATTTTTAGCAAATTTGATTAATTTAATGTTTATATTTTTTATTGTTGAATACATTTTGTAACCCATATTCTTAATCATGTTACACTTGACATTTGTCAGTTGTCATTTCGCTGTGCGAAGCAGTTTTTAATTTTTACATTTCCATTTTATGATTCTTTATCTCTCTTGTTTATGTTGTACTTTCTGAACCAGTTCACATTTTACTTGGCTTTTCATTTCACTTTTAAATTGAACTTTCTCTTTCTTGTTTAACCCACACTCCTTTTATAGTTTACTTTCTAATTCATTCCGTAATTCTTTATTAAATTTATATTCCAATTCATTTCCATTTCGCTTCTTACACTTTTCCTTACTAGTTACCCTCCCTTAGATAAGGAAGTGTAACTAGCTTATTGTTGACTTTACTTTTCATTTTACTTCACACGGAATCATTGTCTTCTGATTTTGCAACATGAATCTCAATGGCCACCACTTACTTCGAGTCTAAATTCACGTTTTTATTTTAAGATCTCTATTCAGAGCACTTTTTCTTAAGGAGTAGAACCTTTGACAGTTTCATTTAATATGAATTGTGGAGAGAGCAATATACGGCCCCCGCTTCCCCGCTCCTACGCTCCCCGCTCCCCCGCCCCACCAACCAAGTGGGGCGGGTGATCAAGATTTTTATGAAAAGACTTTGGTTTTTGCCCGCACGCTCTGATTATTAAATTTCCTTTTTAAAGATTTCCATTATTTTTATCTTATTTTCTTAAAATGTTTATTATCTATGGAATCGCCCATTTTATATTATTAAAACAGAGTTGAAATGTGTAGCTCTAAAGGAACCGTCATCACGTAATGATTATATTTTTTAATATCCTTTCATTTTGATTATTGTTATTATGATTTCTGTTTTGTTTGGCTTTTCTCCTATTTCTCACTTGAAGTTTCTTTTATTATTATTATTATTGTTATTATTGTTGTTGTTGCTATTGCTATTGTGGTTATTTGTATAGGGCGATGGTAAATTATAATGTAGCGTAACGTATTGAAAGCAGCTGTTTTATGTTTAGTCAGCTAATAATAATAATAATAATAATAATAATAATAGAAACAATAATAATAATGACAACAACGACAATAATATCCATAATAATAATAAAAACAAAACAGCCAAAGTGAAGGCGTAAAAATTTCATATTGTTGCTCCCTTCTTTTCCAAAAAAAAAATATTATGAACGTAAACGATTACAGTAATAATAGAAAAACAACAACAACAACAACAACAACAACAATAATAATAATAATAATAATAATAAATAATACTAACGCAAACAGCAACAATAATATATAGAATTTATATAATAAGCGTTCAAATAATTCATGTATAAAAAAATATTGGGTCATATTAAAAGTATGCACCATCATTTTGGTAAATATGTTAAAGGTTATCAAAGAAATGGCCATGCTAGTCCGATAATATCAAGCGAACATATTTTTGAAGGAGAACCCTTCAGACTACACTTTTTGCGCAGACACCTAAGCAATTTCTCGCTGGTTCATAAAGTCAAGCAAAATATTTGCACTTAAAATGCAAAAGCATGCCAAAAAATCGATGCGATTTTATAAAAAGGATGTTGTGAGTTAGTTTGGAAATCATTACCTTTCGGAAATTTTATTGCTAAAACTTTGCAGTGCCTTTGGGGGGCAATCAGTATCAAAATCCACTTGCTCAACTTAGAGTAGACTCATGTATCAAGGTTAATCGAAACGTCCTCGCGACTGTAACATCGATTAAATTTATAATTGCGGGATTGCCAATTCTTAATTGTTTAAAGGCCTTAGGTGGGCTCTGCACTTACAAAAATTGAACGCTAATAATACGCTAATATCAAAATTTGGGCTTGACGACAAATTAAGATTGAAATTTCATAGATAAACTGAAAGTGAGGGCTTTAAATTGAAAGTATTCATAGTTAAATCAGGAAAAAAATCACATTCAAGTGCATCATCTGGCATTTTATTTATTTTTATTTATCAGCAGCATGTTCGAGACGAATGAATCTCTATCCTGATCTTTCACAAAATGGAAAAGCCAATAAAAAGTAAATTAAGCAGCTTCAGAGGGGCAAAGTTCAGATATACAACACATTTGTATACGTGTGTGTGTGTGTGTGTGTGTGTGTGTACGCATATAACATTTTTGCTATTATTTATACAATGCAAAATAGACAGTCGGATAGACAGCTAAATTGGCAAGCAAAAAGACAGACGGATGGACATTTTTTTCTTTTCAATTTTTTTTTCTTCGTGGAGTAAACGACTTTTATGAGAACAAGATGAAAATACATACAATTTAATCTTTGTATACACACATGTACACACACACACACACACATACACATACATACACACACACGCACACACAAGTGAATGCAACGTCTATATTATTAATGTCATGAATGGATGAGAGAAAATTTATGGCGCGCAAATTTGAATTTATAATGCTACAATGAACCATTCATGTGTATGTGTATGTGTATGTGTATGTGTATGTGTGTCTATATTTATATGCATGTATGTATGTATGTATGTATGTATGTGTATATAATAATAATTATTATAACAGTTGTGCGGTTGTTTATTATTTATTAGTTTTTTTATTTTTCTTTGCCTTCTTTTCTGTAGCATTTTTAATGTTGCTTAACGTGCTGTGTCGGCAACTTTTATGTTAATATATCTATATATATATATATATATATATATGTATATAAATTTGTTGTTGTTGTTCTCATTTTTGTTTTATTTTCTCTTTTTTTATTTTTTATTTTTTTTGTGAATATAAAATACGGAGTGGCGCACTATTTATCTTAGAATTCATGAATTATCGTTAAACTTATCGCTTATTTTTCTTCTTCTTCTTCTTCTTAATCTTTAACTTCTTTTTTGGTTGCACACACATAAAAACGCACATAAAGCCTGTTTCATATGAAATGTACGCGTACTTATTTTATTTTTTAGTGTTACAATTTATTCTTGGCAAATTACAACAACAACTAAAGCATCAATAAAAAAAAAAATGTTGACGATGGCAACGTTGAAGTCGTTTATTGATACAAATATTTCAAATGACTTTTGTTTTCCAGTTTCAAAAAATATTTAAACAGTTAAAGGAAAAGTGATTTTAATGGCGAGAGAAGCAAAAAATGAAAGACAGTGATAGATAATGTAAGAGAGAGAAGCAAGACGGGAAATTTTGAAATTTGAAATTATTTTTTATAAATATTCTTTTTCGTATATATAAATTCATCATAAAAATTGATTATAAAAATTTTTATTAAAATAATATCGCCTCAAAAATTTTAACAGAATTTTTTAAATGCTAAATCATTTCTATTAAAAAATTATACCGTTAGATGTATGTTAGATTTTAAAGATGTAGTCATTTTTCAAGAGATTCAAACTTTTTTCATAAATAGATCTTAATCTGTTTATTTGTTCGATCATTCGTTTGGCCATTCAGCCTTTTGTCCCTACAACTTGGCTGAATGAAATCGCTTCATGATTTTTTTGTTAATGGTGCATCGATATTTTAAGAAATATTTTAATAATTTTCACTTTCAAGAAGTGTTTAGGTTTTAAAGGTGAAGATGATTAAAAATAACAAGAAACGGATCACTGTTCAGGAAATTTTCCATGTAGAGGGTTATTTTGGTAGAAGAACAAGGAGCCGCTTAAAATTGCTTAATATTTTTTTTTTTTTTTTTGAAAAAGTGACTTCAAGAGATTTTTCATGTAAAGAGTTATTTTATTAGAAAAACAAACTTATTGTAATTTTTCTCGTTGGTAGATATTCGAGATAATTTTTAAAAATATTTTTACATATTTTTAATTAATTTTTTAGGTTTGCAAGTCTTCCCAATAAAAAATTTTATGGGGAATAGGGCATTTTTAATTCGCAAGAGATTGCTTATAATTTTATTAGGCATATTTAAAAACTAAAAAAAAGTGCATATAAGGAAATTGAGAGATGAGATTGGAAAAGAAAGAAATTTATTCTGAAATTATGCTCCTTATAGATTTCGGTCACGTTCATGCCATAGAAATAATATATTAATGTAGAACAACAGCAACAACAACAAAACAATTTAATTATGTGTACATAAATATTCATGTTTATATATATAAAAATATGATGCATACATTTTTAAATAAACAAAGCAAACAATTTATTGTTTGTAACTTTATCATTAATAACAAAAAAAGAACACATTTTTTCCATATTTTTGATTGCAACTATTGTTTTTATTATTATTATTATTATTATTATTATTATTATTATTATTATTGTTGTTGTTGTTGTTCATTTTAGTTGAAATTTATACCGATATCATAAGATCAAATTGCTCTATAAATTGTATAAGATCTTTATGGCGGCATATGTGTGAATGCAAAACAAATAGTGAAAAAAAGAGACAGAGAGGCAGAGAGAGTTAGATAAAGTGAACGATATATTCAAATTTGTTACTAGAAAATATCTTCTTCTTCAGCTTCTTTATATTCTTCTTCTTCTTCTTCCTATTACTTTCAACGGCTACAATCATAAATAGAAAATCCTAAAATATGAGTATAAGCTGATTAAAGTCATAGGAAAACAAAAAAAAAAAAAAAGAAAAACCAATTTACAACAATAATAATAAAATGGAATAGAACAAAATATAGGAAGAAATTTCAATATTAAATGTTATCATATCTATGCCGAAATAAGTATTTTATTGCTTCCCCACTACTGATTCTTAAATTTATATTGCAACTTTTTGATTTGTACTCCCTAAATAACTGTGAAAATGATTTTCTATTATCAAGTTTAAAAAAATATTTTATCTTTCCAAAAACAATCAAATTAGCGCCCTCTAGTGAGAATATTTTTAAATACTTTCTTGCCAAGTTGCATGTTTTCTAAAATATTTTAAAATTGTCTTACTCATAGGAGATAGTTTTTCAGGACTTTATAAATCCTTAATTTCATTGAAATTGATTCAAGTTGGACTCAAATTGGCCAAAAAAGTATTAACATAAAATATATGAAGATTTTTTTTTCAACAAAAAATGGGTCAACTAAATTGAACGATTCATTTGGAGTTAAGCATACTTTATATTACAAATAATGTAGGATACAGGAATATTCGGTGTGTAATGAAGAACATAGTTCGAAAATTTTATTCCGACTAAACATGTCAAAAGGAATTGTATTTCAATGTATAACAAAGTAAGGGAATTATATTTGTTTTGGGACCAACTTTTGAATACCCACCATACTTAAAATCATGATATTATGGTTCAGAGAGCTTGTTACAGCTTTTCAGTAGTAAAGAGAAAATGTAAACATAAAAAAATTAAAATTTGGTATTGTAGGCGTGGCCTATGTACACAATTAGAGACCAATAGTCTCTCTATTTATAGAAAAGTTGTAGCTTTTTATCTTTTTTATAAATTGTCCTTAAAAAATCTGAGATGTTCTTAGTTTAAGTTGTCCTATGGGCGTGTTGATGGAACAATTTCGCTCATTTTTAATGTCAAGCTGTTTGCAAGTAGTTTTGATGTCCATGCAAAATTTGAGCTCGATAACTAATTTTTGTTTTTACAACCAGGAGCATCTTAAAAACACATTGACAGACGAATAGACGGACAGACAGACAGATAGACATATATACATACATATAATTTGTAAAGTCTTCGACATTGTTTTTTTTTTTTGATGTTACAAACATAATGACAAAATGAATATACCCCCAAACCTCTGGGTGGCAATTTCTATTCATCAAAATCATAAAACAATGACAGCATCCTGAAAAAAATATTAGCAAAATAAACAAAATAAAAATAAATTGAAAATTCTAACGAGTTGATTTTCATTATCGACACATTTTTATTATATTGGATTAATTAGTAATAAGAGAATTACTAATGTCATCATCATTATCATTATCATTATCATTATCATTATCATTAATATTATTATTATTGATCATAATTTTGTTGTTTGCTTTCCTAAAAAATAAATGCCATTTTTTTTTTAATATCAGTAAATATTAATAAATTATATAACACATTTATAATGAATTTATATTTGGCGGCTTATCAATTATAAATTATTACATTTTCAACTTTTAATTTATTTGATTTTATTTTTTTCTTTTTTTTTTTTATAATAATAATTAGAATGATTTTGTTCGTTTGGTCAACGACATAGCGACATAGCGTCAATGCATTTTTATTGAATTGTTTGATTAGTTATTTTCTTGGATATGTCAAATAATGCACACATATATCGTAAATTTACCAACATTGACAGCTGTCAAATTGACATGTATATATAATTAGGCAAACTGTTCATATTTCAATGGTTTAAATTCCTTAAAACTTATACAATAATTCTAGAAAATAAATGTATCTGATGGAATTATTTTTAATTTGTATAAACAATTTTATATTAGAATGAATGTCTGTACTGTTTGATAAATGTTCAAAGTCGAAAGTCCAATAAAACTAAGAAGGAAATTTTTCTAATAGATTTGTTGTAATTTTATTGTTGTTGGTATTATTTGTTGCCATTGTTGTTCAAGCCTAACATAAAATTTAGATTAAATTTCCTTCGGCGACTTCTTCTTCTACTAAACTAATTTCTTCCATTATAAAACATTTAAAATAAAGTGATGACAGTGAAAAAGATAAACAGTAGAAGAAGTAGAGACGGAGGCATAAACAAAAGCACAGACATAGATATAGATATAGATATAGATATAGATATAGATATAGATATAATTACGGACAGACAGTTAAAGAGGTGGACTTTATAAATTGACATATTTATTTATTTATTTATTTATTTATTATATTGACATCAATACAATACTGATTTAAATGGCGCCATTAGACACTTAACAATTTATTGATTGTAATCTACAAGAAACCAAAGACATTACTTACTATTTTTATATAAATATACATATCAATATTTGTTTGAGAGAAATCAGTTAAATCAGATAAAAGATAAATTTAATTTTTTTTTTTATGATCTTTTCTTCAAGTTAATGTTTTTCTTTTTCTACGCAATTACCTGGAATCTAAATTGATCATAGCAAATAATAAAGTTGTACCTAAAATGCTTGAATAAATATTTAATCAAAATATCGAGCATAATACTTTTAAATAGTTAAAATTTTAACATTTTTAGTTTCTCGGAAATATATAAAAGATTTCTGATAAAAGAATGAAGTTATTTATTTAATTTAAAGTTTGATACCACTAAAGATGTTTGCTTAAAACTTTTTATATATAAAATAATAAATTTTAGAAGAAAAAATTCATTTCACTTCTACGTTTAGATAATGTGATTGGTTTTTCCTAAAAAAACTGAAAAATTTGTCAAAATTTTAAATAAGTTAGATTGAAATATAAATGAAATGAATAGAATTAGATTTTCATAATTATAAATCAATGAAGTTTTATTTAGAATGAAGTCCATAATCATCTACTGTAGATTTTTGGTAAAAATTCAAAAAAATTTCTATCACTTAAACTGTTCAAATTTTTAATTTATGTTAAATGTAAATATCAAATAGAATTAGTCTGTAAATTTGAAAATTTGGCAACACAGCAAAAAATTAGAAAATGTTGGAATTTGAAAATATGACAACATGGCATAGTTTTGATTGAAATTTGGAAATTTGACAATAAAGCAAAAAATGTCTGATATATTTATAAACGAAATTTGGAAATTTGTCAACAATGCAAATAATTAAAAAAAAATGGTAAGAAAAAAATGTTTCTAGTGTGATATCAACGTTTTTTTTTAGAACTAGAAAAAATTTCAATTAAATTTCCAAATCTCTTTAATTTATTAAGCATTCTTTGATTATTTGATTTCAAATCATTTCATTTAATTGAAAATTTGGCAACTCTGTAAACAAATTATCATCCTTTTTTTTTTGTTGTTTAAAAAAAAATCAAGTGGAAGAAATAAATTGATTACATACCGCATTTGGTGCCGTTAAATAATCCGGCCTTAAATATTGATTGCTGGATTGCAGCATTTTATTATAATTTGTTAAATCCACTTTGAGGCCGTTAAATGGTATAAACCACCGCCGCGTAATAATGTATCTAGAGATTATAAAATTTTTTCTTATATATCTTTTTTAAAGTAAAATTTGGCAACTCTATTGAAATTCAGTGCGACACGTTTTAACTAATTTCTTTGCTTTTCTTTTCTTGTATTTTTATAATGTTTCTTTGCTGTTGGTAATTTAAAGAAAATATTGCTTCTTTTTATGCTTTCTTCTACAAGGCGCTCTTTTTTTCACTATCTCTCTTATTTAGTTATCTCAATCAGTAATAAGTGAGAGTAATGTTGTTATTCAACTAAAAGTAATATGCTTTAAAACAGAAGAGAAATAATCTTGTGTAGGAAAGTATCTGAAAAACTTGTAACTTATTTTTTTTTACTTTTTTCTTACTAGAAGTTAAATAAGAGAGATGGAGAAAAATGTTAAATGAGTAAAACAAAAAAAAAAAAGGAAAGATTTGTATACGGAGAATTAATAATGCACTAATACAATGATATGAAAGGAAAAGCATGCTATTTGTATTTTTTTATATATACAAATCAATTTATATTTTATTATTAATTTGTTGCGATTACAGTACAATCGTTAAAAGCTGATGATTTGTTTGTTATTATTATTATTGTAACATTTTTTTTTAATTTATCCATTTCTCTCTTAAATATATTATTATTGTTATTATTATTAATTTATGCGCTGCTAATTGCCAAAGTGAATCAATAATTTATAATTTATTTTAATTAGTTTGCCAGACGCAATCATAAATCGAAATGAGATAAAATGAATATGTCTAACCCCGGCCCAATCACTAACAAAACACTAACAAAATCAACATACACACACGCGCACACACACACCCAAACAACTTTAAATGTATATGAGTTGTTGTTATTGTGGTTGTTGCTGTTGTTGTCGATATTATTGTTTAGCGATCATTTATAATGAAATGTTTGGCATATTCAATTTTTTTGCCTTTTTCTTTGCTTTTCAATTAATTTTTGCTTTTTATTGCCGCTGCCAATGTCTCTGCCACTATCGCTGCTGTTGCTGCTGTTACTGCTGCAACTGTTATTGTTGTAGTAATCAATTTGATATTCAAATTTATTTATTTTTTATTATGACTCGCATTTTTTCATCCATGTGTGTGCGTGTGTGTGTGTGTGTGTGTGTGTGTGTATTTTACACATAAATTAATTCATAAACATTTGAACTAGTTTGCATCGATTTTGTTTTTATTATTATTAAACAATTTTTTCTCTCCTTTTTTTATTTTTGTGTTATTTATTGCTCTCGTTAATAAAAATCAAAATTCACCATAATCAATAAATATAAAATTTTTATGCTTCACATTTTTTGAATTTTAAATATATAAAGTTTTTTCTTTCAATTTTTACTTTAAAAAAAATTTATTTGTAGAATTTCTTTTTTTAGCGAAAATGGAGGAAGGAGAAGTTTTTTTGTTTTGAAGAAATATAAATTTAATAAAAAATAGATAAATTATTATTATTATTGTAATTATTGTTGTTGTTATTGAAATTAATTAAAGCGAGCGTCTTTTTATAAAAATCTGTTAATTAAAAAGTGTCGTCGACTTTGTCTTGCCTTTTAGTGACTTTAATTTGCAATGGCTTTTTCCCTCTTAATTTTCCTAATTTTTAATTTAATTTTTTTAATTTTCTTAATTTTTTTTTATTATTTTTTTAAAGAAATTTCCTGCTATATCTTTCGGTTGTAGCAATTTATTTAATAATTTTAAGAAATTTGCAATTTTTATAAATTTCTTTATTTTTTATTTTTTTTTTATTTTCAATTCGATTCATCTCTTGTTTTTTTTATCAGATATTTGTTCCACTTTACTTATTAGACCACCTAATATATGTAATTCCTATATCCAATGTGTGTGTGTGTGTGTGTGTGTGTGTGTGTGTTTTGTGCATTGTTTGAGTATGGCGAATGTGCATGTTTCAATTGTTGATGTGCTTTTGCTGTGTCGATGGTTAACCTGCGGTTTTGCGGTATGTTTAACAATAATAATGATAATAATAATAACAATAAGAACAACAATGACAATAATAATAGTAACCTCAATAAATTACTAAAACCAAGCAAATGAAACGAAATGAAAAAATGAAAAAGAAGTAGAAGAAAATATGGCAAGCAGCTGCTTAACAAAAATATGAAATTTTGAATGAATGAAATAAACAGAAAGACAGACGGAGGTACAGTTTATAGTTAAGTTAGTCAGTCAGCCCTACGAAAATTAGTTGAATGAAAGAACAATAATGAGATCAGTGTTTAGTTCGTTTTCAATTGAAAAAATTGAGAAGAAATTACAGTGAGAGAATGAAAAAAGAGAGAAAGAAAGAGAGATATTGTGAGCTGAAGAAAGTTAGATGGATAAATTTTTACTATTCAATTTTCATATTTTATCTTTTTTTGTTCATTTTACTATGTCTTGTTGTTATTGTTGTTGTTTTATCTAACACATAGACAAAGCATGAGACCAAGAGAGAGAGAGAGAGAGAGAGAGAGAGAGAGAGAGGGAAAAAGGCAGAGATAAAGCTTATTAGTTAGAGGGCAAAGTAGAGGCGAATATGACCGGTAAATGTATAATAAGAAAGCAAAAGCAAAAAAAACTAAAAAAAAATTATTATGAATTTTATGCCATTAATAATGCAATTTAGCAATAAATCTTATTGCTCATTTGTTGTTGTTGCTCATTGTTTGTTGTGCTTATGTGATTATTTTTATTCGCATTTGTTTCTATTGCTATTGTTTTTTGTTGTTATTGTTGCACACCATTAAAAAATAATTTATGAGTTATTTATAAGATCGAAATTTTATAGGAAAAAAAATTTATACAATTTTTATTTTCATTTATTTTTGTTCATTTTTTTTCGTGTTTTCTTTTTTTTTTTTTTTGATTAAAATTTATTATTTTATAATTTATGTGAATACATTTTTTGTTTAAAATTATTTTTTCTAAATTTCATTTTGTGCTTTTCCTCTCGTTTGCTTTTTATTATTCGCTCATAAATAATTCCTGTGGGTGTTGAATTATTTTTCTTCTGCGTTTTTCGTTTTTTTCTTTTAATTTTTTTGTCTTTTAATTTGGCTCTCCATAAATTAATTAAAATATTAAACATTTTTTTTGTTTATTCACTTTAAATAATTTTTTTTGGGTTTGTTTCATCATTAATTTTAATTTTAGTATTTTATTTTATCATGGGAATACATTAATTTTTTACCTTTAAGCTATAAATTATTGTCAGTAGATTGTAATCTATTAAAGTATGCAATTTAATAGGTTGTTTAAAAAGTTTGCAGTATAGAAAATGGCATGAAATGTAGCAAAAAAAATGGTTAAAAATTATTAAAAATTAATAAAAAGTTCGTAACGTTGTGCTTTAAACTTATGAGAACTTTTTAGTGTAATGAAAGTTAATCGTATTAAGAATATTTAGCTTTGTCTATTTCACTCTCTTACAGTTACAATACTAACAAAGTTTCTCTTAGTTAACGGTATTTTTCTCCTCCCTCGTTTGATCTAAATAGTTATTTAACACTTTAGTTAATGCTTTCCTATTTCTTTGATCTCTTACTCAGCGATTTTTTTAATATAATAATTCACCAATTTAATGGCAAATTTTAATAATTCAGTTTAATATGAGCAAGAATCCTACAAATGGTTTAATCTGATCTAAACGGGTCGTAATCATATTTAATATCGGAACATCATTCTTAGTGAATTTTCCTTTTTTTATGATACATTTAGAGGGTCGATGGATACAAAATACCAAATAAGTTGTTTAGAAAAATCTATGCTTTAGCTAAATTAGTTTAAAAAGTTAGACTTGTCCAAGCCATATTTGTCAACGCTTTCTTCCAGAAATATAAGAAATTCAAAGTCTTATGTGAATTGAGCTAATAATACTAAGCCCGTAGTGGAGACATGCAGCAACTAATTTGTAACTTAAGAAAAACTGTAAAAACTTGAAGCGGAATCTTGTTGCTCAAATGTTTGTTTCCAAGGGAGAGGTACAAAGTTAGAGACATCCAATTAATTGAATTTTTGGTGGCATTTCATACTTTAAACTAAGTCGAGAAAATGTGAGCTTGGCGGATTTGAGAATTATAACGGTATAACAAAAAACGACCAAAAAACGACAAAAAATCGCTTTTCGAAGAATCTCTCTCTCTACCTCTCAACTTCGCTCTCATTCACTCTCTCTCTTTCTCGCACTCGGCAAAGTTTTGCAAGGGTTTTACAAAAATTGACATTTTTCTTATTAATTAAGCGAAAAATTATAACTTTTATTAAATTCCTTTATTTGTTTATTAATTCGTAAATTTGATTTTAAAATTCGATTTTTATTATTTTATTGTTTGTATTAAATGAAAATAAAAAGTAAAAACTCCGTCGGTTTTGCAAAAATTTTCCATTAAATAAAAATTAAATCGATATTTAAGTAAATTTTTCCTTAATTATTGTAGATTTCTACCAAAAAAAATATATTTTTATAATATTTTGGATAAAAAATTATGACTAACACTTTTCAATATTTCTTAGTTTTTTTTTTCCAATAATTAAAATTTTAAAATTATTTTTGCTTGAAATAATTTTTAGCTTGTCAAAAAAATTTTTTTTATTTTTTGTTACTGAATTTAAATTAATAACTTTTGTATTAATTATTCACTTATTTTTCTAAATTACTAATTTTTCTCTGTGTTATATTTTCTTTATTTTTTATTATTATTATTTTTATTATTATTATTATTTTTTTTGGGGGGATACGTTTTAACCCGCTTATTGCGCTATTTACGTGTGTAATAACAAAATACGACTAAACGACCAACAAAGTCTGTATCAATAACAAAAAAACAAAACAAAAAAGAAAAACAGGCAAAACAAACAAACAGAAACAGAAACAGAAACAAAAGCAAAAAAAACACAATAAGAATAACAGAATAACAAAATAACAGAAGTTAAAACAGTACAGAACAAAATCAGTATGAAATATAACACGCAAGTACATGTAAAGAAATATATAAAAATGCAGAAAGACCAAAAACAAATACAAATAATATGAACATGAAAACAAATAAATGTACACGCAACATTCAATCATCCATTATGCGTTCTTATCCATGCGTGTATGCTTAAATAATATTTTATGTATTTATTTTATGTGGCATACACAATATAACACACAATACAACACACAATTCAACAACTAGACGCTCGTTATTTTTCATTTTTACTTTTTTGCATTTTTTGTGCTTTTTTTTGCAATCACCAGAAATAATGTTTACACAACATGTATGAGATATTATCGATGCGTTTGTAGCAACAGCAAATATATAACTGACATTCTGTTATTCTGGCCAGAGTTGCCAATTTTTCATCTGTGCCTTCTCTTATTTATTTACTTTTTTTGTATTTGTTTTTCGTTTTGCATTTGTTTCTCTACACATTGCTTAACATTTAGTTTGTTTGCTTGATCTCCAAAGAAAAGAGTATGAATGAAATTGCTAACAAGAGACGAAGTTATAAAGAGAGAGAGATAGAGAGCGGGAGAGAATTGCTAGAAATGAGAGAGAAATGTGCAAAAAAATATGAGAACTAAGCCATATGAATATTAATATTTCAACAAGTGTTGCAAATTCATTCTCTATTTCTGTTCAAACTATCTCTCTGCTTTGCGGTAGCCATATTAATATTTGCAATTTATACTTTTCTATTCTGATTAATTGCTATTATCCTCTCTTCTTAATATCATTTACTCTCTACCTATATATGAAATTTTAAAAACCTGTTTAACTCATTTTTGTTTTATTTTTTAAGAAATTTACATGGCGCTCACTATATAAAAAACACTGTGAAAGTGTTTCAAGAGAATTCGTCTCTCTTTTTTTCTTTAATAATTTCTCTCACAAGGAGAGATATTATGAAAAAGAATTTTTATACAATAAAATAATTGGCAGTTATAATATGGCTCAGAGAAACTATCATATAATATATCACTAGCATGTTTGGCATTATTAGTTAAATTTTCCGAGGACATTTGAAGATGTTTACAATCTTATCTTAGAGATGTCGCAGGGATTTACTGTCGCACTGGTAATTTCGAAATCTAAAGCGAGAGATGGATCCATAAAAAGCTTTACTTCACTTTCATTTATTTACAACAATCTAAGTATTTCATGTGACAGAGAATTCTATTTCGAAATTTGTTTACTATGCAGTTAATGAAAAACTTTGGTAAGCACCAATGAAATTTTTCTATATGAAGTTTATATTGACGGATTTATTTATCTGAAAATTTATATCAAAATTTTGAATAAAAGATACATATAAAATTTCTATAAATGCCATTTAAGAAAAGCTCTAAAAAATTTAAATGTTTCTATCTAAAATTGTGATTGGACTTTTAAAATTATAATTTATAAATAAATCGAGATTAAATTATTCCATGTATGAACATAATTTATTGAGTGACGTAAAAGACGTAACATGAATTAAAAAAATTTTTTTAACAAAAATTACATTTTCCAGTTAACATATTTTCAGCCCGCTTTCATTTTCAATAATCATTAATCATCATTATGACAGAATGCGGTAGCCGCCGCGTTAATGGTTGTCATAAAATCAACAATTTTTCATATGCAACATAACTAACGGTCATTTATTACAAAAAAAAAAAAATAATAATTCGTTTGGTCAGGAGCAGGAGAACCGATAAATAAAATAGAACATTGAAATTGTAGTCGTCGTTAAAGAGGATGAAGAGAGAGTGGAAAAGTAGTAGAAGAAAAAGTAGAAGAAGAAGAAGAATAAGAATGCTACTGCCAGCTACTGAATGCTTATTGTTGCTGCCGCCATCAACATCACCCATCACCTATCATCATCACCATCGTCATTCAACATGTCAACAAAACGTAAAACCAAAAACAAAAAAACAAAGAAATAAAAAAAAAGAAGAAAAACAAGCCACACAAAACAACACAACCAGAAAGAAGAAAAAAATATAAAATAGAAAACTAAAAATGAACAACATGCAGTGTCATCTAATACAAAATGACATGGGCAGAGAATGAGAATGGCAGCAACAACAGGAACAACAACAACAGTATAGATGACAGTAAAATAAAACTGAAATGAATGATATACAAATTAAAAAAAAAAGGAAAAAAAAACAAGAAGAATAAGAAGAAAAAGAAAAATACATCGCAAGAAAAAGATATAAAAGCGTCGGCAAGAAGGCAACATCAAATGTTATAATTTCAAGTATTCAAGTGTGTGACAACAGTTGCTGTTGTCATATATTTTCATAAGCATATATTTGAGAGTAAAAATTCAGTCTGTCCATATCACTTTTACTAGGTCTTTTATTCATCTTTTTGTTTCGTTTAGCGCTCTGAAATTTACTTTTCGTTTTTTTATTTTATTTTTTGTTTATTTTGTTTTTTTTTTTAGTTTTTTAGCTTTTTAGTGCCTTTAATTCTAATGTTACGCTACAGGAATATCTTCTACAATCATTTGCGCTGGTAAATTCGCACTTATGTTGTGCGCTTGTTTCAATGTAACAATTTCTCGTTGTGAATTTTTGTATCAGCTTCTCTTTTTTGTAATCTGCACTATAATTCTGGGTACATTTAAATTCGCGTAGATTATTTCTAAAAAAAAAAAAAACAAAAACACGAGATGAAAGGTGGACTTATCGATTTAGATATTTTATGTTAATATAAATTTAGTAATTTTTTAAGAACTTAAGATAATTTGCTTACGAATAAAGGCTGAGTATCAAAATTTAAGGTATCGAATTTCTTTTATGATCTCACTTTTCAGTATGATGCAGATTAAAAAATTTTCAGTTGGAAGTTTGGGCAAACACCTTCCATTTATATTGAAATTTTAATTCAATGAGGATCAAAACTTAAAATACTATTCAAAACTATCAATCAAAAAACGGTTGGGCCTTTCTATGGTCAAATGTATAGAATTTTCAAATATCTATTATGACAATTGCTATAAAATTGGTCCAGAATTATTTCAGAATTGGTGCAGAATTGGTTCAGAATTGATTCCGAATTGATTCAGAATTGATTTAGAATTGGTTCAGAATTGATTTAGAATTGGTTCAGAATTGGTTCAGATTTGATTCCGAATTGGTCCAGAATTGGTTCAGAATTGGCCTAGAATTGGCCTAGAATTAGTTCAGAATTAGTTCAGAATTGATTCTTAATTGTTTCAGAATTGGTCTAGAATTAGTTCAGAATTACTTCCGAATTGGTTCAGAATTGATTCCGAATTGATTCAGAATTGATTCTGAATTAATTCAAAATTAGTTAAGAATTGGTTCAGAAATGCTTCCGAATTGGTTCAAAATTAGTTCGGAATTAGTGTCAGTGTAACAAGTTTCGTATTTATCCTAGAGATTGCGTTATTTTTTGTGGCTGGTTAAATTTTATTTGTTTTAATAAATTTTTTCATAATTTATCTTTGTAAGTGAAATTTTTTTTCTACATAAAAATACGCATGATTATATTCGGCTTCCTTTTTTTTGCGTAAAATCAAAAGCATGCAAATGTTTTATAATTATGATAAATGTCAACAGTTGTCCGGAAGTTGCAACTAGTTGATAAATTGACAGCAATAATTTTTATGTTTTTGAGTTTTTTTTTTTATGAGTATGTCTGTGTGTGTGTTTGTATATTTTGATACGATCTTTAATATAAAGTCATTAATTATTTTATATAAATTTTTATGTAAAAGTGAAAAAAAAGAAAATTAAAAAAAACAAAGGTTTTACATAAAAAATTTACATTTTTTTTATTTATGAATGCATGTAAATTGGAATAGAATTAATGATATGAAAAAGGAAATTGGCAATAAAGAAAATGGAAAAAAATTGTTTTAAAAGAATTGCCTTTCTTTTATTTCATAAACTGCATGAGAATTAGTTGTCAATGAATTGAAATTTTACATTTGAAACAATAACAATTGCGAATATTACAATGATTCAATTGGATTGAGATTTAAGAAGGAAATTTTTATATTAGAAAAAATTTTTTTCACGTTTAAATCGTCGATCACGTCGATCGATTTTTAAAAAAAAATTTTTTTTTTAAATTTTACTTTTATATGTTCATTTAGGTTTAAAAAGAGAGACTTTAAGAGAGAAAGAAAAAGGCTTTTATTTTAGAGTCAGTTCCCTAAAAGAAATTGTAGCAAGAATCTACATTTTAGATAATTTTTACTCAAGTCCCTTTAGCATTTATCATGGAGTTCCTTATTTTTACCTTTTGTTATTGTAAAATAAAAAACATGTAAAAAATATTTTGGCAAACTAATCCATTAAATTTGAATGCCATAGAAAGTTTTATTGAAGTTTGCCAGAATAAAATCTGGGCCATTAATTTCAATTTTCCTTGGGAAATTTTTAAAAATTAACTTCTTGTCAACGTTTGAAAAAAAAGTTCTTTTTTATATACCGCCTACTTCCACACTTTCTCGGCTCATCTTTCTCCAAGTTTCAATTTGATCCAATACATTCGATTGCCAGCCTAAATTGAAATTAAAAATTAAGTGGCCTTAAATATATTTTGTATGTGTCTGTGTAATGCTCACCCTTCTGTATAATTTGTTTTATAAACTAAATAGCCATTGCATTAGGGGCTTAAAGTACTATTCCTCTGATACGATGCATGAGTCCATGTAAGTCATTTTATCGTTATAGCTACTCAAACAACTTTTTTTTAAGCATTTGTATGGATGCAGATACATTTTAATATTTTCCTAAATTTGCTCTAAATTTTAAATGTTATAAACTATGAACGTGTACGATTTGTGGTGGATAGACTCTATTGGCTCAGTAAAGTGGATAGATTTACGTTAAGTACAAATTATCCAACGTTTTGTCTTTTAAAATAATAAAATCGGCCAATTTAAAAAAGTAGCTTTAAATAAAATAGGAAATAGATGATTTTTTTTTTTTTTTTTTTTTTTTTTTTTTTGGTAAACATTAAGGAATCGACATGAATTGAAATGCTAAGAATTCTATTCAATTAACTTGTTTAAGAAATTTGAAAATTTAATTCCACAGTTCAGTGTAAGTTGTGGCAAACTTTGGCCAAGTAAAATCCCATTTTTTATATTAATTTATATTTTATAAAAAATTGACAAGAATTTCATGTCATGTCATGATTTATCGAATAAGTAAAAAGTTTTAATTTTTAAGAAAAGTTATCTCTTTCACAACAAGTTAGAGATTTCATTGAAAGCTGAAAAAAATGCTTCAAATATCTTATTATTTCGAAACAACTTTTTCGCAATTATTTTGAATGTTCTTGAAGTATTTTTTTTTTTTTTTGTTAAATATTTATGCTAAAATCCCCATACGTTCGCTGTGAATAAAAATCTGAGCAGAAACTTATACCAAATTGTTGAATTTAACAAATCATAATGATGTGAATCTGAAATCATTTAATCGGTCAATCATATCTCAAAGCACTCAACAATGTCACAAGATTTATTTAATGTCATAAAATTAAATTCAAATTGAAGCAAATATGGCAAATAATAACTCAAGAAAGTGTAAATAAAAAAAAAACGTAAAAAGAGCAAAAAATTTATATGTAATCAAAACTAATTAAAAGAAGTAAATGAAATGAATTTTTATGATAAAGCGATAGCATTTCGTAATGGAAGTGGTGATTGGCATTATCTGATTGTAAAAGGTCAATATTTTCTTGGACTTGAAAGAAATTTTACATGCTACTGTTAACTTAATTTTTATATATAAAATTATAATCGAAATATTTTTCTACATAAAAAAGGAATTTTTTTTTGTATTTTGTATGTTTTACTAAAAAAAGAAAAATCAATGTTTTATCAAGCATTAAGTGACCACAAAAATTTACATGAAATCTTGTTCAAACAAACAACAAAAACAACTTGAAAAAAAAACAATAGCAACAACAACAATAATAATAATAATAATAATAATAATAATAATAAAAAAAAATAGTAATAAAAATAAAATAGAAATTGTCTCGCTTCCCTCGTTTACTTTTATTTAGACTTTCTCTTAATTCATCTTTTCCTCTCTCATGATTTTATGCTGTTTTTTCCATTTTTTTTTTTAAATTCATCATTCAATGATTTAATGGCATACTCATTTTATCATAACGCTTGCAACGCTCTAATGGGAAACGTTAATGATTCTATAAAATCAGATCATCTTTAAAATTAAAATCTATTTAGATATTTTGGAGCACGTTGGCACTTTTCTATTCAGATTCCTATTGTGATATCATTTTTAAATTAGCCAGTTGTACTGGAAAATTTCTATAGAATGATGGATATTGAAAATGGATAAAATTGATTGACATATGTGTCCATAATAAAGTATGAACTACTTTTCAAGAAAAATATTTAAAATTTTCTAAATAATATTTTCAAAGTGTCATTAAAATACCAAAGAAAGGTTTTACAGTTATGTGGGCCAATTTTTTTGAAAGTTTTGTTATATCAAGTTTTCCGGTCATTCTTTGTGAATTATGATGTTTTTTTCACTGCTTAAACTTTTTATGTCAATTCTGGAAAATTTAATTGAAAGAATTTGACAGACTGACTTTTCATTAAGGCCATCGATTGAATATAACTTTCTGAAACTTAAAATGTAGATCTAAGTGTGAGATATCGGACAATTTGTCTTCTTAAATGCCTTAGACTTAATGTAGCGTATTTAGTGAACACCGCAGATCATCTGTAAAGTTTATGGTATTTGGCTTATTTTTTTTTTTTTTTTGAAATTATTTCATTTTTGATGCCATTGTTGGTTTTTTAGTATGTTGTTGCTGTTGTTGTGTTTCTACAATGCTCGCTTTTCATTTATAAGGTGTGTATTTTGATTGTGGCGTCTGGATGATAAAATATTTTTATATTCATTTATTTTTTTTATTTTTTTTTTTTTTGGGAAGCTTATTTGTTTGATGCGTGTGTAGATTTTGTGTAAAGTGCAAGCAACAGAAATCGCTTGTAACATAAATGTAAATGAAAAAGTTCAGTAAAAGTCATAAACTTTAACATTTACTGGCAGTTTGATGACTCTGTTGGCTGGTTGTTGGTTACCGGTTGCTGGTTGTTGGTTGTTGGTTGTTGGTTGTCGGTTGCAGTTTTCTATTTTTATTGTTATTGTTTTTATTATTCTATTTTTCATCTCTATCTTTTGTTTATCTATCTTATTCTAACTTATTCTTGAAAATTAATTGAACTTTCCCTCGTTTTTGTTTGTAATTGTTGCATTGGTTGTTGTTGTTGTTGTTATTATTATTGTTGAATTTTAACATTCTCATCTCATTGATATATAAAAATCTCATAATCACATTTAAGCGACATATTTTCATTGTGGGCTTTAGTTTTATTTGATAAATTAAGTCAAAATTTCACTTTTGACATTAATTTGTTTTGTAAAACATTGATCGAAAAATAAATTACACGAAATTGCTTTATATTAATTTTTTTTCATTTTTTGATAATTTTTTCCTTTTTTTAACAATTACATCTAATAATTTTGATGATTTATTTCTTCGTCTTTTTTACGTTGATGATTTATATTTTTTTTTTATACAAATCATGGCAGTTAAAAATTATAATTAAGCCGAAATGAAATGAACAAAAATGGATAAAAATAATTGATTTATATTTATTAACAATTTTCAAGGCCTCTCGATCACTCATCTTGACATGATTTTTATATGAAAATATTTTATAAAATTTTAGACAATTTGATAAACAAATATGCTATAAATGTGCAGTCGAAGAAAATCGATGTAAAAGAATTGATATGGTAAAAAATTGGTTTGTGGAAAATTTTCAATTAGATCCGAAGTAATTTGCCTTAAACAGAAGAAATTTAAGAAGCAATTTTTTTTGTGGCATTAAATTTTGAAAAAAGTTTATACTGAACTAATTATACGAAGACTAAGAATAATAAGGGAGGAAAAACGTATTAGAAGAGATCGAGAAACACGAGTAAGTAAAAATTTTCAACATTAAATTGTAAATCGAATAAATTTGAGAAAAAAAATGTACTTTAATATAAAATCTGGTTACAAAATGAATCAATTTCAGTTTTAAACTTTACAACACAATTTCCATGTGATGAATTTTCAAAAAAAAAAGGATTAGTGTGGGGTGAAGAGTAAGCGATCTCTCCCCTAACTTTTGGAATGGTATTTTTTCACTTTTTCCTTTAAAGTGTGTAATTTCCCGTATTGTGACGTCTTTCCTTTTTAGTTTTTTTTTTTTTTTTTTTTGGTACACACATTCATTATCATTCACTCTGTCATTATGTAAATTACATAAAAAGTATTCATTAACATGATGATATATGTAGGAAAATGAAATGGACTGCTAAGGTAAAACACCAAAAAAAAATAGATAATAATTCAGTTAAAAAGAGTGAAATTAAAGTGGACTAAGGATAGAAGAAGAGACACCGAAATAGAAGAATATTGAGCGAAATAGGTATGATAATGAGTGTGAGAGAGAGGCGGTTAGAGAGGGTTGAATATAAAAAGAGCTCATATTAATTATAAATAATTATATACGTGTATTACGCCTTCCATTTTATTCCAACATTAGTATTATCTGCTTCTTATCCACTTAACTTGTATAAATATATTTTTTTTATCAACATGTTGAACCAAATTATTTAGTAGCTTGCCTATGCTTAACAACATGAGTCTAATGTGCTTCTTATCCACAACAAGTGTAGAAAATTATTGCATAAACATTTTTTCTTTATATCAACATGTTTAATTAAACTATTTGGTTGCCTGCCTGTGCTTAACAATATGAATATATAGTACACAAAGAAAATTGTGGTATAAACATTTTTCCTTCTTGCAACATGCTTAACAATATTACTTAATTGCATGACTTTAGTCCTACAACAAGTTTCACTTCACTTAATGGAAAGAAAATTATTGCATAAACATTCTTTATTCTATCAACATATTTAGCAACATTAAGTAGTGGCTTATCTAAGTAAATTTATGCAACGATTATTATTTGTTCAAATTAATACGATGCTGTTAATAATTTTCTTTTTTTGTTTTAATTTTGTTTCACTCTTTGCCTAGTTAATTATAACTTATTATTTATGGTCATATCATTTTCTTTTGGATGTTAAATATGAATATATGAATATGAAAACTTTTTAAATTATTATGGAGACATGATTTTTTTTGTGCTTCTCTTTTTTTTTTCTTTTTGGGAAATTTTATATTTAAGGTGAAAAATACACACACGCATTTATTTAAATTATTTACGTTTAGTAATTATTCAACTTTTTCTCTTCCCTCTTTATCTGTTTCTTTCTCTCTCTGTCTTTCCTTCTACCATTTGTTTTTATATTTTGCCATATAAAACACGTAAGAAGGCATATGTGAAAAGGAAAAAAAGTTAATGTAAAGAAAAAAAAAAAGGAAAAAGAAACACAACAACGTAAATTATGATTTCGTGTTCACAGGAACATTTGCACGGACAGTAATTTGCTGTAGGGGCTCAACTTTTTTTTAGTTGTCTTTTTTTTGTTTTTCTAGTTGTTATAGTTGTTGTTTTAAATTAACCAAGCAAGCCAACCTTATAATTTATTGACACGCCCTGGACATTGTAAAACATCCACTACATTCTATATAAAACAATGCAAAATATTTAATGTTGTTGTTATTGGCTTAGTTGCTTGTTTGCTTGCTTGCTTGCCTGGTCAGCCTTTTACAATGAATATCATTTTATAGGCGACGACTAATAATAATAAAAATAATAATAATAATAATATAAAAATAATGACGACGACAACTACAAGTAAAGTGTACATAAAGATAGTGAAAGATATAGAAGTAGTCATAATAACATGCAGTCATTATTATAAATTACAACATTACAGCAAATAACAGCAACATGAACAAAAAGGAAAACAAAACAACAAAAACAAAACATTTCATTTATGCGAGTGTGATATAAACATAATAATTATGATAATGATAATGATAATGATAATGATAATGATAATGATGATCATAATAATGATGCTAATGATGTTGGTGATTGTGGCTAAAATTTTGGTAGAGCGATGGCCCAAGTTAAACATTATCATATTCATCTGTTATAACTCTCTGGATAAATTTTCCAAAGATCAATATTTTCATAACTTTTAAATGATCTTTCAGATGTCTGTTAGGATTTTCATGAAGTTCTTAAAAAAAATTAATGAATTTTACATTTACGTATACTATTTAATTATAATTAATGTATTTAATTTAATTAATTCATTTAGTTAATAAATGCAATTTATTAAATTATTTAGTTTAATCAGTTGATTAATATAATTAATTAAATTATTAAATTAAATTAATTAATTTCATTTAATTAATTAATTGAATTAATTAATTAAATAAATAATTAAATTAATTTGTTTAATTAATTAATGCAATTAATTAAATTATTTAATTTAATTTGATTTAATTAATTCAGTAAGTAAATTAATTAATTTAATTAATTTATTTAATTAATTAATGCAATTTATTAAGTTGTTTAGTTTAAGCAGTTAATTAATATAATTAATTAAATTATTTAATTCAATCAATCGATTAATTAATTAATTTAATTAATTAATTAATTAATTAATTAATCAATTAATTAATTAAATTAATGCAATTAATTAATACAATTAATGTAATTACCTTAATTAATTAATTTAAATTTAATCAATGTAATTAATTTCATTTATATCGCTCTTAACTTAAAAAAAAAAGGAGAAATTGAGAAATATTTAATGTTCATTATAAGAATGAATAAAAAATTGGAGAGACTTAAGTTTACTCCTTAATTTTGCAACACAATTAAAATTCAAAATAATTACAGTCAGAAAGCAAAGAAATAACAAGAATAAATTTAACGTTTGTCCGTTAAATTTTTCCGATAAGTTTTTATGGATAAAGTTGTGCTTTAAAATAATCGAAAATTTCTAGATGAGTTTTATTGAAAATTGATTTTATTTCAATGCCTTAAAAAACATAAATACAACACTAATTAAAATATTTAACATTTTGATATAAATTGAAAAAAGTTAAGTAATTTTTTTACAAAAAAAAAATTTAATTTTAGAGAAGAGAAGAGTTTCTCTTTAAACTCCAAGAATTTTGGCATGATTTCAAAAGTTAATTTCATTAGAA